>JAOXNO010000003.1:6839928-6999454 GCA_028565335.1 Limnodromus scolopaceus
GAGGTGTCCCTGCCCATGGCAGGGGGGTTGGAACTCGATGATCTTTAAGGTCCCTTCCAACTCTAACCATTCTATGACCAGACAAAAAAACCTACTCTCTGGAGCCTATGTGGCTGCCAGTGATATAACATGCAGTACCATCTAACTTTAAAGAAACCATACGTTTTCTTGTAGGAAATAAGATGGAAAATACACACTGGCTTTACTTACAAAAGCAATTTCACCGTGCATTCACAGAAAGACAAAAATCACATAACACTGTCTGTTATTAAAGCAACTTTGAGAACAAGCGCAAGAAACGCGAAAAGGCAAAGGAAACAGCACTGGTGACTAATCATTTTAGACTTGCTTAAGAATCACAGACCTCTGAATTACTAAAATCTACTTTACTTAACAAAAGCGTTCATACAAAAGACATTGCTGAGGGGCAAAAATACCATTCAAACATTTTTAAGACATTTCCAGGAAGTGATTTATCTATTGGAGTAAAGGTTAAAGGCTCAGAGGAGTAGACAGGTTAATTTTGAATGCAGGAAAGGAGTCTATGGAGCCTGCACTATGTATACAGGTAAAGATAACATAAAGGAAGACAGATCCCAAGTTTTGGCATCTATTCCCATTTTTTTTTTTATCCAGAGAAGAGACAAAATCCAAAAATTTGGTTTCATGTGTTCCGAAAGTTAAAGGTGTCTTACCAGCAAAATTAAAGGAATGCACAGTTATCCAGACGGCTTAAGGTGGCAAACAGTTATACAGAAACATGATCCTCCCTAAGGGCAAACAGGGTAAGGCAAAAGACATGAAAATGGTCTCAAGATGTACTAGAGAAAGGAAAAAACCATCCAGCAGCCCTAGAAATTGTTACTTGCAATAGTGGCACAGGTTAATATTACACCTGCCACAAGACCACATATAAATTCCCAGAGGATTTTTAAAATTAAATTTGGCAAGCGATAAGTCCATAATAAGCTCTACTCACTTTTCATACTTTTGAGGGTAGCGGAAAAGAAAACAAAAAAAAAAAAAATCAAATACTCATGTATGATTTATTGCTACTTTAGATTTTGGCTCCTCCACATGTATATTAAGAGCTTTCCCAAGGAATTTTACCATACCTTTTAATGCACATAACAGACAGGAATGGCTCCCATTAGGAAAAATTATATGCCCTTAATAAAAACATATAGAGAGGTATCTCTCTAATAAAACAGCCAAGCACCACTCAATACTGGCAACCTCTTAGAAGACAAAATTACACATCAGATACGTTACTGAAATGAAAGCAGCAATCTGCAGACTTTTTTGCCCCTTGGCTCAGATGCTGGTCCTCCACTAGCCACACTAGGGATGCTTCCTCCCCACCCCTAGGTTACTGTGTGGTCCATATTCCTCTCCGGATTGTCTCCAGGCCCCATTCGCCTAAAGTTTGCGATCTATATGATCCTCCTTGTCTTCCTAGCACCATTTCTGACTGTACTCAATTTTCCTCCTGCTGTCTCTGCAGCTGTGCGATATCTTCATTTCCCTCATTCTGAATTCCCATATTGGGCTTTTTTCTAACCTCACTCATTGCTTTATATTATACCAATTATATATATAATATATTACACCAATTCTACTGAGTTTCTTCTGACTTCCTGGACGATACCCTACATCTCATGAGGTCAGTGGGAATTGGCTGCCGAGTCCATTGGATCAGAATTTTACTTCTCATGTTAGGAAATATTGCAGACAGTTTTTTAATCCCCGTGATCACTTCAGAGATCTGTGATCAAAACCTCAGCTTTTAAGTCCTATAAGTAAGAGCACCATAATCTCTCACACCTACCAAAAGTACCAAACACTGCCAATAGTAAAAAGTGTTGCCGTTTCTTCTTCCAGAAACATTGGCTACATAGTTTGAATCATCCAGTTGCAATATTATTCTTTACGTAATGCTGATTATTATGGGATATACAAGCCCAAATAGCTGGAAACATAGCTATGAATTTCATCAGCACGATACATAATGCCAGCATAAGTAAAGTATCTTAATAGAAGACCCCTAGAGCAAAATAGGCACAGGTACAACCATTTTTAATGACAAAACAGATCTAAAAGCTTCAGACTTTGTTTATCACAGAATTGCAATATTCACATCAATACAAGCCAGCTTTAACTTCTGCTTGAAGCATCTTTGATTTATCTAGTAAGAGAAATGAAATGGAAGTTTGGGTTACTTTTTCCTTTTGGACAAAGATCGGAAAAAGATGTAAAGGCTACATCAACTAAACCCAACAAAAGCAATATGAAAAATATAAAACCATGGGAACTCATTCCCTGTTCAGACAGCATAAGCATCTCATTCACCCATACGACAGCCCTTGTTAGTGCTCCTCCAGGAAGGACACCGGGGCTTCTTGTATGTCTCACATCAACCATGAGACACTTTCAAGGGCAGAGGTAGATATGACAGAGTATCTGTCGTATATATACACACAGACAGGCACCTTGGTAAGACACACCATCATAGGACCTATCCATACTGTATGTTTCTCCCACAGCACACTCAGCAGTGCTGGATTCCCCTCCCGTGCAAACCATTTGATCTGCCCAGAGGGTGCTCTGACAAGCAATCCTGTTAGTCAGCTCCAAACTTGGCATCATCCTCAGAGCTGAAAATGTCTTTAAGAATTCACACCGCCCACTTTGCAGACAGATTGTTGGGAAAACCATGCAGCTTAATGGTCAAGGTAGCAGCTTATAATACAGTGGTGAAAGTGTTGAAGTTGCTACTTGGTGACAATGAAGTATAAATCCTAGATCTCTTAAGTAAAATTATTTCACATAGAAGATAATAAGAAGTTGCAAAGTTCTGATTGCAAAGAGGTCTTGGAAATTACATACTAAAACTGTCTTTACCTACCACTTTGACAAGAGTACTCTGCATGATCCTAGTTAAGCAGTACTCTAAAGTGTACTTCATGATATTTTTGAAGACAAAGAGATACAAACATGAACAACAGTTAACTGTGCATTCAACTTAGGCTTTGAAATCTAAGAAGAAAATTAAGAACGTGTATTCATTAATAGCTTCCACTTTGGGAATTTTGGATTGATTCCTTATGTATTCCTGTTGCAAATGTCACCATTCTTCAATGATCACAAGACTGATGGAAGCATCAGGAAAATGCAATGTTGGATCTCACTTTAAAGCATTCTGGGCTCCAACTGGCATTAGGTTCCCTAAACAGATTAGAGTGAGAGGCCGGTCACAGCAGATGCCCTGTCTCAGTTCATTACTCAACACCTGTTAAACTTGATTAACAGCCCCAGCTAATTATCTGTTAAGAGTAACTCATGCTGTAACAGATCCCAGAGGTCTGAGAAGTTGACTTCATTTACATGTTTGTCTCCTCTCACAAGGTCTCAGTTAAGCATCACCAAAAAATACCTTCCAGCAAACAACAATAAAAACACTTTAACGAGACTACCATTGGCACTCATATGATCTGCTTTATAGTTTCAGATGTATACCTGCAGAGAAAACTTTACAACTTGAAATGCTCAAAATACAATCCTGCCCTGAAATTTAAAACTGTCTCCAAACAATGTGCAATAAACTCTAGCCATGTGCACTGTAGCTGCTGAAATAGATGTCATGGCAGCCAAACAACAAAATGTTCTAATTTCAAATTCAAAATTGCTTGGGCAAACACAATTTCCCTAACATAATCCAAAAGAAGGGATATTTCCAGGTGCTGAGTGCAATAGAGATACATGTTACAAATTCTGCTGCTTAGCAAGGTAGAGTTGACACTATCACTCTATTTAGACTAACAGTTTCCACACCTGTTTTAGTATTTTTCTGGATCTAAAAATAATCTTATGTTAGTCTCTGCTACCAATAACTCCCACAGTCCCTGAAATAAGAGATAACGGTTTTGGTGGTTACAATGTTTTGTAGGACACTGATACCTTAGAAATGCTACTTCCACTCTGTAAGGAGACTGGATATCTGAGCACACGATAGGCACCACAGATTATTTTCCAATGTTCGTTAGTCTCTTTTGGTGAAACAAATCATGCTGTGGCAGTCACTTTACTCCATTCTACAGATGTGTAACAAGATGTAACACAACAAATTATATCCTCTTCTTTTTCACTAAATAGGTATCGCTTCCACAAAACAGTACAGATTTGTACAGGCCACATTAGTGTTTTTTTTCTTTTCCAAGCAAGCCCCATTGACACCACTGAACCTCCTTTCTCTCCAAAGACCAACTCCCTTTGCCCGGGGAACAGTGCCAGCATGCTCCTCTGGGCTCCTGTCACTTCTTCCTTGCACCTCTACATCTCCTGTGCACCCAAGGTGACTGGTCTTTAGTGCCAAGTGTTTTACTGGTTTTGGCGTCCTTGGAGCACAGAATTGTGCATTATCAGCAATACACATTGCTCTTCTTCACATGTCTCTATCCCAGGGGACCTCCTCAGCTACACAGGTGCAGTTGTACACTAAGATCAACTGATGTTATTTGTTAGAGCTCTACATCCAAAACTTTCTTCCACTGTATGATGTAAATGTTTAACAACAGCACCACAAACGCATTCTGCACAAATGCTTGTATTTGGATTCTTCCAAACCGCAAGGTGATTTTGCTTAGATCCAAAATTCAAAAGACGTATCTAGGTACTAGCATTATACATGTAGGTACCTAATTTTACATGCATGTCTACCGCAGTTGTATTTCTTTAAAAACAGTGGGTCACTATGCACTAAAAACACTGAAAACACAGGCTAAATATAAAACTGCCTAAAAGCAGTGTGCATGCTTTTCCTTTGGGCATTTTGTGAACACTCTTCAGATAAAATCCCTCCTACAGATTAGATTATCCTGACTTGCTGCATCTGTTACAGCTCTTACCTTATAATTGTACTAAATGTTACAGTAACTTGGAGGAGCGTAAGCATTAGTGCAATTTTTTCATTCAGTCAATGAGCAAAGAAAACATTTTTTTTATAGACGTTTTACCATTTCTACAATTCACTAAATGAAAGCAGGCATGACAATTTTAGACCATACTAACAGAAGTGAAAAAGACAGTATTTTTCAGAAGTCCCATCATTCTTCTGTTAACTGCCTTTTAGAGAAACCGACACAATACGATACTGATGTTACAATGGCATGCTAGACAACCGTACCTCAAATGGAAACAAGAGGTTTAAAACTACATTATTAATATCATTTAGGGCTAATGGACCATGAAATCTCCAAAACCAAAACATGTTAACTCATCCTAATGATAGAAGAAATTTCTGCATGCACCTTCTCTATCTGTTCATGTGAATTTTAAAACACGTGCAAAACCTATGGAAAAAAAAAAAGAGAAATCTACAAAACCTTGTACTAAGCAGTCAACTGAGTTTGTAATTAGATATTTATTCCAATCAGCCATCATATTTCCTAAGGCTGAACTTGAAGAAAAATTCCCAACAAAACTAAAAGATGAATGACACTGCAAAAATAAATGGAGAAGAGCATATGAAGTAGACCAAGGCACATACACGGTAAGTGGATCATAAGTAAAGAGCTGAAAACATGATTTTGTCTCTAAATATGTGGGTTTTTTTTCCCCCAGCTATACCAGTTGATCTAATCAAAGACATTACTTCTTGCAGCCACTATATCGCTTATGATTATTCCAGCGTTTTTTTAGTATGCTAAACGTCATATCCAATCACTTTTATCTGTTGTTACTCCTTTTATGTATTCCATCCCCTTGATATTATTGGCATTGACCCAGCCACAATCAGGACTCTTATGTTCCCTCTTTCTTTGTGCCTTGTGAGCACATTTCAGCTCATGAAATAACTGGTTAAAATGGGCTGTAAGGAAGGCAAAAAATAAAGTAGCTGTATTTATAGGTTTTTTTGCTTGTATTAAAGAAAACAAATTTCTACATTTCTGAAATTGTATACTTTTTTTATACCAGCTAAATGGATAGACAACAGTTAAAGAATTTGGATTTCTTCTAGAAATTCAAAACCATTCCTTCTTTAGCATTATATTTTTTCCCTTTTTTTTTCCCCCCATCAAAGAACTGCATATGAAAGGATATAACACAGGAAGGAAAATAAATTGCAGTACTATCAGAAAGCCATATGGTTTTGTATTTCTTCTAGACGTCTTAACAGCAGCCACTATTAGAGTCATTAAATTCTTTTTCTCTTTTCTTTGGACTATCATTTTCAGCTTAGCATTTCTTTTTTTTTTGCCTTTCCACAGTACCTTATATATAAATATATTTACTAAAACTCTTAAATCAATTAATTCTCTCGACTAGATCAGTACTGTACTTGTTATTATTCTCTCCCTTGTATGTAGTACATGTAGTAAAGATGTAGTAAAGATGTAGTAAAGAAACATCTTTACTACAGTACATTTCTAATTTTCCCTTTTTTGTATCCCATCAAGATGTAGAATTGTGATTTAACATTTCAGATCCTTATTTTATCAAATACTAGCTATTGCAATTATGGAACATTCGTTGTCTGTCTCTTGAAAAACTAAGCACCTTTTCGCATGTTTTCAGCCTGTAGTTAGAAAAGGGAAAAATTATTTTATGGATTGTCTGTACATACAGACATTGCACACATTCATTTCACACCTACAGCAAGATTTTTGTGACACTGTATGATACTCCAAGACATGTGTTTCCTTCAGAAATAATGGATCATAGATACATAAAAAGATGCAATTTCAAGCTCTAGGGGCAGGAGTGAAATTATCATGTCACCAGTCTAAATGTCACCTTTTATTTTACCTCCTACCACCAGGTTCACATTGGAAACGCATGCATTAGCCACCCTGACAAAGACATCACCACATTCGTTGTCTTCTTTTCTTGTTTCTTTAAAAAAAAAAAAAAAAGTTGCCAAGCATTCAGTCATTATCCTTGATTTTGAATCACAATAAATTCTTTTTATGCTAATGTTTATGAAAATATTAATTGTTACACAGCATCTATATTTCTCTATAAATAGACAGGGATATAAAATAGTCTGCAGTGGTAATAGCAAAATAGAGAAAGCTCTTTTTCATCATTATTATGCCTCTGTGAGAGAAGCAAGAGGAAGCATTTTATGGGCAATATTCAACTTGAATCCATAGCAGAAACAAGCAAGAATTGGTCATGCCAGAAAAGGTGTTTTGTAATCCCCCAGTTTACCTTTCTGCATTACGTGAGATGTATGTATTTTGAATTTTTTTTAAAAGGAAGAAAAATAAATTTATCTTTTCCACTGAATGAAAACGGTTTAAAATTTGCTTTTGATTAGGGGGCATGACAAGTTTCTGCACTTGTAGATGTGACACAACAAAGGGAAAATGGCAAACAGTAGAATAAATATGTTTCTTTCAAAGAAAGTAAAGACTAATAAGGAACATGCTGATTTAGTTGGAGGACAGAACTAGTAGAAAGAAAAAACAGTTCAGTAGTAAATACATATATTCATAAAGCAGAAAAAACTGACAAGGATGGTCTGAAAAATAGTTCAATGCTGCCAGTTTTTTTAATTTTTAGAAAAAGAGCCCTCATTTCCTACAACAATTTTGAAAGTCATCATTTGTGGAGTATCAGATCTGCCTAACTCTTTTGGGCAGTGAAAGGAACACTGACAGCCATTCAGAGAATAGCTCATCTAACATCTTAGCTTTGCAATGCGATGGGAACCCTCAAGCACTACTTTAACACATTGGAAAGACTGATTTAGCCTTACAGGAAATAGAACGAAGAAAAAGTGCTAAAAAAATAAGAATAAAATGGGCTGCAAACAGGACTGAGCTAGTGGGGGGTCGGGCAAAAGGAAGTTTCTTTAACAAAACATGAACAGTGGGGAAGGTGACCTACTGCTCCCTAGCATCAGTCCCAATCTTTAAAAAGATTCAGACTCCACTAGAACTGCAAGTCCTTCACGTCATTCCTTCAAAGCGTGGTTTTCAGAGTGGCCAACAGGAAAGGAATTGCAAGCTAAGGAAAATGAAGTATTTTTATTTTACCTGAGTGAAAATCATGTAAATTCCAGGCATAGAAATTACACTTTTAATATGCAAGGTGTAAGCCTGGTTATGAATAGGAAGTGACAAACAAAGGAGTTATCAAAACAAATCCCCAAATGGTCTCAGTACTGAGAACAGCTAATGAAATAAAACTGTTCCATGAGGAAGAAGCAGCAGTTAGAACTAATCCCGTGCAGAGGAGGCACAGCATGCCTCTAACATCACAAGAGCACTTAAGTGCTATAGGACAACACAAAATAAACATGTAATTTAGTATGTTATATGCCCACATGTTACAGAAAACAAAGGGTATTTTTCCTTTCTGGAGAAGCTAGAAAAACTCTAAATGCCATTAAAACTCTAAATGCCATTAAAATCTGTTGAAGAAAACAGAAACTTCATTGAATGGACCATAAAATTAGAGAAGTCACAGACTGAGAGCAAAGGTGACAAAGCTGTCCATGAAGATAAAAGAAAATGGAAAACTAATAACAAAGGTCTGAAAAAACCCACCATGGTTACTCCATTTTAGTTATCTGTAAAAGAGGACCAAAATAATTAACTAATTCATATAACCCAGTCTGCTCACCCGCTCACTTGAAACTTTTAGCACTTCTTTGAAGATGTACCTGATATTACACAAGTAAGCAGAAGAATAAACAAGCCGAAAAATAGAAAATATTAATTCTTTTCTCTACGGGCATCCACAGGACATGAAAACAAGAATTTTACTCTATACCTATCCAAACTTCTGTGTCTGGTTTTAATCAATGGTGCTTCTGCAAAAACCTAATGATTAGAAATATCATCACTTATAACTTGCCTTCTGTATGAAGAAGCTGCTTGTGCAGACAGAGGCATTTTTGGTTTATTTTGATTGTTTATCACTTCTGTTGAAGTTCAGGATTCATCAGCTTGCATGTGGCTTCTTGTGTGCCAGGTCCACAAGAGATTGACATGCAACCACAAACACCTTCTGCTATTTAACATCGAGCTTAACATACAAAATATAAAAATACATCCAAAAGAATTGAAAACTCTTTCCTTATATTTTTATAAACACTAGGGTAAAACTGGTAGGTTAAACAATTCTGGGGGAACTGCAGTCAAACAAAACACACTGCATAGCTCTGGAGATTACCTCCAGTATATCCAGCCTTGCTTTGAAAACCTTTCTGTTTGAGACCCACTCTTTTCTTCCATAACCGAAGCGTCACATGATGTAAATACTTCAAGGTTAATGGAAGCACAATTATTAATACCTGCTGAGACTCTGGATACTGATTTTACTAAAAATACCTTCTTAAACTGTGCAAATTACTTAAAAGCTACATACACGTCCTTTTCTACTGCTGAACTCTAGTGCATAGAGCAAACTGTTATTCTATATCTAATGTACCACTCCAACATTTTATTTTTTCCCTTTGTCCTAGTTTTTTTATACAAAACTTTCATTCATGCTTAAAGTATTTTATTTTTAGTTTAAAAAACTGTTCCCATATTTTGTCACTTAAACTTTTATGAAGAATAATGCACATGTGCAACTCAAAATATCAAAGTAAATAAACATTTTAATTTATGTGAGTAAGGATGCATGAAGGCAAATACCTTTCACAACTTGATAAAGGTAAATTCACTCTTTTGGAAACACTTTATAATGATGATAAATGAAGACATAGAGAATGTTTTTGAAGTAGGCTGAGTGACTGTACATCCTCATACATTCAGGTAATTATGTTTTCCTTTCTTTTTCCTGATAGCAACAGACTTTATTATGGTCAACATACAAGTTTCACCTTTCTTTTAAATTTCTTTGATATTGTAAGATTCCATCTTTCTTATCACAAAGTAAAACCAACACCACATTAAATACAACTATATGCAGTCTGCTTTCTCTCCCATACTGTTATCTATGGCACAAGCAATCCATGTTAGAAAGACCAAAAAAACCCTCAAACACTACATTAAGAACCCCAAACTGGTTTTGACTAAGGTATTCCATTATTTATCTTTCGTTTTCCCCTATCAGACTGCAGTGAAACAGCACAATATTTTCTCAGTTCAGCACAAGATGGTTAATTCAACCTGACATAAAATATTTATTATGAGTATCTATAAGAAAAGCAAAGGGAAAACAAGAGTGTGCATCAATATAGTTAAAGGTAGAGCCAGTTCCCTTTTAATGGTACAGTTCAGAACTTAAAATGCCCTTCCATGAGCTAGAGATCTGTGTTCATTTTCCTCTTTGTGTTTGCTACAATCCACATATCCTGCTTTTCCTCCCTGGAGGTGGATTATGGACTACTCTGCTCATAGAGTATTCTCAGTCTCACAGTTAATGCTGTTCTACTGCGTTCACTGAAGCAAGTCTGGTACTCCAAGAATCCTCCACAGAGTAAGAAGTTATTCTTTCTCTCTCCTTAAATGATTACTTCAGTATTTCAAGCCAAAGAAAACACATCCAGAAGGAAGCAAAGGTGCACAAATAGTTAGAGTATTTAACTAAGCAAAATTTCAGCTGAATCATTGTTGTACTCTGTCCAGGGAAGGGACTTTGGTTCTTCTCGCAAAGTTCTTGCAGAACTACTTTCAGAACTACATGAAATGGCCTGAAGTGCTTGCAGCTACACAACGCTCCAAACTTATCCTACAGGGATTTCCAAAAATAGCGTACACAGTCTTAATAAAGAAAAAGAAAAAAGTAAAATATCATTTTCTTTAGATTTATTTAGTAGCAATGTTTTTTCCTGTCATTATTGAAGGACTCAAGAAGCTACAGGAGCTTCAAAATATGTATATTCATACACGTAAAAACAAGTAATGAAAAATATACATATTTACATACAGTGAGAAGCTCTCGGAAAACATGTGGAAGGAAAATGTTACAACATATATCTTCTAAAGATATTGACACCACTTAATAAGTTTGTTAATTTTATGTTAAATCAAGCTCTAGAACTAGGAGACTATTTTCTGACTTGCCTCTATTCATTTGTTCAAATGAATGTAAATTTAACAACTGACCATTTTTAAAAGTAATGTTTTATGTGTGTCAGCTCAGGGTTTTGAGCACTTAAAACATCAGAACCTTAAAATATTTCTGAAACAGTTTTGTAAATACAGTTAAGACTTTCTCTTAAAGTTCCTCATGACAGAGTCATTTTATTTAGCTTGTCCTGTTTGAACCTCACAAAGAAATACAACAATACAGCTTTACAAGTAGCATCATATGTTGTTGTATTTTTATAGAAAAAACCCAAAGTTGTTTATATGCAAAACTATAGCAGCAGATAAAATTTGTGACTAGCAATTTGCAAGAAATAAATGCAGATGCTCTTCTCTAAGACAATCACATCTGCAGAAACAGTAAAAACAATGTTACCTCATTTAAAGATAAAAAAAGCACACACAATCTCTTAGAACAATGGGCTAGGGGACACAATATGAGTTGAATATGAGCATTCAACTAATTTATCATCTCAATTTGCTCCCAAACCCTGCTATTTCTTCAGTATTCCCACCATGGAGAACAGTCAATTGCAAAAAAATATTTGATTAATGTTCCATTACTTGTACCAAATAAATACAACACAGAAAACAATATCCTAGTTACCATCTAATAAAATGGTCTCTTGATGAGCCCTCTGGTCAGTTGCTTTAAAAATAGGCAACAACACTGGAAAAAGGACAGAGGGAAATGCAGAACTGCGGTTTTGACTGTAAATTACTTTCCATTCTTACTGAAACTATAATTTTTACATCTTGTCTACACAGTATCATCTTGTAACAACCAGGTATTTTTATGACAGTCAAGATCAGTGATTTTACTTTAAACTAATTTTAAATACTGTCTTACTTTTTAAATGCCTGATGTAATTTGCTTCCTGCATTAATTATGCAATCAGAAAATAAAATTGAAGTTTTAGATATATCTCAGTGAGTTGAGCAACTAATATGCAAAGCAACAAAGGGTGTGAACCATTATGAACATACTGAACAAACCTTACATAAAGGAAAACCACTGTTTTCTTTAAGCAAATAAATATGGGGCAAGTGTCCTAGAATTACTCCTATTTTACAAATGGAAAAAACTAAGCACCAAAGACTTAAGTGCAATAATTCAAGGTCACACAAGTGCACACTAGAAACCAAGTACCATACTGCTATTTTCCCAGAAGCCTTTTCCCTATTTAAATAATACTGCCAGTTTGCTGCATGGTGGTTTGAAACTTTACCGTGCACATACACGCCCACATTCATACTCTGCTCCCCACTTTCCACGCTCACACAAGGATGCGTGTGAACACATAAGCTTGCATTGAAGCTCCCAAAGGGCTACAGAGAAAGTCTGCAAAAGCCCCAACCAGGTTATTCTGGCTGCCTTCTCTCCCCACACTGAGTGTTAAATATCACAGTGACTGCAGGAACTTACTAGGGGAAAAAAAATCCTAAGCAGATCTTCGCTGAAGATTGATTTACTGTCCAATATGCACAGACAAACTAGAATGTGCTTTCTGCAACAAATAGATTAAATCCAAGTTTCATTGTTGTATATAGTCTATTTTGCAAAATGGACTATTTGTATACATTCAACTAATCAAATAATTTTATTCTACTGGTAAATATGATTCACATACCAATTCTAAAGAAGCATGTACAATTACGGTATTACACAACACATTCAGCAGAACTGTGCTTATAAAAAGAAAATCTATCACTTTTAAACAAAGTAATGTTTATAATACTAGGCCTACACGAAAACGGTCAAGACTCCATCATGTTTCTTAAACTACCAATTTCTAGATTTTACACTATAATAAAATATTTAACTTTACAGTTCTAATACTCACTGGAATACCTCACTGGAAGTGCAGGTATTCTTTACACAGTAAATCCCTGAATTAATGGATCCAGACCTCTCCAGTCTCAAGCCCAAAGGAACCGGCCCTCCCTTCCAAACCCATTGTAAAAAAAAGTCTTCAAAAGCTTTTGGAGATTTGCTCTTCAGTGAAGACGTGGAGCACTTTTGCATATGGATTATCCAGCTAAATTCTCATTTAATGCCTAACACCATTGTTTCCAAGCAGCTGGCATTTAACCAACCTTCTCAACTATTTTGGTGAACAGGCTTTGTGGTCGATAAGTTTCTTCTACCTATTATAAAAGTTTGGTGACCTTTTCCTTGATTATCCTCATGCACTTCAGGCATAAGTAGTGGGAAGTGCAGCTCACTGAGTACCTTCGTCAAAAATCCCTCTACATTTGGATGTGCAATAAGGCCAGCTGAAAAAGTGCCATTTCAGCATTCTCAGTCAAATAACTAAGATCACCATCCAGCCTCTGTGCGCTGACGTTTGATGCTTCCACAGCTCCTAGCGCTAACATGAGAGGGCTCACTCTGTTCTTACAAACTACCCACAGGTTTTTCTTCTTCACACATCTCTCATGAGATACAACTCATACACTATCCTCACCACACATCCTCACAGGTGGGGCAGCTCTTAAGTATTACTTCTACTGCCACTAAAAACTGGTGCAAACCACAGCGGGGGTGGGTGGAGAATTAAATCAATTGGTAGAAGTGCACCTTGAGATAAGGACTGCAGTACAAAAAATAAAAACATCTAAGCTTCTTTGTCTTGTTAAGTTCTCAGAGAAGAAGACAATTAGTGGCAGGGGAAGTGAAACAGATGAGTTAAGCGTGAACACTTTGAAAAGGATCAAGTGAGGAAAAATCTGGTCAGGCAGCCAACTGGCCATCAAAGAAAAGGACAGAGACTATCTAAAGTGAACGGGACAGGAGGAGCTGGTGCTATCTAAAAAAAGGGCAACAGAAAGTGGACCTGCAGGATGTGATGCAAAATGAGTTACTTCAGTTTTTTACTCATTGAATGTTCGTTAGCTTGGTGTAGTCCTGATTTGCAAAACTATTCCTTTTTTTCCTCATAGCTTCAAATAAAGGAAGAGGTTAACTTTGTATGTTACAAGGCTACATAAAACATCTCTGAAAAATCATGGCTCAGATTGGTCTGCCCAAATTAGCTGATGTTTATGCTTGCTGTTCCTCAGCTCCACTTGCGTGAATGAGGATGAACACCATCCCATCATTTCCCAGCAGAGACAGTGCGAGCAGAAGTTCATTATGTTTGTGAAGTTCATACATACAGTTGTGCTGTCACAAGAAAGTCCATAAAGCAGATAATACTGAAGATAGTCCGAGTACAGTGTATAAAAACTAGGGCCGTATACTGAATCATGCAGGGAAGCAAAACTCTCAACAGCTGCTCCTGAAGCTAACACCACGCTTTCTGCATACTGAAAGATGCAGAGACCTTAAAGAAAGAAGCGGTGTGATCATGTAATTAGAGATGGCATGCATACACAGGAACCAAGAAAAAAATGTACAAATTATCTAAATTCTGGTATTTCCTAACTCCTGACTAGCTTTGTAATATCAGTTATGTTTCAGGTTTTCTGTATTTTTAGAAATATAGATGAGATTGGCTTATCTTGGAAGGATAAGACTTCCCTCCCTTGCAGACTTCATTAGTTGGGGCTGGACTTCACACAGTATGACAAGCTGTGTCCAGCAAATAAGACCTGTGTTGTTTTTCTGGTATAATAATAGCTTCACTTCAAACAAAAAAGCCACTGTTATTAAAACGATTTACAGGACAATAGATATGCTTGCATTAACTTGTATTGGAACAAGATTATTGCTGCTGAAATTGTAATTAAAGCTTTCAAAGCTGACTTGGGAGAAAGAGGGATTCTAAGCAGCTGTCATTTTGGGAAAATAATGATAGGATTGTCATATTTAAATAAAACACTCTAAAATACAGGAGTGATTTCCAAGAACGGTGCATTTGTCTGTTAGACTTTAAAGTATTGCCTGTAAGGATATCATGCGAAGTAGAAATAATCATGGCCAGAAAGGAAAACAAGTTGAAAACAAGCTCAGACATGCTCAAGTGGATTGCAGCTGGCCCGGAGGGAAGGCATTTTGGTGATGTGGCATGTGCTTTTCCAACATATGCTGTCTATGGCTGCAAAACTAACAAAGCAAGGGAACGTTGATATCTGACAGCAAGCTTGTTGCTCTTGACATGCTTTGCAGAAAGCAACTGCTTTTTAAAGGAAAAAAAAAAAAAGAGAGAAAAAAAATACACCACTGGAACAATTTAAGTTTGGACCTTTTGTAAAAAATGTTGTCATTGGTGTTACTTGGAAGAACAGAAACAAAGGAATAAGAGGGAGGGTGGAGGAAACGGGGAAAAATGTATAGTGTGGATTTATTAATGATGTGAGGTGCTGTGAGAGGACAAATTCCAGGGGCAACATATAACAGGTTAAAGTCTAGAGGAAAGGCTGTGGATATGGATATTCCGCAAGAAGTGAACAGAGGAACTTTTAAATCTTTTTTAAATCTGCCATGCCTCTTATGCCTTTTAAACTGAACATGCCTTGCCTTTTAAACTAAACAAGTGGCTCTTAGGAACTTTGCAAATCACATTCTCTTCAGCCTCCTTCTCTCCATAATGCAATGTCTCCTGCCAGATCACCCCTGCTAGGCAGCTCCTTTACCGTCTTCATTGTTTCTGCCACCCTTCTGTATTCTAAATTAATCTTTATATTTTAAGAACTGAAATAATAACAAGCTGGGAAAAGTGGTAGAAATGCTAAGACTACCAGCCCAGTACAATAGCCTGTATTATCTGTAACACATAACCGAAACCACACGCTTGTAGCTCTTCACATCTTCGCCACAACCATATAACAAGGTTCTGAACAATATGAACACCAATATAAATCCTGCTTTGAGGTCAAAGGCCAAATATATTTGGAAGCATCACACCAGAAGCTGTCTCTGGAAGCAGCAGAGGGGGAACAGAGGTGCTTTCATATTGTTGAACCTGTTCTTCAAGTGAATAATGAGCTTCTGTATGAGAGTACTAAAAGTACGTATTTCATTAAGTACAGTTTGAAAAAGCGTGAAGTTGCTGCCAGCTCGCCCCAACATCCCACCAAATACTCTATGGCTACCAGGTAACACTGAAAAACAGTATGTCCTCTTACACACCATTCCCATATTTTTACAAAGTGCGTTCTTGAAGTAGCTGTGTAAGATTGTGGTGTTTGTCTAACCCCAAAATTTTCTCTCTCTCTCTCCCCACAACAATACATACAGTATCAGCACCCTGAAGAATTTTTCTGTTGAAATACATAATTCCTGACGAGCGGCACCTTCATGTATGAATTTATCTTTGATTCTTCTGCCAGCGAGATATTGTTTATGTTTGTTCAGAAGAGAACACCACACACTGTCTGAATACAAGCTGCTGCTTAAGATAAGCTGACTGTAATTTCAGTATACAGTGGTATATTTCCTGTCCTAGAATAACCTGACTTTATAGCAGCTGGATGTATGCCAGTTTCTAATTGTTTGTCTGTAGACTGCTGGCTTTCTTCTAATTATTCTCATCCTGGGATACTTGGCTCATCTACTCCTCATTTTGTGCTAAATATTCCTTATAAAGTCTTTGTAAGCTTTCTTGCCTTCTTGTATAACTAGGATTTTCACTATGAAAGTCTTTGATTATTCCAAGCCTGGCAGTCAAAACCTTTCCAAGTTTTAAAAGCCCATGCTATCTCATTTTCTTTCCTTTTAGCCAATAGGCATTTCAGTGACTTTTTGGCATTTGAAACCTGCAGCCCTCTCTCATCTAACAAGTTCCTAGGACATTTTACAGTATGTTTACAAGGAATCTGTAAGGCCTTGTTTTTCCTGCAGTATCTCTTGTCCACTTTGATGCTGCATTCTAGTAAATGAAGACATCTTCCTGGCTCTTAGATTATAAATTGTCTTTCCATAAGCACTGGTTTGTCTCTGCCTTTCAAATCTGGTCGGATAAAGATATTTCCTTTCCATTCCTTTCTTTGTATGTGCAAAGCTCCATACATAGAAAGGTCAGGGGACAATGGGCATTTACTGTTCACATACACCACTATTAAAGGAACTATATACTCTCATCTTTTTGGGGCAGGAGCACCTTTTGTTCTCGGTCTATGCTGTAATTAGTATAATAGCACTCCTGATTTCCAGGCTGGGTCCTTAGGAGATAACATAAAATGGACATATACTATTATTAAGTATATGAAAGGAATCAAGCTTTTTTTAAAGCACTATTAGCCTGTTGGCTTGTTGTGCTACGTCATGTTCAACCTGTCCACTACGTAAACAACAAAATAGATATCCCAAGAGGTCAATTGTAGACAGAACTATGGCTAGCTATATTGAAGGCTAGTATTCTTGAAGGAATAAAAGCTACCTGGTGTTCCAACGTATTAGATAACTTTTCTTCTTGATGAGAACTGCAACTGGAATTTGGTGCACTTTGAAATATAAAAACTTTGTATACAAATTTTAAACCATCTCTCTGGCTTCCAGAGTAAGCATGTATCTGCTAAAGAAATTAACAGGTTTTATTCATATTTTAAACTCAAACTATTTATTAATTTATATATTAATTTATGCTAAAAATAGCTCCTTATTATGCTTCATGCATAATAAGGCAGATTCTGTCTCAAAAAGGTTACAATTTAATGAGTACATTTTTAAAAAACATGGGAGGGAAGTGAAACAATTATTCTGTCCTGGTATGTGGAGAAACTGAGACACTTAGATTCTGCCTAATTAGCAATCCTGCTGCTTCAGGCTCACTCCATCATCCATGGAGAAATTGGCACTTCTTCCACTGCCTCATTTCGGAACCTAAGTGAAATCTGAGTTCTTGGGATTTCTACTGACTGTGATTATAGTTTCACTATTGCTAAACCCGAGGAAATGAGGCAGGAAGAGGCAAAAATCTTTATAATGTCAAAGCGGTCACTGGGAGACCTGAGACTTGACCTCATGCCTGGTAAGATTCAGTGCAGCTTTTAATCCTATTTTACATCTTGATTCAAAGCCTACTGAATTCAACGGTCAGACTCTTGTGAGCAACAAAGATGGAAAACCAAAGCCACACATTACTCATTTCATATGATAAATCCAACTATAAGAAAGAGTGCCTCTAAATATCTTAAGATTTAATACTAGTACAGTAGTAACTAATAACAAGCCTTCAGAATTATCATTCTTGGAATGTGGTTACTTTTTAGAACATTTCTGCCAAGTGAAAAAGTCTTAACTGAGGGGGAAAAAAAACCCCACATGCATATTTATATCTTTTTATAAAATACACTCCACTTTTTTTAAACTAAACAAATGAGAGCACAACATGGACAATAAAAGCCACATTAGACTGTTGTGCAGACTTAGAGTCAAATGGCAGTTCTTATACTGTATTTCAAAGCAAAAACTCACACCAACACATAAAATTTCTGTATAGCGATTATGAACTAAAACAGTGAAAGCATGTATTCATGTGAAAAATTACGTAACTTCATCCCATTTTTAGGCTCCTAAAAGTACTGAGGAAATTTAAAAAAACTAGGTTACTATAACTCCTGCATGTTTGTTAGAACCGGAGGTAGATGAGAAGGTATGGCAAACTAATGACTGTATTATCAAACGGATTTAGAAAAGCAACGTAGCTTACATAGTTCACACAAACTTCAAGGGGTTTTCTCAGTTTTGTGGTTTGAAAATAAACTTAAAGCAATTCCTCTAGGAAATGTTAAAATGGAATTAAACATCATTACAGAGATTTTGACACTTTGCCCTCCAATGATCCAAATTACAGAAACAGGACTGTTTACATAATGATGTAATTACATGCAGTCATGAACAGTTTAATTACTGTATGCCTGAGTGAGCTTTTTTAAAAAATTGAGGGCACTGTTGGAATTTTCTTACTTCTATACCTGACTGATTTTAAGTATATCAATACTTCAGTCCTACATTACAATGTCAGCACATAGAAACTAATTCCCTTCTGAAACAGCACAACACAAACAAAAAGCACATACACATTAAATGATACTTAGTACTTCTTTTTCTACTCAGAAAACATTGCCTGTGGTTAGAAAGTAATATAAAAGGTCTTCATATAACAATTAATATGCACCAAAGTAATTCTGAAGTTATTGTTGGATAATCAGCTGCATCTTTAGTGTCTGAAGACTTCTTAGAGCCTATCCTTAGTTCTTACACTGTTTTATAGAAAAAGTGTGACATCTGATGCATACAGCATGTTTCCCTGAGGACTACACTGTACTTCAAAGAAACCCCATTTGGGACACTCTGATGCAGTGCTGCTCATTGAATAAATAAACTGTGAAATCATTTGCATTAAAGAAAAACGTGCATGATTCAATGGAGGGCTCCACACAGCACTCCACTCCATGGAGGTTCTGTTGGCAAGCCAGGCGTTGTTTCAAGTGCACATTTGTAAAAGATTGCAATGTCACAGTCAGGCAATAAGTTTTCCCTAGATTTTTCCTGCATTTCAGTAGTCACATTTGATCTATAAATGAACTTGACAATTTTTACATTTTTTTAAACCTTATCATTAGTGCTTCCACTGGATTAGCCAAGCCCAGTGAGAAGAACATTTCATAAAATTGCCTAAGGTACATGAGACAAAGGAATGAACTGTATGACATCGCAAAGCTGAGAGGGAGCACTAAACTAGTTTTCCTTCATTATAAGGAAAAGCCAGTGGGGTTTGTGGAAGAGAAAGGGAAACCAAAAGCAGGTCCTCAATTCTCCATTAAAAAGAAAGCAGACACATGTATGTGTTAATACATTTGTACTCTCACACTCCGCACTAACAAGATATCACAAAAAATGCTTCTCCTAAACATTTTGCATTACTGCAAGCTACAATTAAATTATCTCTCCATTATGCATAACTCATTAATTAATTAGAATTCACAACCGTGTTTCATGCACAAAAAATAAATCCTTGCTCATCCAACCATCCAAAAATCCCACATAAACATGTTAAGTACAACTGTACTGGGGATCCCGCATTTCCACCTACAAATGATTTTAAAACCTACTTCTTTTGGTGGTGAACCGTCCCAGCAAACAGATGAACATTTGCATCCACATACAACCCTCCTGTATCACATGAGCTCTACAGGCTTGACAGTAGCTATCCCAAGCCCTACGCCTGCCAGCAGGAGGACAACAAAACAAGGAGACGTGTTAGAGCAGAGATGGAGAGCAGGTAGAGGGCAATTTAAACTCTAACCCAGTAAGAACCTTTTTTGTTTTATTCTAAGCTTGGCTTTGCCTCAAGCCAATTCTCATTATTAAATGAAATCGATTCATCATTCCATAAGTGGGAATGTGCATTGCCAAAAGGGAAAGGACCCAACTTTGCTGACCAGTAAAATGCACACAAACTTTTAGAGAGGAACAATTTTTCTTGAAAACAACATTAATTTTCTGTTCTTGATTAAAACAAAAAGACATCTTAGGCAACCATTGCTAAAGCCATTCTTCTATTAATAGTAATACCAAAGCTAAAATATCTTTGAGACAAAAAAGGTATTTTAGTTTTGGTATTACTATTAATAGAAGAATTAAAAAAAGAAGGCAAATCTGATTCCTTTGAGGAGCACCACAAAAATTAAAATTCAGAAACATTCCTCAAGCTGGAGTCACTTCAGACCTGCACAGTTAATAGCACTTTCTGTTCAACAACAAGTCATTTTTGCTCCATATCATCAGTTCTTTACATTCCTTTAACAATTCAACCATTGCCCTGTGTAGTAATTAGCTCTAAATATAATCAAAAGTTCAGCAGCACCTTGAAAATACATCATTGAGGGGAAACGCATCTCAAGATTCAAACTATAGTTTTAAGAGGAGGAGGATGGCAGCAGTAAGGCAGATGATGGAATGAGCATTCCCACCCCCACGTGCACTAGTGGCACAAGTCATGTCTCTGCATTCCACTTGGTAGTTTCAGCCCATTCACTGGAGTTACTGCAGGACATGTTAGAATAACTAGTGGTACATCACATGGAAAGGCAGATGATAACTCATGTCAGCCCCACTGGGGCTTGCTTTTAAAACATACTTTAAGACAACACTAATTGCAGAGAAAACCCTATTTGCTTTAGATTTTTTTTTTTAAAGGGTTCAGCTGTTTATCTCCCTGCAGATCCAAACATTTACTGTACTCTGAGAGTTCACTGTACTTTAGCAATTAAATTAATGGCTGCAGCAACAGCAAGAAATCCTTTAAACCCCTGTGGGCTTGTTCCTTTGATTAGACCAGATCAGTGAAGCTACAGCTATTTGCAGGCAGATTAGATAGGCTACGTTTTTATTGCCATTTGCACTAGAGATTGAAAGGTCATGTTTGTTGACATCTTACCAAAACCCATCTGTGAAAGTTTACTTTAAAAGTTATACTTCAGGAATATTTTTAATATTTAAAGAGTACCATATGGATCTAAGAATAAGAATGACCTAACCATAGCAATACAAATCAGGGTACTCCACTTTTCCAGCAAGTAGCAGAACATATCTAATATCCGCGTATATTTTTTTTCTTCTCTAAAATCAAAGTTTGAACAATTTACAAAACATAGGGTGCTACTAATGCAAGACTTTGGGGATGAATCATAAGGTAGTTCATGAAATGCATCTCTATCTGATTTTGTTTTGGCTGAAAGAATGGATTCAAGGAATGTTCTTACTTCCTGTTTAACTGTGCCATGCTATTTTCAACTGTATCATACTTTTTCCAGTAATTAAGAATGCTTATGATGACCATGTCGTAGGTAGTAATTGAGCATCTCAGAACATCTTTCAAACATTAATGTTCCTATGCTATTTGAGATGTCAAATGACAAATATCCTGGTATCAGAAAATATCAGTGCAGCCTTGTGAGAACAGCACTGCAATTCCTGATACCCTGAGACAAAATTAAAGAAGATGAAAGCTAGTGGTAGAGCTGGGAAGTGAATCCAGCCTTCTGAAGACCTTATCACCTGCCTTAACAATGAGACTATCACTTTCGCAGATGATTTCCTTCTTTGCAGTAATACAACAGTTGTGCTTTGAATGGTAACGGTGCTTTGAGAACTTCCACAACAAACAGCAAAATGACATCAGAAGCTAAGCAAAAACTCATCAAAAGTCAGTTATTCATATCTGCACCACAGGGAAACAGCAGTAAACTTATCATTGTGATGAAAATGTGTTACATTCCATGCAAACAACCAAAACAACAGCTTTCCCTGTACCTATTCATTCCATATGCAGTACAATTGACAGGCCCACTGAGCATTAAGTGCTCGAACTACTGAACTGTTTGTTTGCTTTAATTTCAACACTAAATTAATAATACTTACCCGAAAAGACATGGGCTAAAAAGGAAGTGTTGTGTATTTTGATACCACGTTATTTATATCACCAAAATATTTTACTAAGCAATTGATCAAAATAAGTATTTTAAAATATAGATTTCCATCCCCCAAATGAGATAACCGTAACTTGGTTTAAAGAAATATGGCACCTTTTGAGATCTTCCAAGTTCTCAATATTCGCTCATTATTAAAGTCAAATTTGTTTAAACAGCTGAAGAGAAAAAAAATCACTTTTTTTTTAAATGTAAAATATTTTGCACTTTGTAACATACAAGTTTCACACCAACTTATTCTGCTCCTACTGTACTGCCAGTACTATCTCAAGAAAACAAAACCTTTAATTAAACTCCTATGAGAGGATTAAAAGAAATTACAATTTACTTTTTTCTTAGTGATATTAAAATAGGTCTCTCAGGCCATTGTATTATAATCCCGTAATCCCACTCACTGCTTGTGCTGCTAGAATGAAGCTGATGTCTTCAACTCTGCTAAAAAAGGCATTACTCTGCATGGAATTATGTCTCCTAAGGAGATGAAAGGTTTCTACATTTAATTTTGAATCCTGTGAATTCACCTGAAATTTTGAGATTTCAGACTATTTGCAAATAGTAGAAGTATTCATGCTTCTATCCCAGTTGCAGCCTTGCAAATTCTAGTAATTTTCTCCTATTTTAATTGATAGCACATGGAATTATGCTAGATCATAATTTACAACCAAACAAAAAAAAAAAGACAAAAAAAACCAACCAAAGAAGATGTATGTGGCCATTTCCCAGTAGTTTAAAAATTATCTTACTTAGGATATATATCTTATTGTCTTAAAAATAAAAATTAATACAAAAACGTATCCAGAAACAACATCTCTTCTTTGAACAGCTAAGTCTTCAAAAATTCCGTTTCTGCTGACACAAAATTGTCAGCTATTGTTTAAAAAATTTCAGGATGTGACGGCGTAGAGGGTTAGAGAACTCCATTAAGACTGGAGACTAATGCCACACATCTTCTTAACAGTCATACAGATCAAAACACTCTCTTGAAATATCTTTCAAAACCTCCAAAGGCAAGATTTCCAGGCTGTTCCTGACATATAGCCACAACAGCCTGCTTTGTGAATGCATGTCACAAGTGCAATCTGTGAAAGCTATGGGAAAGACTACAGGAAATTAAAATGAGAAGATATTAATGACAATTCAATAATTCTTTGTATTTTTCATTTTAAAGAAAGCAGAGTAGAGTGCTTGAGGAAATGGCCTGGAAAGAAGCCGGACATGGGATGCATCAGCTTCCCGAGACCAGGAATCAATCTGAGACCACAAGCTGTTTCTTATTATTTTGGCCCCCCAAAAGAATGCTGTGAAGAGCCAGGACTGAGCTACAGGGACTATGAGACTGAGTCACAGACACAACTCACACACCCTTACTTCCGCATGGATAGTAGGGAGCATAAGATTTTTGGGGAGTATAATTCAATTCGCAGTCCAGATCAGCTGTTTTCAACTTCTAGAAAATACACGTCTCAAAACCAAGTTTATAATCTCTACTCGGTATTTTTCAAATATTTAGATGATACTACAGAAATGTGTCCTAAAGTAAAAAGCAGAACATAATAAAACTGATGTTAAACGTTTTTCAATTTTCAAAACCAAAGTTTTACAGTTTATATACCTGCAGTTTTTCAGTTCAATATTTGTGCAGGAATCCACTGAGAGCAAGCATGTAAGAAAACCACAAGGCAGCAAGAAATCTGGGTTGTGACTTACCTCCTGATATCATCACTCCTTTGTTTCTTCACACCCTGCAGCACAGCTGCTGCTTGATCACACATTAGTTAAATAATCCTAGGAAAGGTGTTATTATTCTATATATAAGGCAGTATCTCCTAGACTTGATTTTTGTACTTATCTGCATTCTGAAGGGGGAGAGAAAGCAAGAAACCTACTGGGTAAAGTTTCTCGGTTGGGTTTCTAAAGAACAGCTGCCTCCTACCAGAGAATAAAAATCTTTGCAGTGGAACTCTAACTCTTCCCAAAGTATCCACTATAGCCATTGAAAAAGTACTTGATTCTTTACCTAAACAATAGAGTTCACAAAAGAGAAAAGAGGACATACAACTCCATGGCATCTTTGGGTTTTTTATTTGTATACTATCTTTACGCCGTGCACTGGTAATAAAACAGAGAAGCTGATCACTCAGTGAGCTGGTATAATTCAATAAACCACTGAACTTGAATACTCCTCTTGGGTAATAGTAGTTTACTAGTTGCATGATCTGTGCAGTTCTTTGGGGAGAATTTAGTTATCAAAACCACATTTTCTCTGCCTTTCGTCTAGGCTCTATTCTCTCTCCTTGTTGATTTTATAGTAAAAATCAACACCAGCTACAGAACAACATGGTGATTCACTTTTTCTCATGCTTCACTGTCTCTAAAAGTCAGCCATACGTAACCTTCCTAACTCAGAGTGACTAAGAAAACACGGACCAATAACTTCAGTTTATAAAACATAAATACAATAGATGCATGAAATAAAGACGTCATACAGAAAAGGGACAAAAATATATTCTTGAAAACATTGCACGTGCTCCAGAAAAATGGTGTTACATACCAGCCACAACTCCTGGATGCATTCTGTAGGAAGTTAACCCATTCCTTCCTCTGTGTTTCTATGTTAACCAAGTTTTAAACTTTACCAGCTGTTCTTTCTTTCCTCAGTTTGGAGTGTAAGGATTTATCTCAGGCTAGAAAGGAAGTTCTTAGACCTAGGAAACCCATTTGCTGTTGCTTTGCAGGGACACAGCTTCCTAGAGAATTTATCAAAAGTATGACACCTACCAGATGTTGCTTCTCTGTAGGAAGCCTCTCCAATGGCCTAGCAGATATGTTTCCCTTCCTCCCAGGGCTTTTTTCCTAGGACTTTTTCCCCTGATTTTATGGCATCAAAAGATGCCTCAACTATCTGTAAAAAATAAAATCATGCATATTAAAATGGTTTGGTACCCAGTCCATAAAACTATTGGGGTCATATGCTGGGAGGCAAATTTTTGTGATGTTTTCTGTCCCAGATTAGCCCTTATTCACTTTTCTAATGCTCTTCAGTCTAGAAGACCTTTTCAGATTTTATTATCACCAATTTAAAGCTTTCTTTTCAGAGAAAACATGAATGTCATTTCAGTTTTCTGTAGTCTTCTTGCTTAAGGACACAAGAAAATTATAGTAAAGTTTCACACAATTGATATTTTAATATACTGTCAAATAGGCAGATGGGAATGAGGTAATACTCTGGAAAAATTGTAGTTAACAGCAATCAACAAATGGGTTATAAATTTAAGTTGCTAATTTCTCATGTTTGAACTTGCTCAGATTGTGAACTACTGCAGCATCATACCGAGAACATCCCTGTACAAGGACTTGGATGCACTTGCTTTCACTCTTATCTGATTATAGTTCATTGTTTTAATCCATAATCTGGTGCTGAGTGGGGCTTATTTTCTAGATATTTAATCGTGATCAAACGTTAACAAGCATAGCACATAGGATAACAGTCTATGGACCTAGTCCACAGTGAAAGCGCTTCCTAGGGGAAATATTCCAAACCGTACTAAATGCTCTATTGCTTAACTCCAATTATTTTTGTTAGATAGCAGTAAGACTGTACACAAATAAATGCATAAAACCGCACATATTAACGCCCTATCATGTGACTATGTTGATGACAAAGTACAGTATATACAGTCCACAAATAGCCTCGAGCATGTACCCCAGTCCCAACCACCTCACCTTGGCAAGTCTGCCACTGGCCGTACTGCACAAATTTCCATTTCACCCAGTAGTTTTACAGATCCTTTGGAAGGTGCCAAGAAGTTATACCATATCGATTGTGACGTGCACCCTACAGAGTTTGTTTGCCTTGTGCAAACAGCAAGACTGAGGAGTGGGCAACAGGTCTCACAGCAAACTAGTACCAAAGAGAAGACTGGATCAATCACAGCATAAACACAGTTTTTTCAGGAAGGATGCGAAGTAGGATGCATTGAGCAGCCAGCAGTAAGTAAACTGTCCTGAGCACAAGTCACAGCTTGATAAAACTTCAGAACCAGCTAGAAGAGAAAGCATTTTTCACAGCTATTGTCACCAAACCAGACAGTGTAAGTGTGACCAGCATGCCCTCGTCCTGTCCCCCAATGGTGCCTCGCAGGGCACAGCAGCTTAGCTGGGAAAAGGCTGCAGAGACTTCAGTGCTGCCGAGAAACCATGAGGCCTTCTCTGCTTTACAAGATATAGAAACGGGATGTGTATATGAAACCCACAACGAAGAGATATTTTCAAAAGCAGATTATTGAAAATACAAAGATTAAAGTACAGTGCTAGTGCTGATGGCACTTATGTCTATTCCATGGATACCACTTTGGGAATATTCTTTTGATATGATCTTTTATTTTCAATTTAAACAAGCAGCATTGCCAGCATGTTAAAGAGTTTGTTCATTAGAATTAGAAACTTTCCTATTATAGTATAATAGTTTTTTTCCGATAATAGCTTTTTTAATCTCTAACTGCATATATGTATACCTGTACATACATCCTCTCCATTTCAGATGAAATTCCAGCACATCAGTATTTTTATTCCAATACTGACATGGATTTCCAGTGTGCTTAATTCTCCCCTACTGACAAGATTCTTCACAATATTCATTTCACATAGAGAATGGCTATATTTCATGCACTCATTTAAACATAATAAAAAATTTTTTGGATTTTTTTAAAGTTTTTGTACATTTTGAATTAATATAAAGTCCCCAAACCCCAAAGACATTAGTGCTCAAATGAATAGGAATAGCTTTTTGATCTTAAAATTGCAGCAATTATCATATCCCATAATTGCAGGAAAATCAAGTGTCTTGAATAAACATTATTTGCTTCCCCAAAAAAAGTGACATCTAGCATCTGCCTCATTGAATGCTAAAACATACAAGAGAAAAGGTTGTTTTTTCTTAATGTTATCTTACGTAGATCGTGTCATTAATAATAATGTGCGCATATTATGAAAAAACTCAGTCAAGTTCTGCTTTAAGAAAGGTAGATATTAAGTTTAATTTGTTACCATCAATAAGCCAAGTAAAAAAATGCTGCGTAAAAGCAGAACACTTTTTAGAATTGAAGAGCTCAGGGATAGGGTCCCTCAGGCCTTAATTTCCTAGATGTCAAAGACTCTCAGGAATTTTAAAAATGCTTATTAAATCATCTAATAGAACTCCTCCACAAGCACAAAATTATTTTCCTATTATGCTGCAGTGGTGGTTTCAACCCTTAAATTCTAAACATGCAAAGCGTAACAGACTATAAAGCCACTGACAGTATGTCTTACTCTCAGGAACTTTTCTGATAGCCAAGGTTTCTGCTGACACTTTTTCTCCCTCCCCATTGTGCCTTATTAGTAACCATCACATTGTTCTTTACAACTTGATAAAATTTTCTTTTGTATTTGAACGTTCCATAGTAATCTATCACTGTCTTAGGCAGGATGGTTGTAAGGTAGACCTCTCCTCAAAGAACAACCTCATTGCTTTCTTTGATGGAGGCATTCATCCCTGGAAGTGTTCAAGACCAGGCTGGATGGGGCTTTGAGTAACCTGGTCTAGTGGGATGTGTCCCTGCCCGTGGCAGGAGGTTGGAACTAGATCATCTTTAAGGTCCCTTCCAACGCGAACCATTTTATGATTCTATGATAGTAATTATGGCAACACAGTGTCTGAAACAGAACAGCATTCTCCTCCATCATGACTGCTGAGGTGGAAGAAGTTACACACTGGACATTAAGTTGAGTCAATATGCCAGGTATTCACAAATCAGTACCAAATATAGATTGCTTTTGGCTTGATATCACTGCACTATGCAGTCCAAAACCATAATTAGTTGATCAAATCACATGACAAATTTGCTTATTCACCATCTGTCATTACCTCTAGGTGGTCACCTTCTTCCAGAAGAATATCTATGCCTGTATTCTTGCTTTCCCAGATGTTATGGTGATTTTTCCTACCTGTATCCTATCCATCAAAGCCATGTAACAACCTGCTGGAAGCATACACAGCAATGTTGGACAAATTTACCGCAAAGCCTTTTGCTATCTGCCAGGAGGCAACAACAGATTTTGCACAATTCAGCTTAATGATTCTCAAACATGCTCCTCCAGCTGGAATGCTCAAAGACACACTCTGAGCATTATGAATTGTTTGGGAAGGCTGAAAACAACTTTCAGATTCTCATTCCTGGGACTCTGCTGATCTGGAGACACACTGTCCTTCTGATGTCTAGAAAATGCATCTCCCTCCCATTAACAGACTTGAAGAAAAATAAGGGAAAATAGAGCTATTGTGTGGGAAAACAAATCTCTTATTTTCCTTTCACTCCAAAAGGAGTAACGTATAAATTTTTTCTCCCATCCCAATATTTGTGGGAGAATATGGGACAATATTCTTAGAGCCCTTCCAGAACAAATGCAACAGTAACAAGACAGGTGTCTATAGACGTGAATGCTAAAAAGGAAGAGCAGAAGAATATAGGAATAGAAATTTGATGTAGATTTTTAGCTTGAGAAGTCTGTCAACAAAGGAGGCAAGTGAACACTTTTCCTTGAAAAAAGAAAAGTTCAAGGGAAATTGGTTTGAAGCACTCCTTGAAATTATATACTAAAAGTGTTTATTTACCAAATATTTCTGAATTCTCAGAAATTAATGTTTTAATAATGGTTTTTTAAACTTGAAATTATTTTTGTTAATACTTTAAATATTCTTTTACATTCAAGAACAGAATAAACCTTTTTGACTGAATTCAAATAAAAATGTTTGAAACCTTTTCATTCTGTTCTCAAGAAGGAAAAACAAGAGAAGGAAAATTTTGCTTCTAGTCAACTGTTTTAAGCAGAATACATGGGTACTGTTGTTCAGACCACCATCCAACATTACCTCCTAAGGTTCGACCAGGATTTTTGCTAGTATTATCTTACTTCCAGAATTTTTCAGAAGTTTTCACTGTCTGTGTATTTTACTAGGTCTCTTTTCATGTCCAACAGCTCCTGGTTTTTAGTCTTAGCTTTGGAAACAGCTATACAGAGCATCAAAAGGCTCAGTGAATCAGCAAACATAAACAAGCAAGAGAAGACACCACCCTAGGTAACAGGATCCAAAAAATTTTTACACTTATGTTTCCACAATTGCCATTAAACATATTAAACAAAAAGGTTATCAAATAATTGCATATTTTCACTTTCTGACACCAATATGGTTTGTTGACAAGAAAGAATTTTTTGAAGGCAAGCATCAATTTGATTGGCAAAAATGTGATTTCTGTTCAGCTAGTTAGCTGTGATTTTTTTCTTGAAGACAGCACAAAGAACTAATCTAAATGAAAATTCAGTGTTTCTACTTTCAAGGTTCAACTTAAACAAAAGGATTAAAACATAAAACTTTCTAATATCAGTTCAATATATCAAAGATAACTTGTATGGCAGGAAGCATTCTGGCACATCTAAGAGGAATGAAAAGTTACGGTCTTCTTTTTTATTATTTATCAACTTCTCAATCTAACGTACTCGATACATGTGTATCTCTTGCACTATTTGGAAACATTCATAATCCATCCATTTCTTGATTAACATTCAACAGCACAAAAAGGACACTACATGGGATTCAGCATCCCAGTCACACCAGCTCTAGGTAATTGACCCTGCACTATTCATGCACTACTCCAAAGCAAACCCTTCAGTGTTGCTGCACTTAGTTCTCTTAGCATTAAAGAAATGAAGAGAGCAAACCAAAACAGCTCTGAGAGCAATTATGAAGTAGCATAATCTAAACCTTGTTACTGGAGCTGCTGCACAACAGACACCCACCTCAACTCTAGGAAAAACATATGTATTGCAAACAGTGCTTTTCTCAAGCCCTGACTAACCTTGTTGGGTTCAGTGGGACCTGTTTGTGTACTGTTTGTCAAGTGTCTGAATGTTTCTTTATGTAAACGAGAAGCGAGAGCAAAGGTATGAAGCAAAGAATACAGGTGAGGGAAACAGCCCGTAACACCACACCAAGGTTTATTAGGCCAAGGCAGCTTTTTCTACATTCAGATATATCCAAAATTTTGTGATGAGTTCCTCATATTTTCCTTTCTTTATTTGTATCACTGACTACAGTAGATTTTCTAGATGTTTTAGTTTGATACCAACTCATAATTCTAGGTTGCTTAACCCACTTCTTTTTTCAGTTCTTTTTTTTTTTTTTCTTTTTAGAACATTACAAGTTGCAAGCCTTCATCAAAACGCAAGCAATATTCCTAGGACAATTTTTTTAATCCCTGCCTGCTGTAGAACCCTATATCCAACCCTCCCAAGCCCCTGCACAAGTTTGACAATACTGCCAACGTTCCAACACCTGCATCCTCAAAGCTCATGCACTTTCCTACCAGGACTATATGAGAAACACAAACCAGATCCTCTGGAAAACACGGAATTCTCCTATGCTACTCAGACTAGAGTATCAAAAAGCTCCACCCTCATACCTTTTTATACCTCATACCATCAATAAACAATAAGCACATGCTTTAGTAATGCACATATAATCAACAAGAAACACCTTAACCTTAGCAATGTGAGGCAGTATCTGTCGGAGAGATTAAAAAAATGTATGGAAGCACGTGTAGGGTGGTGGAAGTTCCCAATCATTTGTGATTTACTTTCTTTTATGAATTAGAACAAGAGTGTTTGGGAATTATGTTTTAATTTTTAACTTTGAGCATTCTTAATTGACTTTCAACTATACTTTTGTTTTCCGGAACATGAACTCAAAGTTTTCTGTTAGCTTCTCATTAGTTTCTCTTAGTTTAGTCTCATAGAATGACTGCACTTTAATGTATTTACAATTAAAAATCAGAAGTTAGATAAACAATTCAGAGTTCAGCAGATTCTTATAGGGTCACTGTGTGACCACAAATTACCTGCCAAACATACTCTTTGAGAGAAACGGTCTTTTAATTCTCAATTTATTTATTGGTGATACTGCTGTGAAAAAAGCTGGACAGAAAAGCAGCATAAAGTCAGTTGAGAGGTGACTTCAGGGTTGCCATGGCAATTTGTCTGTGCACATTCCTCTGTGTGCATTTGGGTGTCAGGAAATTCTGTACTGAGCAAAGTGAGCAGATAAGAAGGTTTAGTCTATTTTAGGCTAAAGAAGCTTGGAGAAAAAGCCTGCATCCCACAGCCAAATTATGCAAGGAAGTTGGCACCAGTAATGTTTTTTAATTTCTGTAAGCATCTTACAACTATGAATAATTGATGTATAAAACCAAAAGCACCATATCACCCTCATTCAACCAGAGCACCCAGTGATGACTTCAGCCGCTAGCTGGGTTGTGTTCTAAGTACTCACCGATGCATTCAAAGCTATGTTATATAGCAATCACATCAGTGATCAGTAACGCAGCCGCAGTCTCTAGTGCTGATCTAAGAAGCCTCAAATTCAAAAATAATTAAAAAGTCATTATTTTTCAAAGACCTTACGTGGAGAAAGTTTCTTACTGCAGTACTATTCTACTGTATTTTGTTTTCTGCTCTCTAAAATGACCCTGGTTCTGTGTCATAGTTGTGATTAGAAATGTCCGTTTAACTATTACCTGCAAGTCTAGATAAGAAAGCACTGTCTTGCACCTTACAAGTTGTTCCTATAACTTTCTGCTTCTAAATAAATTCAGAATATTTCTTTTAGAAGAATACCTAAGTAGAAAATTTGCATACTGACACACTGAAAGAATGACCTCTTGAGAAGGACTGTAGCTTCCTCATCACCTTTCTGACAATCTGCTATTTCCAAGCAAATCTGAATGATTTTGTTTTGTTGACAAACCTGTTTTCATTTGAAAAAAGGAATCATATTAAAATGGAAACATTTTGCAAGAAGAGGTTGCTTTGAATAACATATCCCACAGGTGAAATGTTCAAATGAATCCTCACCTTACGATAAGATTAAAATACTTCAACTTTATCATTTTTCTTCATTTTATTCTAAAAACTTTCTTTTTTTTTTCACAGAGAGAACTTTTTATTGGATAGTATTGCTATTTCCAACCAAGATCTCTTCCAAAATTGTGCTAACAGCATTCTACATTGATCATACTCTAAAGATATTCCTTATTTTATAATTCAGGATATTTGCTCTTGATTCACATGTAAGCAAGAAATGTCACTGAAGGCCTGACTAGTCTGGCTAGGTATTACAAATTCTCTGAATATCAAGGCTGTGTTCATTCGTGAGTGTGTACACAGGCATCTGCACGTACATTTTTCAAATAAAGAATCGTTCCAGATATTAAGCATTTTTTTTTTGTTCGACAACATATCTATATTTGAAAAAAGAGGTTCAGAAATAGTTTTCAAAGAAACCCATGCCAGAGTGAAGATGCTGCTATCAACAGTGTTACTGAAAATCCTATCTTGTGTACTACATAGCTTTAAAAGTACACAATAAAGCCAGGGAGAACATAAGGTACATCAAAAAAGAAATTTCTGCATGTCTGCCAGGAGGAGGTAAAACATGCAATCACGATCAAGAAATGGGTGCAATTTTCTTTTGTGTTTTTCATTCCTCCATTCATGTAGCAAAAGTTCCAGCTCCTTTCTTGGTGCTCCTGCTCAAGATAGCATTTTAACAAATGCCCTTCTGATCCCACTAAGTGGTATAACACATCCTTTTCAGATCTATGCTTTCTGGAACACAGTGTTTCCAGTCTAATTACAAAATTCATAAGAAATCCTGATACTACCTAGGGCAATAAAGTTCTGGCTAATAGAAATGGCTTCTCTATTTATTTTCAGAGAGTGAGAGTCAATAATTAAAGCCTGGAGCTTACCCACTTCTCTGAGCAGCTGTAATAACCAAGGGAAAGCTCATTTTGTTGCAAGTAGCCTGGTGAGATAGGCGTTTTAACAATAGGCAGGAAAAAAACGAAGCAGGTATGGTAGTCCTATTTTCAGCTTTTATTTCATATTTCTCTTGTGAAAAGGTCAAGCATGGGCAGCAGCATGCAACTCTTTAATGAACAAAGTCCTTAGTGTTTACTGTTTTCTCAGCTTTCTTTTTGCTCTAATGTGTGAAACATCCTTACTTTTAACTACATGAAGTCTAAAACATATTGAACACTGTGTTCCAAAAATCTCAATTTCTTCATCAAACTTACCAACCCTATTATCTCAGGATCACCGATACAAATTATAACATGGTGAAAATTTTCTTAATTACTTCTGCCACACCGTAAGTATGATGCTTTGTACATATCATTAAAGAAAAACTAAATTTCACCTGTAGAATAAACATAGATAAACCACTGTACTTTGTATTACACCACATAATGTACTTCTGGTTAATAATGCAAGTAATTCACTTTGAAAAAAATACTGAAAGAAAGCCTTAATTCGTTAGAAAGTAAACCTCTTGCATTCTTATTTGCAAGAGCATCATCTACATTTCTATCATATAAATTGCACCTGAAAAGAAATATTTGCATGATAATTGCTTCATTTAAATAAAACTTCTTTTCTTTTTAATGTAAGGAATGATCAAATAAAGACATCAGGATTAGACTCATAAAATCCTCCAGTATCTGAGACATTCTGTAGATTAAAAATGAATACAGCAGATTAGAAAGCTTTTTTTCATGGGAAATGCTGAGTTACGTTTAGGCTAGCAGGATTTTGAAAAGTTGCATGTCTCTAAAACTTGCAAGTTTTTTCCAAACAAGTAGTAAGGAAAAAATGCCGAGAAGATTCTCATGCACTACATAACACAATATTAAGCCATTCTCAAAAATAACTCATTAGGGACCTGAAAACTGAGCTACCCACCACCTAAGTACATACATAACTGCATCTAAGACTGGTGACTTGCTTTCATACTTACATTTTCTTTGAACCAAAGATCCCTAAACAGTGGATTGCCCACTAATAACTCTCTACTTCTTGTCCCTCAAACTATCTTGACTATACAGCATTTACCATTAAAAATTGTATGATATGGATACCTGGCAACAGTAAGAAGTACAGAACATTTGTATAAAAAGTCATGGAACCTCCACAATTTCCACGTGTTTTATTACCCTTGATACCTCCATAGTCAAATTACACCAGCAATAATTGGGAAGACAAGATCTCTCAAGTTTTGTTTCCACAGGCATACTCCATTGCTCTTAGTCTATTCAAACAATTTCTGTAAATAATGAATCCCTGTAAAATTTTACTCATTTTCTTATACTCTTCCCTAAAACACATCAATTACTAAATAGTACTACAGAGGAGAAAACTCTATAATGCTAGGAGTTTATTGATAAATTTTCCTAATAAAGGGCCTGATGGGTTAACGTTTTAATTAATAAATACTATCTACAGAATGAATCCCATATTTCAGTGAGAAAAGAAAAGAGTGGAGGGAAGAAAGATTAATTAGCAGGTTAAAAACATTGTAACTGTAATTGCCAGGTCTGAGCATGTTTTTATGTCTAAGTTATAAGCCTTGGAAAAAAGAAGTTTGTGACACAAATGCTGTCATAACACTAAGGCCATTCCAAACACAACACTATAATTATATTTCTTGATTGCCAACTCGAAAGAATTGCCATCCAGAACAAAATTGTAATTTCTAGCTAGAAACAGTCAATCAGAATTCCAGGATTATAGAAAACTTATATGAGACACTATTATCTATACAGCCACAGCCAGAAGATGTCAGGGAATCAATTCATATAACATGCCAGCTTAATAAAATCTGCATACAAAATTTATGAATACAGTAATATTCCTTTATATCTCAAGTTATTAATGGTCAATTTAATGAATATCTACAGCTGAAGTGCTTTGGTTCTGTATGATATTTTAATCATCTTTAGCAATGTATTTAAATGCATTGCATTTTATAGCCATCAGCTCCTTACAGATAAGACAGCCTTTACATTTGCACATAGTCGTTTGAGGTAGCTACTAATTCTGTCTTTATACTGTTATTGATTTCCTTAGAATTTACTACAACAGGAACAGAACTATGTGTGCCATTACAACAGTACTTGTTTTAAAGCCCAAACTAGACTAAAAAGGTGTTTTTGAGAAGTGCTACATGCATAATGATTGTAATATGTCTTTACATTTACAATATGCAGTCCTACATTGCTAGAAATTCAACATTCCCTGAAGATGAAGAAAAAAGGTTGAATTAAAATACCAGTATCCTTAAGATGAAGCCATGTTCTCCTTATTCCATATTTACATCAAAACAAGGGACTTGTTAAAAACTTATTTTTATTTTATGAAAGTATTACTCATAAGTTCATTTTGCCGTTTCTGTATAGAAACAGTCACAGATATAAATTGCCTTGTAATAAGTATCTGAAACTTCTACTTGGATACATGGTAGGGTAGGAAGGCAAACATGTCCTAGGGGACTAGAGATTTTCTTTATTATGCAGGAAAACAGCATCTTTTAGATCAAAGCTTATTATCGTTCAATGGAATCCACTATAAAAGACCTGAGCATACCTACAGGACAGGAGGAAAGACTGAGACTTCAAGATGGGACATAGCAGATATAGTTTTACAAAAGAATTCCCCCTGCTGAAACATAACAACCTTAAGGACATAGGTTTTGTTCATGGTCATTGAATTCTCCATTTGAAAGTGACCTATTTGGCTCTGTCATTCCTTTTTTGAATGTACAGATCTGTATTATCTTTCTGTGAAAAGAGCTTTTTAGAAAAAAAGGTATCGGTCTGAAACAAAAAAAAATAATTTTCATAAATGATAGATAAATGACAAATCTCATTCTAATTAAGCTGTTTTACTAACACTAACTAAAATTAGCATGCCATCCAAATTTTTCTGAGAAACATACTTTCGGGGGGAAATTCATGTCCTACTCATGAGCACATGTAACATTAAAAACATATTTGTTTCTATAACAACTTCTAGTTGTTAACAACTGAAGTAAAAAGTATGTGGTGAACACATGGCCTGACTCTAACATATCCACACAAAATTGATGAGATGCAATTTTCATCCTACTATTTTTTGAGGCAAGCAAGTAATCATAAAATTAGGGCTATTCTTTTTGTTTGCTGTTTGTTTGGCTTGTATACCCAAAGGAAAAACAGTTAAGAGACTGGGCAGAAAGAAATGATGGACAGCACACAGGACACTTGGGCATGATTAGTCTTCTTTCAAGTAAAGTCTACAGCAAATGCATACTCCTATGGAAAACCCAAGTCACTTGCACTTGAAAGAATAAAAGACTAAACCTAAATCTTATGCTTATTTTCCATATCATCATTCAGTTTCTCTTATCATTCAGTTTGAGCTAAACATAAATCTTTGCACCCTTATAGAATTTAGATCTGCTCCTATAACTCTAATGGCTCACAAAGCTATTCCTACTTCAATATATTGTTACAAATACAGGCAATTATAATTCATTAAAATTCTTTTTAATCCATTTCAATTTTCTCCGTCTCATCAAGCAAAATAACATATGCACAAGCTATTGGACTAAAGCAACAAACTAACCTGAGAATGGAATCAGCTAAATTAAACTATATAGTACTGGTGCTGCAGATTCTGAAAAGTAAAACATTTGCCTGATAAACAATACCAGGAATATATCAATATATGAATTACATTCTCATACAGGTATATTTTAAGCTGTAGTGTGATTACAACATTATATACATACTATTAAATTATTTCTAAGGCTTCAACAGAAATAGTATTCTTAAATAAGAACACACTTTCTTAATTCCTGTATCACTAATGATATTACAAACAAAGATTTTTAAAACCCCACTCAAACTCAAACTCTTTTCCTATGGATTTATGCCTCGGGGTATCAGTTTAGTGTGATTTCTCTACTGCGTAATAAAAGGCAAGACCCTGTAAAATCTTCACTTTGGGTCACAATTTGTATCTCTGTTCCACTCTGCTGCCTACTTATATTTGACATACACTCTGTCCCTCCACCAAATCTGGTTAAAATTAGGCAGGGAACATTTACAGTCCGAAGATAAATGATAACACTTAAATGTTATCACAATACATCCACGATAAATGCTTACTATTGTTCACATACAAAATCCTTTCTACTTCTTTACTTGCAAATTTAGTCCAAACTGATAACCTCACTTAGGAAAGACAGTCAAATCTCTGAAACAGTAACATATTCCCCCTACACATACATCATTCCTTTTATTTAGGATAAGATATAAACATGTAACCAAAGACAGTAATAAGCAATAAGGTCTTTTGTTTTTTATTATGATTTTGTAAGACTTTAAAATGTTATTCTTGTTATATAAATACATCTGCTCCTAAATAGTCTTACTCAAAGCTAGTTTCATTAAGTGATCTCACTTGAATCAGTAGGAAGAGCTTAAATTAATAAGGACTATTCACAGTAGTACACAAAGGTCAAATTAGCACCACCTTTACTGCTCTTTTGTGTTTGTTTTATTCTGTTCTGTAAGATAAGAGCAATAAGATAACAAAACATGATTTTGAAAATCGCATAGGAATTTGTTTACACTGTATACATGAGCAGGGTCACAGCCCTAGGCTCTGGCCTACAGTTTGCTGGCACGGGAATTTTAGTTCTGGAGCTGTTTTGCAAGCCAGGCTCCTCTGTATTCAGCAGAGCAACACACTGTGTATATTCACAATATAACTTGCAAGCATCTGATAAACACCATTAGCATTCTGCTACGAAGCCATACCATTGCTGTAGGTGCAGCTCCCTGAGTATGTAAAGGACTGTCCACCCAGCTGCTGGAGGGATGAACAACTGGCAAATTCCATCAAAGTTTTGGAACTGTATTCCAGTGTTTTAAAAGAAAAAATGATGGTAACAATAACATCTCCCTTCCCCATTGCCAGACTTTCATAACCAGTAAAGGGTTATGTCTCATCATCTTTTGCATATTCAAGGATAGGCTACCTTTCAGGTCCCTGGTAATGACATATATTTCAAATCACACACCCCCCCCCCATGTTTAAGGTTCCCATTTACTGCTTGAGCAGTCATTTGACAACTTGTGAAGTGGGAATTCTAGTGAGATCGAAAACCTGTTGACTGAGGTAGAAGCCTAGAGCAGCAGGCAGCAAAAGAAGATTCAGAAGTTTTTAACACCCTGAAAATAACTATTGGAAATCACCTAACCTTCTGTTAGCCCGTTCAAGCACATTTACATTGTACAGGGACTTAAGAGAAAATATGCTTCCACATAAATTCCCAGGCTGCTAACTTCAGCCTGGTTTTAGGACTTACACATCATGAACAAAAGGTAAATTAGATCTTTAGGTTTGTGACTTGGGTTTAATATACAAATTAAGAAGCACTCCAAATTCCTGTGAGTATATACATAGGAAAGAAGAAAAGAAGGAAAAACCAAAAGAGACGCTTCAGCTGAAGCTGTATAAAGCTCATCAGAAATTGCAAAATTCAACAGTGAAGTAAGATAAAAGCCAATCTTACTAAACTCCATGCTGTATGTGACTAAACTGTAAGAGTACTTCACCAAGGCAGTAGATTTGGTATCTTCAGCTGGCATGCATTTACCTAAGTGTTTATAGAAATCAGGAGGGTTGTTAGTCTTAGCCATCTACTATGGTCTGTCATGACTTTTTTAAAGCTTCAAAGCACAGAAGAATTAATTGTGCTAGGAAGTTATTAGGGAAACCTACCCCTGACTAAAGCTTTGAACACCTACCATACAACCAAAGCCAAGGCACAACTCCATCTCAACATAAAAATGGCATAAAAGTGTGTGATCCTACAGTATGTGATCCTACAGTATGGCACACACTTGCTGTTGCACAGCTTTCCTGTTCACTGTTGGTTTGCTCTGCCCCTGGTAGCCCCTGCAGCCACTGTCCTATCTACAGACCACCTCCTACTAATAAAAGCCAGTTTGTATACCAAATATGTATCACAGACACGCCCCCAAATCCTATGAAAACTCCAGGAATTCTGAGAAAATCGGCTGCTCTGTACAGTCACTTAAATGATTTGCAGCTTCAACCTTTTTTCATTGTGAACATCGCAGCTGATCCTTCAACTACTTCTTAAAAATGACACCTCCCATTAAAGATAACAACACGGTGGTATCTGCAGGTCAGGGCCACAAAATTATCTTTTGGTATGACTCAGATCCAACAAAAAGCACGTCATAAAACATTATTACAGTTTTTGTCCTCATAGGTAAAATTCATTTTTGTAGCTCATTCATGTCTCGGGCGTAAGATCTTAAATTATCCAAATCAACACAGGTTATTCATCATTTATTTCTATAGGCCGTAATTCAGTAAATTGCATAACCATCTGCTCTCAGCTTTAGGCATCTGGATGCTTTGTTTGAAAGTACACAGTAGTTCCTGACCCGGGCCATCAACTTCCTGTGGATTTAAGTGAAGGAAAAATACGTAGCTGTGATTTCAGTTTAAATTCTAAACAATGATCTCTTAGAAAAAAAGTTGGGACTCTGCATTTAAGTCTCTGAGAACAGAGGGTGAAATTGCAGTTTTACTGCAGTCTGTATGGTATTTTTTTCTTTATGCTGATCAAAAATATGCCCCAGAAAACTATGATTATTGATATGTTCTTATGCTGCAAAACCCTGTAATCTAAAGATGTTTTCAATATTTAGCAGAAGTAAAAGTTGAAGTTAAAACATTATCACTAGTAGTTACTCTCAGGCACTTAATACATGACCTGACCTACTGAAAATACTTTTCTGATATTATTGACATTTGTTTAACCTATAACATTAAATCTTTGTAGCTCAATAAATCTGAGTATCTTCCCCCTGTATCATCAAGAGACTGGCACTGACAAAGAAAGTCAATCTGCGGCCCACACACAAATAATAGCTTTCCATTACATTTGCCATTTCACCTGAATAATTCCTGATAATCATGAATAATGATGTTATTTGACATACTAATGATATCATGCTGTGCAACTTCAATCCATCAGTCACTGTCAGGAAGGTCAAATATTTGTATTCCATTACATTATGCAGAGTTCATTAAACAGTTAAATGACATTATACACCTCAATTATACTTCCAAATGAAACTAGCACATATCATTTAGATTTTAGAGTCTATGTGATGCATCTCCATTTAAAAGAAGGATCACAATTTTGAATATTCATTCAAGACAATTAAACACATTGAAACTTCAACAATAGTTTATCAGCTCTATCAAATCCTGATGTAAAGATGAGTATACTTTGATACATCTAAACACAATCTTCTTCACAGCATAAGAAAGTTTAACATATTTTCTACTGTCTTACTATGGGTTACTTCTGCTTCTTAGTGATCCTAACAAGAGCTCAAATACAAAGCCATACCTGATATAGAAAAACTGACTATTGACTAGAGCTATCTGTATACAAGATGAGAATATAATACTTATGCATGGAAGCAGGCAAGAAAAATGAAGAGAAATTTTCTTGTCAGGAATACTTTCTTCTTCTTGAAAGCAATAACTTAAAGTATATCTCGACACAACTCAAAACATGCTGCTGTGGACCAAAAGCATTATAAGAAAGAAGCATATTCAACTGTGGCATTAAAAGAGTACTATTTTATTAATACCTAATATTCAAAAACTTTAAGCTCACCGCAAGCTATCAGTGTAAATATTTACTAGTAAACTATTATCACAAGTAACCTAAGATATTCATTTTGCATGAATACAGCTTTTTTTTTTCCTTCTATCCAAACCATTTTCCTTGAAAAGTAAAAGAAAAACAATAAGGGGTTCTCAGACAGTCATTAGGTAGTCATCAGAAGCTATGTATTGATTTAAGTAGAATTTTTAAGAAACCAAAGCCTTTGTGATGGTACTGAGCATCTTCACTCAACTACAACCTTCTAAATGAGACACAATATGCAGAGAAATTGAAAGATTAATACATGGAAAAATATGTTTAAGATTCACAGAAAGTATAAGTAAGGACAAGACATTTGTTAGATTAATGAAGTTTACCAGCTTACAAAAGGTTTATTAAAACATTAAAACTTTCCTCTAAGCTACAAATTGGCTGCTTCCTAAACGAGTCTTTGAGCCTAACATTAATAGACCAGCCAACCTTTTTATCAGATTTTATTTAATTCATTACAGTATTTTATGTATGGGAAAGAAGTAAATTCATTAGATTACAGCAGACTCTAGGTGCGTTCTTCAGTTGTTTATTTAGCTTGAACCACTGATGGGCAATGCGATTTTAAGCAATCAAAATCAACTCTGTCATGTATGAAACCGGAGAAAAAGCAACCAACACTGCAGGAAAAAAAGGGTTCCATTCCTCCCCCCAGAACGTGCCACAGTGTATTCACAAGATGAACTGGATGACTTCACAGGTGGAAATCAGGTTTGAAAGGTCAGTTCCAAAAAGCAATTAATGCTTGCTTACATTTAGCAAAATTTCAAGAACTCTGTTGAACATGACCTGAGTAAATAATAAGGTTTCTTTTTGCATATTAGCTTAGTCTCACTTAAAGGGCAATGTATGTATGTTGGCACCTCTAATTTACAGATGTTCAGTTAAAACAACCAAACCAATACAGTTTTGGAGACTAAATTCAGACAAGTTAATTGGGTCAATAACTGCCATCATATAGACCTAGATAATCTAAAGAGTTTATTTAAGTTTAGTTACCCTTCTTTCATTAAGTTATCTATCTGGGCTTTCTGTACAACTGGGGAAAAAAAATATTGCTTTCCTTCAGGTTACCTGTTCTTTCACTGTTCTAAATCGCCGATAGCTGCCAAAAGGTATTGGAGGGAACTGGGAAATAAGCGGTAACAGCCTTCCAGGTTTGGAGTCATTCCTCACTGTTTCTATGGCTCCAGCAAAAGACATTTTCAAGTTATTGGAAACTACTTCCAAAAGTGCGTCATTTGGGGTATTTTTATATTCTGAAGTGAGCTGAGCTACACTGTCATCTGCAGAGTCAAACCCAATTAATTACTTTTCTACTTCCTTTTGTCAGTGCCAAATGCACCATCACATCCTTATTACCAAATACCGCACGGTGGTGAAGGCCAGGCCTTGGGCATCAGTTTCTAACAGAAGAGATTCAAGGCACTACAGTCTACAAATATCTCTAAAGAAAATGACACGCAGTGTTACATCCTCAGTATCCAGTGTGCCTCGCACCGCTAATTCCAAAGAGCGTGATGGAAAGTTGATGACTGCCTTTCTCTTTTCTACGGGATGGATATTTTAAACTTAATTTTCAACTGAATCCACATAGCAAGTTTTGGAGCTAAATTAAGCCTCAAAAACACTTTAAGGCTAACATTTTTACATCAAGAGGCAGAAAACAACAAATATCTTAAGATGAAACATGCATCTGAAACCAATCTTAAACTTTGCTAATTGGGCAAATTGAATTGCTTTCAGTATGTACAGCATGCTTCTGCTTCCCTTTACTTAACAAACAAAATACAGACAATCCAGTAGTATCTAAAGGTAATGATATTTAATTACTCAGTGTGAATGGCAGTTTTTCAAAGTTTATCACTGTGTTGCATATATTATATGTTTATATTAAAACTAATTTTGAAAGTTTTTTCATTATTATACTGAACAAAGCAGGACTGTCATGAAATATAATTAGGAAGTCACGAAGGACCTTCCTGAACAGATATTCAGAATTCTGTGGCTCTGACAGCAGAGGCTTTGCAAACTGCAGCAGCTCAACTGACAACAGACAAAAATTAGATTCAAGATTTGCAATAACATTAGGTTTATGAGAGTCTGCTGACTTTCATTGCACTCCAATACTATGGGAGAAGGAACCCACGGGGAACCTCCTCAGCCCTGCAGTTGCAGGACAGTCAAACGCCCACTGTCCCTCATGAGAAAAACACAAAACGTTATTAAACCTCCAGATCATTTCTCTTCCTTTTCTGTCCAGTATTTGTACTGGCATTTTTAGTTTTTAAATGAAGCACTTTTAAGTACATGGTTTTAAAGGTCATGTGTTCCCGAACACCTGGATCGCAACTGGAAAATATTCTCAAATTCCTTAGGTTTAAGAGTATCTTACTCTAAAGCTATCTTCTGTCCTTCTTCTTGGATAGAAATGTACAACAATATGTGACTACTGACCAGGTGGTACAGCATAAAGAATAACAAGAATACACAACTTGCTTAAAGGACAAATACTGATCTTTTTCACGTTAATGAAACTGTCCTCCCCCTACCCACAAGTGGAAACAATTGTCACAGGAGTCACTCATCATAATCTCAGCAACAGCTTTGAAAATCTGAGACACCAAACATATATGGCTTAAAAAACCTTAACCACCTTTTTAAACAAGCACATGGGTTAAAAACATAATTGGATTATGTAAAACATTATTTTTCTCCTCAAACCTGCAGGGATAAGGAACACCGGAGGTATCTGTGACAACTGAGAACAGTATCATCTCCTCACAAAATCACCAATTCAAAAGTACGTATGTATCCTTAAGTTGTGCAGTAAATAGGCACAACAAACACTTGAGATCTACAACAGCTGACAATTTTTCTTGCAAAGATTAGAAAGTTTCAAAAGGGAAGGGGAATTAATGAGATGGAAGATAGTTATTGCTGCTGAATCCTCTGACAGATCAGATGACAATCCTGACTCAACTTTCATCATTTAAAAAGACAAACAGAGCATCTCTCTGTGCCTTTTCAATCATGACAAAACACAATCATCAAATCACATTATCTTCTTTACTCTGATATCCTGTAGGCAATCTAAAATGATCCCCTATGGACAACCCTTTAGCTGAGGTACAGTGTTAAATTCATTCAGATACCACCAATGTGGCAATTAAAGTTCAAGGAGGATCTGAGAAAAATCCTCAAAGCTGGACTGCATGTCATTGCCTTCCCCTGACCTCCCCTACATGTTGGGAAAAATGGAGGAAAACCTGAAAAGCAGTATTTTATTTTTTTGTAATAGATAGGTGCAACAGCAATCCAACCATTGTACAGAAGGGGCCCTTGCATTTTTACTGCTTGGTTGCATTTTTTTTTTCCTCTTTCATTTAGTAGTGCCACTCTTTATACCCATTTCATATCAAAATACTCATTATTATGCATCCTATTATTTAATTTAGGACCACACCCCATTACATTTCCAAATACATCCCAGATATAATTCTCCCGATTCCGAACTAAGGCAGCTACATAAGTATCATCCGTTTCATTTTCACACAAAAACCCCTCTACTTTTAGCAGTCAGTTTTACAGACTTTGCTCTACTCTGCAAGCACTGTAACATATATGAATGAGCAGATAAATCCATGGGCTTTTAAGAGACCAATGAATATTGAAAAAAATACAGTCATCAACTAGAATAAAGAATCCACACTACCTATCAGGGTTAGACTAAAACAATGCTGCTGTGAATGCCATATAAATGGAACAGATTTTTCTTGTTTAAGGATGAATAAAGCCTGGCCTCTCAGTAGAGGCTTGGATTTAGTATACCATTCACATAGTACAGAATAAAATCTCATTTTGTGTCCCTGTAGTTTAAAAAATGGGTCAAACAAGTTTAAGATTTGTATATAAAGATGTAATAAACCTGAGCCTGATACAGTTTCTTACAAACACAGCCTAATTTGTTTTCTTGATCGTGCTCCAGTTTGAATAAGATCTGCATTGACTCAATTATTGTTAATGACTAAACTTCCTCCAACTTCTGTGTAAAAAGTCAAAAAAATTAAGCAGTATATGACTAGTTGATCTAAATAATAAAAGCCCAGCTAGAAATTATAAACATAAGAGAAAGCAGTTCAGTTTAGTTCAAAATTCTCTTCCATTTTTCTCTTTCAACTGAACACATAAATGGTATTGTAAACTGTTGCTCGGTTTTTGCTTTCTACAAAAATCTTTTTGCATCAGATCCTTTCAGTTAATACCCAATCTTCACATAAGAAGAATGTTTCTCCACATTTAAAAAAGATGATTCAATACCATGCAGTACTTATAAGCAAGTCATAATCAATATTAAATGCATTGCATTTTATTTTGTTAAGGAATTGGAGAGAAAAGGTGATACTTTCACTGTTTGCTAAGCTAAATTAACCTCAGCAAAATATTATGCTAAGTCAGCAGTGTTCCATTAATGTCACTGTTTTCAGACTAAGATAAAAATAGAATTGTACAACTCCACAATATTTTTGTGGTGAACTTTCTCCAGGTCAAATTCAGAAATTTTTTTGAAAGACAAGCAAGTATAACTTATTTTATTAATATTGATAGGGTCATAGTAGGGAAATATTAATTGAGCAGAGATGTCATTAGCATCCTTCCACATGATTGGATACTAATTAGGTGGCTTTTTTAAAAAAAAAAAAAAAGTTTTCCTACTAGCTAATAAAGGTGGCAATTCTGTTTTACATTCACTTAAAATGGCTGCAAAAAAAAATCTCCAACCAAAAAAAGCCACCTTGCAGTAATCCACTAGTTCCTTTGGAACTCAATGTAAACAGTCGTGTCTGAAGTCTCTCCATAAAATGTTTTAAGGAGAGTCATTTGAAAAAGACATTGATCCTATTTCAAAGTGCTTACCAAGTTTTCACTCCCAACAATTTTCCTCCATCACAACAGAGCTATGCAAAAAGGAGTATATTAAAATGCTTGGCAGATGTATCCTGTTATGTCTTTATGAATAGGCAAAATTAAAATCACAAAAACTTAAGTCTGTTTTTCAGATGCAGTTCAAACTAATTCAATTTTGCTATACATCGAATATGCAATTCACAGAAGTTAAGTGTTTAGACTTAAAAGAAATACAGTTAATAATACATAAGTTAAGCATAATTTTAACAACTTCTAAAATAGCTATTAATAGACAGCAATAGAGTAATTTTCCCTTTGAAGCTCCTGGCAGGCATATCAAATTGCAGGTCAGTAAAGCTGCTTTATATGTAATTCTCCATTACTATTTTCAAATGTAATGATATCCCTTAAAAAATAAGACCCACCTCTTCTTTGAAAGGTTATCTAGTTATCTTGACTTCACTTCCTAATGCACATCTTTCCCTTTCTTCTTATATCAATCTTTTTTCTAAAGAAGATGAGATTTCATTTCGAAAACTTCAGAATGGCAAAAATGTCACAGCTCGTTGTTGTCTCACCAGTCCACGTTATTCAGACAGTGAGAGAAAAAAAGAGATCAACTGTTATGATTTCCTTAACAATCATGATTCCATTCCTTCATGATGTTAATACCTTATTAATCTTAAAGAGAAGTGCAATCTTGATTTCAAAGTACCAAATAATAACAAATACTCCTCAACTCCAGCAATTTGTTTCAGTCACTAAGTTACTCTCAATATTTAAAAAATAAAATAAAATATTTATGTATGTTTCAACAAAAACATATAAGGCTCTTCACAGCAAACATTATAGATTCCAAAACCAGAAGACATCACGGTTTCACGTTGTATCACTAGACCTCCTCTGAGGTCTTGCAACAAGAAATTCATGTCACATACCTCTCAAAAATATGTACTTGAAGAAAACATATAGTTGTATTACACTGTATAGCACAAAATATTCCAATATGCTAAAAACAATAAGCAATAAATGAAATTTCCAATTGACTTTCCAGCAAATCTATTTTCATTACAAATGGAGATTTTGCATGTATTGCATTACGTATGGTAATTGTGTGACATCTATTATGAATAACCATGTATTGCAATCATCTCTTTTAATTATATTCTGCCATAAGAGCAAGCCATGCAATACCTTGCCCGGACTCAGTTAACTGTGTGTGTGCTGCATATCCTGTTCTGATGGCTACACTCAGGACAAAAGGTCCCAGACATGCACAAGCTGTAACGGCAACAGCTTGTAACTGTCATCTCCTTCATTAGCCAGGAACTACTTAAAACACAAAAATAAAAAAAAAAAAGCCAAATTCAAATCCAGTTATGTGCTGAGAAAAAAAAAATATTCTTTTTATTCCTTCCTTTTATAAAGTTCATAGTAATTGGTACCCGAACACAAAGCACATGGATATCTGCTATTGGCACAGGTACTTAAATTTTGATAGTGGCAAAATTGCAATGACAGCAAACACCCCGTTTTCATTTGTTATCTATTATCCATTTATGGCTGTGGAGTTTGTCTGGGTTTACACATATGATAAAAAAGATAAAATTACGGGTTTGTTTAATAACCACACCAATTACAATTTGCTTTCTACTAGACGAGAAAATAACTGCTGGACTATAAGCAGTTATTATTTACAGACGGGACTTCACAGTTTTTTTTAAAACAAGAATGCCAATTATTGTGTTAAATCTCAAAGGAAACACTCATTTTACCTTTTTGGAATCCCACCTCAGTTTCCCTGCCACTTTTCAAACAAAAGTTTGCAACCTCTTAATTTTACTTCCTTCTACATAGCTTTGCTCCTGAGCCTTTTAAACCTGACTTCTTCCAGCTCTTTAAGATGAGGCTTTTCTCTCTAAACATTTACCCAGGTTTCTTGTTATGCTAAAATACAAATGGGTGAACTCCTTATTCCAGATGATTTCTGCCACCCCAATGACAGGAACCTCAAAGTAAATTCACTTAAGTCAGTTACTATAAAACTATTGATGTAAATTGATGTGAAAATGCTAAAATGCTTTGCAAATTGTTAATGAGGATAAACGCAACAAAATGGGAGGCTGTAACTAATCTAACACACAGTGAAATAGATTTAAGTATGGATATAAGTTTAATTAAATATTTTCAACCTTCAAAAATACGCTGCTTTCATATAAAACAGGTTCTCAATAATTATATCATAAAAATAAAAATCACAATATTGGGAAGACAGTAGGCAGCCTCTGTGAAATTTGATCCTTTGTAACAATCATCATCCAATTGATCTAAAAATCAGATGTTTTAACATTTTTTCATGATGACAAGAATGGGCTTTCCAAATTGTTCTTTACTATCTTGGCATAGTGTAAGTATGCATAATAAGTAACACAAAAGTGGGAGTCACAGGCTAGGTTTCAAAGATTCTTCTTCATGTCCCTGGAGCTTGTAAGGACAAGCAGTTCCACTTTTAGAGGACACACGTTAGTAACACACCTTCAAAACTGTACAGTGAGTGCCCCTGAAATACACAAGGCAATAGAGAGGTTCATGCATAATGTGGTTTTCTTTAAGTAATTTTTAAGTTCCAAACAATGATGATAACACGTGAATAAAAGGGATTAGCCCAAAATGGAATTGCAATTTTTCAGCTGGATTTCAGAATATGTCAGCAACGGAGCCAAGAAATTTAATTGCACAGATGCAACCTGTTATGACATACAGCTTACAAGCCCATCTTTCAGAGGTCTCATTGCTCTCCATACAGCAAGGTTTGAGGGTCAGCTGAACACATCAGTAATAAGGGACTGCTTATCCCTCCGTGGCCTTTGGCAAGATGCACCAGGGTCCAACCTGAGAGCTACTGCCTCTCCCAGATATGGTCTTAACACAGTTTTGTTAGTATCTCTTCCAGGTTGTGCTACAACCTAAGAAATTCTTATTACTCATTTGCTGAATGCAGGTAAACGAACAAATTAGTTGGTAACCTAATCCATTTGCAAATCAGCAAAAAAATACTTTTGATTTCATTAATTTTCCCTTTCTATTCAAAACAGTGGCACAAAGCATTTAGAATGGGATTTTCCTCAACACTATTATATTAATGCAACTGTAACATTGTAAACCGAATAGCTAAATCTGTATGGTGAAGTACATTCTCCTTTGACAGTGAGCACCTTTCAAGCAAGACAGGATTTGAAGGAAGAGGAAGGGTTTTTATCAGAGCAAATGACACAGTTGAACTCCAGCCCCCAAATAAGACAGAGAAGCTTTTCTGCACAAAGCCCTGAATCTATTATCTTCAGAAGCAGCATTTCCTAATGCGAGTCAAACACCATCCCTTTGTTTGTAGACTGCAAACAAAATGACTCCAGCCCTGAGATGATTAACTGGCCTCTCCATCACCACTAAATTCAAGTGGTTTGCATACACAGAGCGGAGCACTCATTCTTTGGGCTGTTTGAGGAGAACCCAGAACGTTGCTTGAGAATACAGTGAAGCTACCACTGGCTGCCAAGGGCGCAGTGCCACTCCTTACCCTCTGCGCAAAGTAGTTTAATTTAGCTACAAATTATTAAGCAGAGGAACTGGTTTTCTTACCCTCAATTTGTGCAAGTAAACATTATGGCATTAATCAGTCCTATTTGAGATCAAGACTGCTTACATAAGGAAGAGTCATGGAACAGCTTTATTGCGGATCTCAGGGGGAAAAAATAACTTGGGACCTTCCACTGACGCTGAACAGCTTCAGTATGATATCTCAAAAAGAATTTATCTAATACTGAAAATACACAAAAGTAAGTCTGAATCTCTTCTGCATTCTTGCTGAAGAAATATTTTCTACTTCCTGCACATTTTCACACAAGATCCATCATTTATATTTATTCTTCCCATTCAGGAGGTCTTTTCTACACCAGTAGAAGTACTTCGTCTTCTTCCTAGTACACTCTTCTTCTAGAATTACTAGACGTTTTGAGAAATTCATATAAGTAGTTCACTCCTTAGCGAACCAAATAACATTTTCTCTCTGCGTGTGATTCCCTTGCTATCTCCAGGATCATATTTAGTTTACAAAGTCTTTACAAAAACCCCTTATTTTTAGCTCTTTACTAAAGAGCTAAAAGGAGCATGACTGCTCCTTAGCATTATGCTAAAGTAAAATAATAATAATAGTAATGCATAGGAATCTTCTGTAACAAGCACTAAAGAGTACTTTCCCACAGGGTTCAATATCTGTAATGTGGTGTTGTAACAGTGCAGTGTACATTATTGCAATATGCAAATGCAAATTTATATATTCTGCAATATAACTGAATTTTATTTTTGAAATCCTAGTTTTATGGCAAATATTAACACTAGTTTAGGCTAAAACCCATAAAATTCGTAATTAGGTAGCATAAATACAGAAGTGATAAATGCACAATGTGCAAACTAACTAAATCACAATAAACAGCAGCTCTGTAACTTGATGAAGAATTAAAATTTCATATAGATGCTAAACACCGTGGTTTTCAGCCAAACTTGTGAGAGAATAGCACTGTTCTTTCCAGAGTCAGTGTGCTATCTTCAATGGAAATTCTGACAGGACTGTAACTAAATTAAAAATTATTTTTAAAATATATTAACAAATAAAACTAATCATAAGGATTATCTCTTTCTAGCTGCAAATCTTTTAAGAAAAGCAGCAATCATTTGTCAAAATACAGAGCATGTCAGTTTCAAGTAATACAGTAATTCTGACAGCATATGACAGGGGGGCTCAGAAACCGACAAATCCTACAGCAAAGCAGATACTATTCTTACATTGCCTGACCCTGGGTCCCATCCCACCCGTGCAACAGACACACAACAACCACACTGCAGCCCAGGGTGTTATCAAGTCTTTGAAGAAACACCTAGTTCAACTAATGTTCTCTCTACTCATTAATAAAAGGAACAAACTGCAGTAACTCACAATACTGCACACCGTCTCGGCAACAAATAATGACCTTTAAGTTCATATAGTGGAGTTGCCAGAAAATAACACATGCGTCAGGTTTTTTTATATGGTCAAATCCCCACAATCAGAACACTTTCTGGTGGAAAACAGTAGCGCTCTATGGAAAGAGAAATACCAAATAGTCCAGCAAAATTCAGTAGTTAACAGTTAGTGTCTTTTTTTTGTCTTTTTTCATAATCAAACCCAGATGAAAAGTTATTGTAGAGTGTTTATTCTAATTTATTAGATACATGTGCACTTACTGAAGGAGCCACACTGTTCACCACAGATTTCTGTAAAATTGCTTGGTCCTGATAACCCTCTGCTCCTTGTTCCCAGCAGGAAAGCCTTTTCTTTATAATAACCAATTCAATAAACTGTTGAAAAATGCTTTGTGTAATATAGTATTGCCATAGATCTGATGTTTGTCTCTGTCATTACATACTGCATTCAATCAATTTACAAATGTTGCTGTGTTCCTTTTGTGCTAGTTCTTCTTATGGCATCCTGAACACAAATCCAAAGATCAATACCTTGTCTGCTGAAAAAATTGGACATAACAAATGAATAATTTTATTTATAATAAAAGTCCTGGTCCCCAAATGGATTCTACTAATGTTCAAATTCATTTTTCATGTTAAACACATTGCACAATGCAATGAGAAAGGCAATGATAAAAACCCCCACCAGTTCATACTTATTGAAAATGTGAGCAAAACCATGTAAAGCTATGGCATATGGCTAGGAAAACATCAATAAACTGGTAGGTCATTCACAAAGTATTTGTTACCATATTAAAGAGTGAAAAGTGCCTGTCAAAGAGCAGACAGATATTTTTTTTTAAAGACACTACAGTTCTGTTCTGAACTATGGAAGCTCCAAGGCTCTGAATGAAATAATTTAAGGAAGACAAGTAGAAGCTTAGCTCATGCTGGTTGCATGAGCTGATTCAGTTTGTCTCCTGCCTTTTGTGTGACCAAAATAACACATTTTCTGGCTATAGATACATCCCTGAACTATTCCAGCTATTGAATATCTACCTCCTCTGAAACACCTATGCAGTTTTTCAAGGGAGCCACAAACAACTTCATTCACAATCACTCTTTGCAGAGCAGCAAGCTAGCTGAGGAAACAGGGACGCTATTTCTCATGGGAAAAGGTGTTGGTACCTATACATTTTACCTTATATATGTACAAGCATATAAATCCCAGAAGCTTAGACAATAACCAGCTCACTGCCTCCCCACTCCCAAGCTAACTGCTGAGATGTGCCCTGTGTACAGAATTCCCACCTAGACTCTTAGCTCCATAACGATTCACAGGCATTGGCAAAACAAAATCATACCATTTCTGTACAAAACAGAAAACCAACATAAAAACACAGCCCAAAACCCAATATCTCATTAATCAAGCCTTACCCCAAACACCATGTGCCTGGTTGCTCTGAAATAAGACAGACAAGCAGAAGCAATGGGGAAGCCCCATCTTCCCCTTTGAAGAACAGAGCAGGTATGTACTCATTTTGTCATAGGGGTTGAGTGACTTGATGTCTTCAGACAGGCTGTGGTCAGACACCTCTGAGTATTAACCATTTTTTATTAGGTGACAGCAAAAGTACTGGCTGTCCTGAGGGGAACATCACACTCACTGTGTGTGTTAATCCTGCACACTCACTGTGTGTTTCTCTCCTTCTCCATTTGGTTTTGCCAAAAGAGGTGAATGAGTTTGCTACTACTGTCAAACACAAACGCATATTTTAGCTTACACAGTGGAGATCCCAGCTGAATTCCAGATATCCCTTACTCAATAGTAAGATCCTAGTTACTTCCTATTCAAGAATCTGCGATAATCACATCTTCACTCAAAGGGATCCTATTACGAACCCGTTTCTGCGTCCATGAACTCATGTGCACCCATTAGACAGAAGTCTAACGCTGGGACAATTGAGGGAGCTTTCTCCAGGAACAGAGGAACTCTTTCCTTACCATGAATACTACGTTCTTGCTCTTCCTACTCTTGGGTACTATTAGCACAGTTCGACTTTCAAGTGTCAAACTGAATTCACAGAATTGGCAGCTGGAAATAAACAAAACAAAACTTTGTAATGTGTTAACTGAACAAGCGTGCTTTGGTGTTGCTCAAGTCGTGAACACTGATTCCACGAGACCATTTTGACTGAATTTCTTCCAGAGAATAGCTTTATTTTAAAACTACTGCAGCAAATTCACAACTCCAATCCTACGTTCTGTTTCAAGATGGAATTTCAACCTTACTAGTTAATTAAAGCCACCACCTGGAGTGAGCTGGCTTTCAAACTGATTTCCTTTGTCTCTCTAATTCACACACATTAATATTTTATTTTCTACTGAAAAAAAAAATGAAAAGGAATGTCACAAGTGTGCCAAAGAGAAGGCAGATAAAATTATTGCAATAAAACAAAGAAAATACACTTGTTACTGCCAGGTCTTGAGATGAATGCTGCATTATACAGACATTTCAAAGGCTTACAACTGCAAATTGCTCTATTTTACGTACTGTATTTAGCCTTTGCATCAAGATCTTTTCTAATTTTTTCTTATTGTAATGAGAAAGGGAAAGGGCTGGATTTTTTTTACCTGAACATTTATTCAATGGAGAAACAAAGACTACATTATATATTACAACACATGAGCTATTAAAACAATGTGACACTATAAAATATGCTGCAATACTCATTATGGGATAACAAAGCTAAACCTGAGCAAATAAATGTATCTGCCAAACACTCTGCAATAAGTATACAACTAAAGCTTCTGTTCTTTAATTATTTAAGAAGGAAAGAAACTTGTAATAATTAAGTTTTATAGGCTGCTTAAATTGTCATTACTAGATGCTCACCAAACTTTAAAACAAATATTTCTCATCTGAAACAACTTTATTTTTAACAACAGATATGACTGCTCACTGAACTGATTAACTGAAAAAAATCATTACCTATTGTTTCTTAAACTTCAACATACAGTACAGATAGCATTTTATTTACTATCTGATCTGGACAATGCGTATACCAACATACTGCTGAGGTGTTTACAGGCTTCTGCATCTCACAGTGACTGATGTGACACTTCATTTAATTCACTAAAATATATTGGTGAGATGGTAACACCTTTAAAGTTTCTATAAAGCCTATGCATCTTTGCCATGCATTTATAACCAAATGATCGTATTTCTGGTACAAAGAGATACCATTCAAAGCAGGCGTGAGGGAAGTTCTATATTGAACAATTATAATCTACAGAGGTGACACAAGGAAAGGAAGGTTTCATATTTCAGAAGAAATGCCTTTATGGGTTTAAAAAATATATTAAAGGTTACTAAATTTTAAATTGTACATTAAATTATGAAAGAAACAACATAAAACTACAGAAGAACAAGAAATCACAAACAAAAATAAACAACCTCCTTTTAATAAACTCCAGACAACTTTCTTATTTTCCTAAAACACATTCAGCCATTGTCTAACTGAATTTCTACTAAAATTTTATCACGGACCTCTATGGAAATGATCAGCCTTGAGCATTTCTGAAAAGTTCCAGCTCCAGCCACTGAAATCAGTACAAATTATATAGTAGCAGAGTTTTGACTGGAAAATAACATGCCACACTTCAGAAATACACTAAATAGGTACATTTACCATCTTGCAAAATCAACATACGGTTTCTAAAGGGAGAATTTTACCTACAACATGGGGCTTCCTTTTCTCCCTTAGAAAAATGTGTGTGCTCTACAGATGGTTTATTTAATCCATTCCTACCTAAACTAATCAAAGCAATCTGTCCCCCCAAAAAATAAAATAAGAGCCTTCATAGAGAATTCTGCTGCCATTTGACAAATTGTGTACATTTAGTTAGGGGAAGTTGAAAATACTTCATAAAGAAGTTACCACATCTAAAAATAAGTGACATTATTAAAAGGGAAGCAGGATGTGTTATTTAGCATAATATGAAATTTAAATACTACCACCTCAAATATACTTTAAAATGCTTTTAGTAGCACCTGGTTGTTTATACATCTTCTGTGGTGAAAAGGTCAATAGAAATTCACCTCTAAGGTCACAGTTGCTAAGCAACTGTTTTCGGCAGTTCTGCAACACTGATCAAGCGCATTACGTTCGATTGCCTGGTTTCAGAATAAACCCGCGTCGCATCCTACCTGGCCTTTGAAGCGCACCAAGCAACTCCTGTTTCTCCCAAGAGCACGAGTGCCCATCGTCGAGGTGATGCTCAAAAGGATACGCCCTGGGACCACTGGCTTCCGGTTCACAAGAGCAAAGGAGAGCTCAGTCTTCAGGAAGACTACAGAGGGCTTGATGAGGTGCTGCCCGAATCTCAGCATCATAAACGTTAATCTTCAGTGTCTGAAAGAGACAATTGTTAAGACAATTAAGGGACTGACTTTGTCTCTCCTAACAAGAAGAATAAGACAACCAAATTGTCCAGGTAGTTTCTGAAAGAAAGCACCTCCCGGGCTCACCAAGGCATTGGGTGTTTTGGAAAGGCTAGTAAGGCTTCCCTAGAGCCTTACCGTTTTCCCCTTTCTTTGGAGGGGTGGTGGAAAGGGCTTCTTTCCAAAGTAAAAATTTTACATTTAATTTCTTAAACCCTTTTCTCATCCTCTTAGCAGGCCTACAAAATTCTAGAAAGACAACGTCATTTCTGTCTCCCATTTTCAGTTATTCTGCACTGTATACATGTGTGTCATATGCACTTGGAGAAGCAGAAATAGTATTCCACATGCCCTTTGCCCAGTGCAAATCAATGCACACAGGACTTACAAAATAAAGAAACCAGGTTTTCTAAATGGATCTTTCCACTAAATACCTCAATTGAAGAAATATTAAAAAATTAAAGAAAGCATATTTAGGCATTTTCCATCCATGTTTTCTAGTTTGAGCAACTGAAATGTGAAGTTGATCAATAGTTGCGTGTGATTTTCTCTTATGTAAAGGAAGTAAAAGATTTCCACTTTCACTCACTGAAATGAATGAAAGTCTCTCTCCTCCTGGTGAGGATGAAAATCCATCTTAAATAACTAAGGTACAGTCATAACAGTGTCTATTTTAGGTCTTTAAGCCTTAAAGTATTTAATTCAATCAGAAATATCCAAGGTGCTGCAGGGTAAACTATTAAGTGATGAAGAATTTCATGTGACACAATACTTCAGACACGTGGAAAGCATTACACTAACATTACCTTGCCTGAACCAAGTGACTAATCAGAAAATTCATTTTTGTAAGTCTTCAGATGGGGCAAGATACTGTTACAATCATGTAGGGGCTTTTGCTGCAGTTCTTTTCTTGCAATACTACCGTGGTAAGACCCAAACTTGGTCCTTAATCTAAAAGATTTATTCTTATTTAAAGTCCCATTCCTTGAATCTGCTCCAACAAAAGGTACACATAAAAAACCCCTCTAAGTGCACACACTTTGAAAGCGTCTTTGAGAAGTGTTTGTTCTTTGGAAGTAAGTTCTGTTTTTTTCAGCGATCCCATTCCACAAACGACTTAACTAAATTTAATTAAGGATAGCAGTTTTAGCAAATCAGGCTTTACACTGGAAAAAAAACATGTATCAAACTTAGTATAAGATACAGTAACCAAACAGACGACAACACATTCAAGTAATAAACATTCTCTAAGCAGGCACCATGTCTTGTTTTATTTTTGAAAATTAGAGATTAAAGGTAATGCTTGAGCAGACCCCAGAACAGGGAACAGTGGAGATTTTAACTATCCCTGTTTCAAAGATCTGAAAAAGTTCTATAATTATTTTTTTTCCCATAAAGTCAACAGAAGATTAAGTGTCTGAGAAGATGTGTCCCTTACCGTATATTAAACCTGGAACTCGACAGCATACAAAGATCAAGTCTCTTTAGCTACTGGAAGAATCACTTACCAGAGGAAACACCTGCTAAATTGTGCTGATGTCTGAAAAAACTAAGTATTTGGAACTTCAACAACTCTTCCTCATTTCTCTTAAGCAGTCCATCAGCAACCCCCCTGTGGGGGTTTCTCATTCTTATTAAAATGTTCAAGAATGTTTTTAAGTGACATGATAAAGAGACATGGCTCTCTTTGCAATGAAGGAAACGTTTCTGATAAAGGAACAAGCCACATTAAATAGCCAGTACTACCATCCAGTGATGAAACTGTAAGCTGGTATCTCCAGTATCTGGAAAAATCAAATGTACCACCACAGCTGCTGTTTCATCTAGCAATACTATGGACAGAAATAAAAGTACTACCTGTCATTTCTTATTCTGTCTTCCAGACTACTGATAACTAAATCACTGTCCAGAGACATGGAATAGACTTACACACAAAACAAAGGCTTTAAAATAACTGAGGCTGATTTTAAAATCTGATGCTTTGAGATTCAATTTAAGGAAGCAGAAAACCTAAGATTCTTGTAATCTCCAGGAGAAGCTCTGGTGAAGAAAAAAACCAACCAACCAAACAAAAAAACCCCCAAACAATAGTGGCATAAGGTTGAGGAGATTGGAAATAAGGCTTGGATCCCATGCTTCAACAACTGAGACTCCAGAAAGGCCAGAAACAGATGACCAGGTGCTTTTCTATTATAATTACCCATCTAAAATTATGGGGCGGGGGGGTGGGGAAGGTAAGGGCAGGCATCCTGTGGGGTTTGCTAGTCCAATGGTGACTGAAACTCACTGTTAAAAATAACCAAATCCCGCTCTGAAGCATACATTGTGAAATTCTTCAAGTTGCAGAATAGAGCAAGTATTTATAATGTTCAAGAAACAAGGTTAAACTGTTTTAAGGACTTCATGTTAAGGGGAAGGACATCCCCCGAGGTAAAAGTTGTGCTAAGTCAAAACATCACTGGAAGTAGTGGATTTGGGACAGACAAGGACCATATTGGAGAGTTGATAAGCAATAAAAAACATTTCTGTTTGAACAATAAATCCAATATGAAGATCTTTTCTTCTAGCTTAAATGTCTAAGCCATACAATGCCATACATCCTTCTTCATACTTCAAGTGAGATTTGCAAAAAAGACTTTGTCAGTTGAGTTGACATCCTGTAGAAATACACCCAACATTTGCCAAAATAAACTTATGCAACATTATTAGCCACAGAATCTAGGTCACCATTGCACTCTAATATTGTTGAGTATTTTCAATGCTTTAAAAACAATTAAAAATGCTAAATGGATCCATACATAGATTCTGTGGACCACAGAATTTAGGTTGACTATACCATGTATTCATAATACACCTACCACATGCATCTTTACTTATTTCACTGCCATCTTGTTAAAAAAAAGTCCAGAAAGGATCAGTATAGTAAAAGTCATAGCCTCACACAGCCTAAACAACAGTTTGAAGACTCAGATTACAGCCAAAATGGGTTTAACGAGAATATTTTTAAATCTCATGCATAGCATTAATGGATGTATTAAAGCCTCTTCTATTTGCTTACTATACAGTAATATATCTGAATAATGTATTTCTATCCCTTGATTCAGACTAAATAAATACAGTATGTGTTTCAAAAAGTGTGTCAGTTTTATTGGTTGTGCTATGTAACACTGCAGACTTCCTAATGCTCTTCTCTCCAATTCTGAAGGGGGAATTTTTTCTTTAAAAATTATTCATGATTAATTATATATTACGTAAGCTGTTTTCTGCCCTAGTGATCCTCTGTGTTTTTCTATAAAACACGATCGTCCGTGCTAAGACCCAATCCAAATAGTAAAAAATACATTAGGGAAACGAGCAATGGGTACAACTGAAAAAACAGTGGCTGTGCAGCAACACGCTGCAGGAAGGCTGGAATATTCCAGAGGGTAGCGAGGCAGGAAACTGCTACCAACAGAGCAAGTTTTCAGTCATCTGAGTTCTACCTGCTTATTGCTCGAATGGCCTGTAAACAAGCAGAAATCAATACTGTACAGGTGCACACACACAGGTCATGAGATCCAAACAGTGTGTGCACAAGGTTTCCCAGCTGATTGGAATCACCTCACTAAGCTTGTTCCTCCAGGGATTTCCATTTTTCAGATAATGAGGAGGTCATTGCCACCTAAACCAGAAACTAAATATAATTGGTGAAAGATGTTTCTTCTTTAATGATAGTAGTCTTTCTAATTCCAGTAATAAGGAGGACAATTACATTGTAATGTTAGAAAATGAAAGAAATCCATTTCTGATAAAAGAAAATTTCAGCCCAGTTTAACACGGGCTCTATTCTGACTATTCAGATGAAAAGTGTATTTACTCTTTTTCATATTGCACGTATACATTACATTGCCTATTTCATCTGCCTCATTTTCCTAATTAAATTTCCTTCAAGCTGTGTTCCTGCAGCTTGTAGGTGGGAATATAGCATTAAAGGCTAATATAGCAAGTAGACTAATTTTACAGCCACAATATATCTCAAATCTGTATAACCTGTATTAGGAAAAAAAAATTTACATGGCATTCTGCATTGTATCCCTGAAACAGAAAGTGGCTAAAATTAAGAAAAATGTTGAGATATAATATTCAAAAATATTTCACTGTAACAGTTTTGTAGATTTTCAATAATAGGCACATTGCATTTGTCCAGCCTACATAAATACTACTCATACATTTAATGCATTTTTGGAAGGAAATCTAAACACAGGTCTCAATTCTTCAAGATTTTTGGTTTGTGGGGCTAGGGGTTTTGGTTTCTGCTTCATTTAAGTAGCAGAAGATGTGGAATCGTTGTTGTCAAATACACTGGGAGAACTCTGAACAGGAGATAAGGTTCACCTAAAGACAGGCCCCTAGGACACCAAAATAGGTGTCTGCTTGTTACGTCATCTTTACAGGCAGAGATCAATAGCCTGGAATACCATTGGAAATTACCTTCTCTGTACTGACTATAAGGAGTGATGGCACTAATGTAAGGTTCTCTTCCTGCTTTCACAGAGCTCCCCATTGGATGCTTGAGATGGCACTGGTACTCCAAAATGCCCCTTAATTTTATCATACAGTTACTTGTCCTTAACAACAAGGCGTTGAGATCACCACCTGCTGGGAACCAAGCTCAAGGCTTTTGCTGAGCAATCCCATGAGCACTGTTCTAGGAAAGCTACGAGTCCGGTTCTAAAGGAAGAACACAAGATAATACAATGGGTTGCTAACTTATAAGGCGTACACTCAAGAAAAACAATTACAATGCCCATTATCTCTCTGTGCTAATATAAGTGAGTATTTTACAAACAATCCAGGGAGTATTCTTAAATTTTAAAGTTTGTCTTTTTTACCATATTAATATCACCCTGTTCATCAATTTTGACACTCCTGATTCTGCTACTCAATTTCACCGTAAAGACACCATAAATTTATATGGCAAAATGAAGACAACTTAGTTATTGGGGGTTTTTAAGATCTTACAAAATACCATATATTTTTTAATTCAGCAATATAAGACAACTTGTGTCACACACTGTAGTTAAGGGAACAAAGTAACTCTCCAGTAAATTATATTTATGGCTAACTTCAGATTTTTTCCATTACATTTCCTAAGGTGCCCTTAACTGTACCCTTAAATGCATATTGGGCATTTTTGTCTCTAAAAGGTTTGATTATGTGAAAAATTATATTCCTACTTAGATATCTGAATTCTGCATTAAAGAAGTGATGTACAATGAAGAACTGCCCTGCTTGCTACATCCCCTCTCTTCATGTCTTATTATTTTCTACTCATTCCCTTCCCTCACTGTCACTTTGTGAGGATGAAATCAACACAATTCAGAATATTGCTTATTTAAACCGAGCACATAGCAATGAATATCCTTGTTCCTAGCAGCCAGGATTTGCCATTTTGATAAAAGAATACTTAAAAACACTACTGAAAAGAAATTTCTCTTAACCTAAAATTGCTCAGTTTTTCTACTAGCCCTTTTTCCTTGAAGCAGCTTTATCTCTCAGCGTCTTCTATTTCTACCCTTATACAAGATTTAACTAAATATTTTGAGTTCTTGCAGTTTCAGAAAACGGCCTCTAATTAAAAAATATAAAACCTCTCCCTCTTAGTAAGCCAAGATAAAGCATGCTACTGCTATTTCTGTTCTGAAAAAGCCAAGAAGAATTACAAAACTAGAAAAGGTGCTCAAGTATCTTTGACAGCCAGAGCCTCGATTCTCTCCATGGGGATGGTATTTAATGCTCTACATGGGGTTGAAAGGAAAAGCTTGTGTGGATTATTTTCCATTTTCCCCACCCACAGAAGCTACTGAACAGAAAGCCCATTATATGTGATGCATGCAACCAATCCTGGCAGTGCCGACAAGGACCGATTTCTCACGTCATGTGCAGATTATGATGGACTTGAATCCACTACATGTGGCTTCCCCTGCTTAATCTAGCAGTGAAGAAAACATCAAAATTATTACTGTTTAAATATATTGCCATTTTCTTAGCATGGTCAAACAAGATAAATTATCTGCACTTAATATTAAAATAGACTGTGGCATGTTGCATAGTACCTAAGCACCTTAATGTGTATGATGCTCACAGCCATCCACTTGCAATCCCATAGCCTGCCTTCCCCTGCAGCTCTGTTCTCTTGCACCCAAGCTGCAGCAACATCTCCCAGCCCCTCTGGGACAGCATTTTTCCATTCTGCTCTTACAGTGTTATCTCAAAGTCTTGCACCTGGAAGCTCTGGTATTGCTGTTACAGCTGATTCTCCCAGGATACAACTGTGATCCCCATTAGAATCATCCCTTCCTTCGCCCCCTTCTCCTACTGCCTATTTGTAGCTTTTTGGATACATCAGTGAACTCAAGAACACAAGACCCTACACAAAGCTCACCGACCAAGTAGCCCCCAATCCTGAGCACAGCATTGCTCCGGTTAACTTCAATAGCATCAAGAACCTGAGGGAGGCCTGCTGAGCAGGTCCTGATGAAAATTTGATAGTTCTCAGTTGTACTGTGTCTGACTGGGATGGGGTTAGCTTTCTTCACAGTAGCTTGTATGGTACCATGTTTTGGATTTGTGACTAAACCAGTGCTGGTAACACACCAACGTTTCAGCTATTGCTGAACACAGCTTTCTCTTTTTCCGTGCTCTGCCACCACTAGCAAGTTGATATATGTCCTCATCTGTGGTTCCTGACAGTACAGCTGCATGCCTCTCAACCTGTCTCAACACTGTTGCACAACCGGTGGGATTTTGTGCAACAAAAGATGCACAAAATTTAAAAAAACCAAAAAACCAAACAACCAAACACTCTTAGCCTACTTAAAAGCTATTAAAAGGTATAGGTCAAATACAATACCAGCATACACTAGCTGCATTGGGATCTGAACTTACAGTCCCCAGAACAAAGCAAAACTCAGATCTATTCTAAATGCCAGTACAGACAAGTTAAGTTTTAACAGGAGCCTTACATGCTACTAAGACACCTTCTGCTGTCTTCTTTAGATCTTCATCTGTTTTCATTCTTTTTCCCTCTTTTTTATTTGTTTTTAAAGTAAACTTTATACATTTTTTCAAAATTTTTCCTCTTTAGGCATTAAACAGCTTGTCTACTGCACCTGATATGTGGGTACACACAGGTACATGCATATAAAAAAGAAATAAATAAAAATCTCTACAATCCCCCAAAAAGCAATTCAAACAATTCAAACCTCCAGACACCCAAGTCCTTGTTGACCAAGAGGGATACAGACACCTAAAAGGAAGTGAACAGCTCTGTAAAGCAATCACAACATTGACAAGGTAATCAACAAATGAAGAGTCAAGCTAGATATCAAAAGTGATATGCCATCCATAACACATGTGGATGGCATAAATATTTTTAAATGACGTAGAAGTAGTTGTCAAATTCATTTCTATATCAAGCATTTTGGAATACAAATTAGCCAAACTTGTTTATTTCTTGTAACTCAGGTAAAGAGTGCAAAGTTATACGCATTAAATGAAAAGGTTTGTAGAGGCAAAAGAACAGTATAATCCATTAAACTTAAAGAAAAATGAAGGCTTAGAAGATTCATGAAAGCACTAAGCACAGTACATCCCTACAACTCTCCATATACATACCGTGTTCACTAGAAGATGACTCATATAGCATTTAACCTACTGAGAAAATAATTCTGGCAGCAGAAGCTTTGTTTGCCTCTCTGCTCAGGTAATAGCTCAACATTTCCATATATTAGGACTTGTTTCTAAATATCACATTAAAACTTTTTTTTCTATTTTCACACCCTATCTGTACTTGTAAATTTGCTTTTTTCAAAAAACTTTTATGATGAATAACATGAAATAAAATTCCTCCGTTGCATTATACTGGAGTTGGTTTATGTTCATTTTATGCCAGAATATATAAGCATGAACTTAACAGATTGCAATATTGCAGAAGAGATCTTTCAAACAGAATCCCAGTTCCAAATCTTGATCTAGAGCTTCATAATCTTCTCTGCTAGACATCTGTTCCCACTCTTCCTCATATAAGCAGAGATGATCCAAGATTATGATTCATTCTTCCACCATCACCCAAGATGACATGAATCCAAAGAAAAGTCTGATAACTGAGAACTTTCCAAAATCCATGTATTATATGAGTGGTTTTAAGGAAGATGTTTTATGAAAATGGATACAATCAACAGGTTCACCTCCTCATTTACTTCTACCCAAAGAGCAAAATATGTACATGCATACACAGGCAATAAAACAAATGATGTTCACAAACCTTTCCTTAATGTTCATCTAGAAAATAATAAAAAAAAAAACCACATATTAGATTTTAAGCATTGTTTAATAACTCTCATCTGCCATAGCTATTACCCTGATTCGTGGAGAAATCAGGATTTGGGTTTTGCCTCTGCAAGTCATTCTGATGAACGAGACCTTTAGTGTTGCAATAACTATTGTGAGTAATGGAATAACCAATGGCTTTTATTAAGAAGAAACACTGAATAATGCATTAGCAACACTAAGATTAAGGCAAAATACGTTTTTATAAGGGAAAAATATTAATATCAACATGCCATTTTTTAAAGCAGAAAGGTGAAAGGCAGAAAAGGAAAAATTTAAGAAAATGCTACACAGCATGCAATAAATGGCAGAAATTAAACTGTGAAAATCCTTTTTTCTAGGGTGGCTACCTAGGGCTACATTACAGAGGAACAATAAAAGATTGTGACATTCCTTGAGACATATAAGTGTAAGGAAAACTCTGCCCTGGTGAAGGTAGAGACGGGAGAGGAAGGTCGCTATAGAGACTAACACACTGCATACTGAAACATTTGAGTTTAAGCTCATTTCTTTTGAGGCTACAAACTAAGATAGCTGACAGGATGGAACAAGTAGGAATGTTCTTTTGCTATACCTTTCAGTGGAAAATGGTGGCTTTAAAAATGCAGAGAAAAGAAAAAGCTGTCGTGTTTTAGCATTCTTATTTATTAGTTATATAGCACTATATAAAGTCACTTTATAGGCTTTAGAAATACAGATCGAGACTAAGCTTTCCCCTGAAGTGGCTTACTATTTCCTTAGAGTGAATGCAATTTGGACATCTATAGTATTGGACAGAGGATATGGGGCAAATAGTGTTGCAGAAGAAAAGCTGCAGGGAGCTAAGTGGAAAAAATCAAGGAGTAAAAGTCCACAAGGAGAAGAGAGAAATGGCTCTTCCCAAATCTCTATGATGGTACAAACCAAAGTGCGATCTGAGAGAGAACACAGGGTGTGTTATGGCAAAAGGATGGTCCACACAACCCAGGGCCAGGACAGGATTACAGAAGTCCAGACAAAAATAAGTGTGCGATGAACAAGAGCTGTTGCGTGGTGAGTTTCCACACACAGTCCAGAATGTTCTAACTTATGTCACTGAGAAACCAGTTATGTCACTTCAAAAAACCCTACTGATTCAGTATACACTTTTGAAGGTTTTCTGTATTTTGTTCTTTTGTCCTTTAAACTTCTTGATACTTAGCCCACTTCAGATGAAACTACTTCAGTTAAAGGACTGCAGAGTTAAAGTGAATCCTGCCCTACTGAAAAGAAAATTATCAACAGAAAGACTGAGGTACTTGAGAAAACTTCTGAAAACTCACAAACGAAAAAAAGCTACACATATACAGTGACTCCTGCCCATACTTTTTACCCACATAAAGAAAAATAAGACATAAACATTAAAAAGGAATCTGGGATTAGTGTTATCATACCTAATTTCATTTTGAATGCAATGTATTAATATTAGACTATGGTTTTGCCTCTGTAATACTACAAATTTATTATATTTGAAGTGCTTCCTGCTATACCCAAGTGTCTCCACAAGTATTTTATCTTGCTGAACTAATAAACGTAACACAAACATTTAGAGGAAAATGCAGACATTGTACTTTACCTAACAATTCCTCAGGCATATAGATTAAAAGAGTCATTTAATGAAAATTTATTGTCAGATTTACATTTATATATACCTAATACTACTAGACAGTGGGTTCTTTACATTTACATACAGTGTATTTAAATCTAATGCTTGATGCTGGAATCTTTAAGACATCCCATTTTACCATCTTCTATATGTACAAGCTCTCCAAAAATAAAGCCATTTAAACTAGGCTGTTTCATGGACACTGGAATTAAGGAAGGCTCGCTTCAAAGGATTTACATCCCCATCTTTCCCACAACTCTTCTTGTTCCCCTCCACAAGAATGAGAGCCCTCCCCCATGGCCCTTGGAGTATCACAGCCAGGTGAGTTACACAATGCTGTGGTTAATTATGGTTAATTCTGCATGTGCTGACTAGCCAGCCCAGAGGGGTGCTCTGGCTGCTCCCAGGCAACATGTATAATAGCTGGGAAGAAAAAGACTGTCCCATCATGATGAGCAGGTCAAGGCTACTGCCCTAAAAGGGACTGTTCTAACTGTACAGTCTAACTATATAACCACCACCATACATGTAGATATCTAATTATATACTACAAAATTAAAAGATGAAGTGCTGTTATAATGATGAAATTTGTTAAGACTTTTAAAAAAACATAATGTTTTAATAATCACTGGTGAAATACAAGCGTGCATGACTTACTATTTTTGGTTCATTTAAACCACTAGGACTACAAACTGCATGCAAACAATAGCGCATGAGAAATAGGGAGAAAATTGAGAAAATAGCTGTAAACGCAGAAAATGGTTTGCAAATCTTTCAAAAATACAGCCTTAGTGAACTATTTGAAGAAAGGTGGTCATGAGTAAAAGAATCTGTCTGAGAAAAAGAGATTGTACGTTTTTCTAGGTTTAACTTTCCCTCTCCATATATACATTCTCTCTGATTTTCCACAAATGCTCTCCGTATACTTGACCATATGTTCAAAAAATGTCAAATAATATTCCTGGTTTCTGGCCACCTCCCTGTCTTTCTCAAAGGTACCTGTGGCAGGGCTCACAGCTTCCTGCAGTTCTGAACAGTGCACAGTGAGGTAATCGGTCAACAAGGTAATGTTAAATGATAACTGGGTTGCAAATCAACAGAAAGAGTAAGCAAATTTTGGGAAGGGAAACAAACTCTTTCTCCCTGTCAAGGCAGCATTAAAGCATGATGGGAACCTACTTACGGTTTACTGTGGTTGGTTAGATAATTCTGAACATGATGGCTTAACTAAATTTAGGGAAAAATAGGCCAGTCTTATGTGATTATATTTCAGGAGATCTTGCATATCTGGTAGCAGAAAATCGACCCTACTAGGGTTATATCAAAATACACCTATTTACTGAATATGGCCCCTTTTCTAAGATATTTTCACTTGAGAAAACGTGGCTTGCAGTTCCTGTTATCTAATGCACACACGCAGTAGATTTAGCCCAGTAAGATACTCACCCTAGCAGGTTTGGGTTTAGATTTTAGCAATAAGACCTGACTACTTTCCTTCTGCTTCACCACCCAAAGAGCCAAATATCCTTGTCTAAAGCTGATGTGAGGTTTGCCTTTACTGGATGCAGACCTCGAAACAAAGGTGACAGATGCTTATGAAAAAATAGATAAATTAAGTGCTTGTTCAGTTCAGAATAAATTTTGTTTGAAACACAGCTGTGAATACAATCATGCTGGGGAAAAATTGATTTTCATGTTTTCTAGAAAACCACACTACAGCAAGATATCTCTCCGAGTGAATCCATCTCCCTGTATTCAACTGTCTGAACTGTGGACAACAGGCTGTGGTGTGGTGTCCTGAAGTAACAGTAGAGAAACTGAGGCTCCCAAATTGGAGAAACAGAGTATAATAATTTCTATGCAATGCCTTAATGCTACAGCAAGCCTCATCTAGAGTAGGACAATGACTACTATTTCTACCTGCTGAAATAGCCATCATTGTAGCATGCATCTCTCAAGCACATTTTATATTTAAAGACATTCACCTTAAATGCCTTCTTTACAAGTCTTTTTCCACTGTAGACATTACCTCTTAGCAAATTAACCACTAAAACGTATCACATGGTTTTCTAGCTTCAGTAGGTTACTTTCAGAATCAGGACTTAACACAACCCTAGCATTTTATCCTTTGATTAATTGACACAAGCAACAGAAGTCAAAGATAATCTTGCCAATATTCTTAAAGTCAAATTTCAAAAACATAGATGTAATAAGGTATTTTCTCCACTGTAACATTTGTGGCAGAAATGCAGAGAAGTCAAAACCAAAGCAGAAGATAATTGCGGTAAAAGCCTAAAATCTGCATTTTCAGTAACCTGCATCTTCTTTGGTAAAAGATTAAGGACAGCTTAAAATGTTTCTATAAACACAGGAATGTTTTCAAGTGCACATAAATTCCTCAAGTGTATCATTTTAATGGTCCTATGTCATGAGTATGTCACAGCATGTACCAATTACACACTTAACTATATATGCCACCCCTATCCAGCTTGTTTTTTACTTTATGGTTGCCAAATATCCTGAAAAATATACATTTTAATCTATCTGTAATTACCCTAAGGTTCCTGATTTTTTTTCCTTTTAGGCAACAGTCTACACAATTATTTTTTTACCTAGTCTCAGCATACAGAATTGCATGAGTCACATAATCAAGCCATAAACCAAGCAAATAATTTTGTATGTTTTTGCTGTATTTCTGGCTTCCTTTCTAACTTTGCATCACTTCAGGCATCAACAAAAAAGTGTTTTACTGTTACCCCTTTTAACTTTCAAGATTAAAAAAAACATTTATGGTCACACGGTGAATTGGAATAACTGAGACAGTATTATGTTCTCATTTGTCAGTAAACCTGATAACATTTTAAACAAGAATTGGGTGCCAGATGACTGTTCTGCAACTAATTCTGGAACAAATTTCTGTATAATCTACTGAAAGTGCTTTGGAGTTCCTTGCCAGCAAGGCTTTGTAATAAGATATTCATGAGTAATTAGAAATCTATAGACATGATTAAATCTTAATCTACAATCTGCAAGATGAATATTTAGGCTGAAGCATAGCAAACCAGCAGAGAAGTCAACTGCAGATCCTTCTGTAGGTTCAAGAATTTGGCTTCCATTTGTCAAAGCTGAGGCTGTGACTTATTTGTGAATTCCTGACTGCAGTGGTTTCCAGTGGACAGGTAACTCCTAACACAGGCTGCTACCTCAGTTCCACAGCCCTCCACTTGCAACCCTGACTGCTTGAGAACCAGTATCAAATATTTTACAGAAGGTAGGCATAAATTGGTTATTTCTACTGAAAACTTTGGACTAGCATTACACAAATAATGAACGTAAATTGCCTGGTCTTTATTATTTAAAAGGTCATTTACATTACATATATGTACTACACAAGCTACCTAGTAGGCAATTGTTCTCAATCAAGCAAAGTTCTCACTAATTTTCATTTTTTCCTCAATAGCAAGAAGTTGTGCTGTACATAATGTCCAAGCAACACCAAAAAGCTCTGGGAATAGCTAGTTCTAAGCAGCCTGGAAACAGCTACAACTGCCAACGAAAGAGACCTTGACTGAAACTACAGAAAAATTCATTTTCTCTTGTTATATGAGATATATTGGCTTATGCAAGTGCACTTCATAAGTCAGGACAAAACCTCCCAACTGTCTACACACAGAGTAGCCTTCCAGTTCCATACAAGCTATGCACTTGTTGCAATATGAGGAATGTTGTCTAACAACAAGCTTTTTAGACTAACACTGAAAAGGTGTTTAATGAAACTGCTTCTTTAACTAGCTAAGCAATTACAACATCCATAGTCACTGCTCTGATAGGCAGAGCCAAGCTGAACACAAAAAACATTTAACTTCTCTAATCATTGTCAGCTAAAGATTTCAGAGAACTTCGGCAAAATATATAGAAATATCCATCTTATAGATAAGAAAACAAAGCACATATAGTCTTAGGAGAGCACAAATTGCCAGAAAAGGACACCATAAAAATCTTTCCTTGGTGGATCTAATAACATTGAAATTCTCCAAAATTAACAGAAAGACTCACAAATATTTATCCTCAGTTCAAATGCATACTGCTGGTTTTAAAGGACTATGAAAAATGAAGGTATTATCTTGAATTGTCTATGCTGCTCTTCTAGCAGTCAGCGAGCCTTAAAAAAGAACTGGCATAAAGTAAACTGCCAACAGAGAAAACAGAAGTAAAATCAGGTCAATATAAGTGTACTTGCTATACAAATGTGGACATAACACATACAAATCACCAATTAAATTAAAGTTATCCCAAACAGAGGAATAGTATTTTCCCACAGTCACTCATGAATCTTCTGGTATTCAGAATGTCTTCATAGAAGAAAGAAAACTGAATATACTATGAAAATAAATGAAAGTACATTTGGAAAGATCCTGTTAATATTTATAATAAAACAGTACTGCCTTTTAGGCAATATGGTTCTCAATTAATATTCATTTCCCAAATTAACTGGACCACAAACTTCAATATTCCTACTTAATCTTTCTACATTGCAAAAATCAAACAATCAAATTGACAAAGGGGAGAATTCAGATGTCTCACATAATCCCATTTTATGTGCTACCATTAAGAAACAGTCATGTATTAGAGATTTCAACAGTGAAACACTGAAGTTTTGCCTCTTTCAGAGAAACTGTGTGTTCCTGTGCGATACTACACAAAGTATCAAATACAAACTTTTCCTCAGCAATCAGTAGTGCCATGCAAATGTTCAGTTTACACACTTCAGATGCTGGGGGAGATATCTAGACACAAGAAAAACACACCTGAAGCTCAAGTAGTGAGTGCTGTTTTCTGAACACACAGTACCTATTATATGATCTAAGGACTCTAGAAATTCAATCTTGTGTCTTAAAATGTGCATCCAAATTTGGTGAATTTTTCTGACCTTAATCTCTGTCAGTTTCCCATCTGTAAAATAGAGATAATACCGCATCCCTCACTGGGGTTTTGTGAAGATAAATTTAATTTAAAACCTGTGAAGCACTTGGATACAGTAGTGATGAGCAGCACAGAAAAGCCTATGAGGAAATTAATAATTCTGACTTCTGAGCGGCGTCAGAATGATGTGCTGTAAATAAGACTTAGGGCCACATATCATACACTGAGAATAAAACAACATCTTGAATAGCTGCTCATTAATTGAATACTGCAGATGTCTTTTGGAAAAGTATTATGTGCTTTTATAGTTAAAGACTTTTTCATAATGCATACACATAAGAGAAGCTGAATTTAGGTCGCAACGCCAGCTTTAATGTTAACACCCTCTTCTCTTACTGCTTGCTTTTACATTCTTAATAATGTTCTCTCCATGCAGTTTGTACGTGTAATATTTATATACAAAGAATGAATTATGATCTCACTGTGAATCTCTGATTTCCATGCACAAGTGGTAATGAACAAAGCTTGGTTAAAAAACATCCATTAGAAAAATAAAATGCCAAGCTTGCCTAGGCTTGGTAAATTCAGCAGGGCTTCTAGTGAATTTTCTCTTTAATCGCTTGAAACAGTCCAAGTGCTACTTCTGTTAACACTAAGCATTACCATAAGAGACTTGGGAAGGAAAAATAGATAGGGGATCTGTCCTTTCAGTTTTTATCAAAGGCATTAATTTTTAATACTCAACAATAACAGCAGATGACATGTTTCCTCTGCTAGTTCCTGTGAAAATAAATCAGGCAGAAATTAAGCTAGAAGTGCACATGGGAATCAAGGAACAATAGCATCTCCCCAACAAGCTGTCTAGTACCACCTTCCTCTTCCAAGAAAAGCCCCTCTGCGTGTTACTGGAGCAGGTGATGGTTGATCTCGTGAGGGTTTATATGCAAGTCCTTTTCCAGTGACAACCATCTCCTTCCTCAGACTGCGTATATGCTCTCAAGGTAACGGATACCATTGCAAGAGCCCTCCGACAGCACAACTCTTGCAGAAAGAGCCTTAAACAAACAGTCCTCCCATCTGACTCAGGACAGCCGACACTAGGAAGCAGGACAGTTTCCAGTCCTAATTTCATTTAGATGACATGTAAGCTGTTCATTAAAAGCAAGAAGAGTTAGACCTAGCAATAGAAGACTGGAACCAGATCCTGCAAGTTTCAGCTCAAGGAGTGTCCTAGAACTCAAGTAATGAAATAGCATATTGTGTTCAAGTTAAAATGAAATTTCTGATTATTAAATCATTTGAAAGTGATCACATATTGACTGATCATTTGAAAAAATAATTTCCCAGACACTAACTGTACAAAACCTGAAGAATATAATATTCTCTTTTAATTAATTTTATCTGTGTAAAATTATCAATGGTCTTAAATATCACCAAAATAAGTGAAGTCTATTATATTCCAGCTAAGCTATCTGTCTTCAGAGAGTACTTAGAAGACATTTTTGTTCAAAATTACAGTATTGACTACACTTTGTCAACAGATCTTATGTATTTATAACATTTTTTTATAGTAACATGAAGCCAGAAGATGTTTTACCTAGAATATTCCGTCTTCTCAAAAGAGCACCAGAAAGCCAACATCTTTTAAATAGTTAATTAGGACTAAAATCAAATTTACACAGTGATATGCCACATTTTCAGCTAGTGATGAAGACAAACATCTCCGCATATTATCAGTACTTGAAAGGTTAGTCATTTCTATTTCACTTTGCTTGCAGAATGTCTCCAGAGATTTTCACACTATTGTGCATCATTTTAGATGCTACTTTTTGTTTTTTATTTAACTAGTTTATTATTGCTATAAGTTGGGACATTACACTTCCAACAGTAAAATATTTGGTACTTAATCAAAGTTTTGAGATATGCCCTAAAATAATCGTATTTGCCTTTAGCAAACATTTTATTTGAGTTTTGAACAAAACTGCTGATGGAAGCTGATGAAAATTACTCCAGCTTGAAATGCACTGACAGATGTGCTATCTAGCAAGGGATTTTCTTGGAAATTTTCTCATTTTCTTTCACTAATTTAGAAAAGGTTTATTTAAAATCTGTCAGAATGTACCGAAGAGCAGGGTCACATAATATCTGGTCATGTGAAAAAAGGGAAAATGCAGCTGAGAAACCTAAGCTCTGGCATCTTGAAATGGTAAAAATTTATCCAGAAACCACAAGTCTTTTAAATGTTCTAACATTTTCTACCAAAAAAAAGAAAAACCTGTAATTTAATCACCTTTAACCTACAATTAAATTAAATTAAATTAAAAATTGATTAATTGGATGGGTATTTCTCATTTTATGAGCTTTTGGAAAAGAGGAAAGGGGAAAAAAAAATCCGTAAAAAGCTCTCTCAAAGAAGTGCTTTATTGCCAAGAAACCAAATTTCAGTAAACAGGAACAAACACACAAGCACACAAACATTGCATAAGAAAGCACTATGGAGATCTTAACATATTTCAAGGTTATAACTTGTAGAACCTTTAAAAGTTCCCACACCTGCCAGGAAGTCTGCTACTCCCTCAACTTGTTAGATGGCATCTTGCTACAGATTGTCTTCCCAAAAATCATTAGAAACATGGAAGGCTGTGTTTTTCCCATCCTCTTCCACTACTTCCTTGCATGGTTAGCACAAGCAAAATAACCATATCCCATTCACTGAAAGTACTTACAAATGCACTGAAGAATCATAGAATAGTTTAGGTTGGAAAGGACCTAGAAGTTCATCTAGTTCCAAGTCCCTGCAGGGACACCTCCCACTAGACCTGGCTGCTTAAAGCCCCATCCATCCTGGCCTTCCTCAACACATCCAGGGATGGGGCCTCAACAACTTCTCTGGGCAACCTGTTCCAGTGTCTCACCACCCTCATAGCGAAAAATTCTTTCTAATATCTAATCTAAATCCACCCTCTTCCAGTTTGAAGTCAGAAGCTCCTGGAGAAGAAAGTTTCCTGAAGAAGAAAGCTCCTTACATTATTTGTTATAATCAAGTTCTCCCAACGTGCCACTTGCAATGAATTGGAAAAACCTTTCTGTGCAGTAGAAATAGGTAAACTAGCTCATATTTTGCTGTTTGATTAAACAAGATGTTTGTACAGATGTATATGTATCAACACATGTGAATTTCCAGACATATATCATTCTGTCCCCTGCATCAGTTAATTCTTAAAAAAATCTAAAACGTCACAAAATTAATAGATTTTAATAGGTCATCACTTCGAAGGAAAGAATTTCTTTGACCATGAAATTTAACAACTAATTCTTATTCTTGTGTTCTCTGATGTAATTGCATTAACAATCTAACCTGAGCTAATACAGGTTATTTAGTATCATTCTTGATAATTGATTCTTATTTTAATATATGCTTATTAACTTTGCATTGCACTAGTTGAGTGAAGGTTCTACCCGTTAGCAATCCAACATGCTCTCTATACGCTCCCCTTTGACCTGTTCAAGAGCCCTTAATAGGAGTTCACTTTCCAGTATCACACTGCTATAGCCTTAAAGCACAGAAACCCACATCCACAAACCCGAACATTTCCTGATGGAATGTTGCAAGTGATTAAAACACTTTGAGATTTTCTTTTGTTGTTTTGTTTGCATGTAACACACTCTTAATGCACTTAGCTAAATGGAAAGTAGAAATCAACTGCTAGGTAGAAGCATGTAGGAAAATATTCCAGTTCTATATGCAGCACGTATGTTCCAAGCAGTGATCGACCTATACGTTAAATGTAAAGAACGGAATTTTGGGCCTTACTCTTTAAGATGTAGGACTGATATTTAGTAATTCATTGTTTTAACTGAAGAATGTATACAGGTTGCTATAGCAATAGCTAATCTGTATTCCTTCAGATGAATACTTTACTCAAAATTATTACTTTTACGAAGTACTTTGATATGCATCCCTTCTGAACATACAGCACAGGATTTGCTCAGATGCAGCTTCTCGGTTTGCACCTGTGCCCTGGACATTTGCACTTTTAAGGCAGGCAAGTACACTTCGGAGAATCTTTGCAATACTGATAAAGAAGCCACTCTGAAGAATTAGCAATTTGGGATGAGTAATCTTGGATGAAAGAGATGCATAATCCCACAAATCGTCCCTGAGGCAATTGCATCTCTTGAAATATGATTTCAAACTCAAAAGGGATGTGTGGAGCAGGCACTTTCCCTCATAGTGAACACTTGTAGTTCTGCATGTGGGAGCAAACAGAGCGCAATGACCCTATTCTGCAGGAGATTTACCTTCTGAAAGGCACAATTGAGGGAACCATGCTTGTGCCTACCCAACTCAGATGGACAGCGAGGTAATTCACTGGGCAGGGTAAATTTTTTTTCTCCAGTTCTTACATGTCCATAGAGAAAAGCTGGCTAAATCTGCAAAACACCTTTTAATTTAAAGAAGAAATATGTGTATGATGAACTATTTGGAGCATCGTACTTCATGGGAGAATTCTGAAATCATATCAGAGCACATTATTAGCATGTCATATATTTACTAACATTTGGCACACAGATATATATGCCTGTGCCCACTCAACAGTACGAGGAAAAACAGGCAGTTCTATTGCACACATTTTGTCATTATTTCTCTGTTGAAGAAAAATCTCAGTAAAGCATGTTCCTCCAGCTAGTTACTATCCCCTTTATCTTTCCCACCCACTGGTATTCCCTATCCCTACTGAACACAGACATATGCAGTCAAACATTTATTGGGTACACAGGAAACAAGCCAAGGCACCAGGAGCCAGAGCTATTACTGTCTCAAGTTCACAATGTAGAATTTACCCACCCTGGTGCAGGGTGTGTTGAGGGAGAAGACAGAAGAGAGCAGGATGATAGATGAATCTGGAGTGAGCAAGCCTTTATTTGGCAAATAGATCTTGCTAATACAGTAGCATATGAACGATCAGCTCTTCCCCAGAGGCAACCCCGTCCCCCAACAAACCCAGGTATGGAATCTGACATGACAAATATTGATTTCCCCAGAGGAATTTGTTTTCCAAACACAAGTGAAGTATTACCTCAAATCAGCAATCAAGCCTCAGCAGCAGTTTGCATTTAAAGACATCTAAAACCATTATACTGTAGAGCACAGTAGCCTAAGTGCAATATGTATTTACATACAATTCTTGAATGCATTGGATATAAATGTTGCCATGCTTAATTATTTCTGAATGAACACTGTTTTAAATTAATTTCTTTGTTTATTTTGGTTTAATTTAGTAAAGGCACAATCCAAAGCCTTTTCACAGGATTGAAGAATTCCCATCACACTAACGGACAAGATATGTTCTCAGAAATCCTACTTATCACATCAATATTGTAGATCTAGTCTTCTCTGCTACCGTTTAGTGCCACTTCACTTACATAAAGTTAAACTAGGTAAATTCTCCATAATTTATTTTAATATTTAAAAGAATTTATAGCCTATTAGCCTATTTGTCTATTTCCTGAGTGGATGATAAATGGATGTACCTATTTCACTCAAAAACACATACTTAAGATTCATCCTATTCTTTCAACATGAGCATACCGAAACAATAACATGAAATAATATGGAACCCAGAAAATTTAATTCTTAAGTGGTATATACAGCTCTCTGACATTCCTTGGATGAATAAAGGGCATCTACTACTAATCCCCTTATAATTTATTCCATTAACTCATTGTCTATTTGCACAGTTTATTTGAACTGCCTATTCAGGGCAAAGAGCTATTTCTGCAATCAAAAGTAACCCTAAAATGATACTAGTTATTTTTTTTTTGTATCATCTGATTAACTTTCAGCAGTACGCATTCCCTTTCACTGTGACAGCTGGCACATTATACTTTAGTTCTATAGCAGAAAATTGTTCATATACAAGAAGAGCAAGACCAAACCAAAGCAGAATTTCTGCGTTCGTATCAGTTGGAAAAAATAATGCTCTAAAATAAAAACTTGTTATCCTCAAATGTCCTTTTGTACCAAGATGTCCCAGGAACAGATTTTTTTCTCAGGCAATTATTCAAGTGAGGAAGGATTGCACTATGATTGTGCTTATCAAGCTTATACTCGAACTCACAATCTATGGATAGTATTGTTCAGTATTCAATCTGTCTGTCAACTTCTACCTCAAAATCTCTATTCCAAATCAGTGCACTTGAACAATTTATCTATCAGATATGTCTTGTCACAGATTATAAACAGATTTCTAGATTTATTTATACTGTCAAAAATACTTAGGACAAATCATGAATATCTTTCTTAACCTATACACCTCCAAACCAAACTCCATTCATCTATCAAAATCAAACTCATACTTCATGGAAGAAACAAGCTACAGTATACCAGACTAATCCTTGGTCAGTGAAATCTGCTTGTTTTCTGTGGAATATGCACAAATATTTTCTATAAGCACCAGAAGGTCTGTCCCCAAGGACAAATGTTACAGGAATTTTCTCATGATTCTTTGTAAACTATGAACAGGAAGCCGAGCCATTCAGCATCCACACCAGCTCCGCTGAACATATACTGTTTTCACTCTGTGAGATGATCCATGATTCTATGATTTTCTAGCCTGGCAATACCAACACCTCAAATGCAGACCAACTTTTAACAGTACTTTTCATTTGTGTATATCTGCTCACATTTCTGTTCAAAAAGTTACTAAGAAATTGAAGCAAATGTGACAAGCTATAGTCAAAGAAATAGACTGATCTTCCAAATCTACCAAAATTGTAGGTAAAGTTAAGATTTGGATGTACAAAAAAAATAAATACCCACAGTGCAGAAGAACAAAAAAAGTGACAATAAACTAAGTAAAAATTCAATAAACTAACCAATTATGGAAACTTGAATAAAAACTGTGTGAATTGTTCACTATGAAATTCAGTTGAGAACAAGTGATTTGGGATGTACAAATTCAGGCATCATTTAAGAGGGTGCTGCAAGCTCATAGAAAGTCATAACTCAAACAGAAATTAGGTCAGATTGATTCAAAAAAAAAAAAAAACAGAAAACTAACTTGGTTTAGATGAGTAGTGGAAGATACACAAGTGACTAGAAGAAGGTAAAGCCACTTCCAGCAATACATCTGAGTCTGGACTAAGAAACTGCTTAATTCACCAGGGAAAAAAAGAAAAATGGAGAAAAATGAATGTCCAGCATAGTTCAGGACACTAAGAAAGATTTCTTTAAGAACACAGAATTTATAAGTGAGCTGTATACCTGTATGGTTTGTGACAGAAATATTAATAGAAATAATACTCCAGAAAAAAAAAAAAAAAACAAACAGAATTATTCACCAAGTATTGGTCTTCAGGAAAAAGCTAGATGATGCAGTTTCAGGTGCTTTTATACAATAAAATTAACAATATTAATCAACAGTTGCTGAAATTAAATAGATCTGGATAAGTAACATCCCAGAATTTTCAGTGAGCTAGTCAAGCAGCATCAAGAGTGTCAGGAAAAGATTACATTGCTAAGCTTTAAAAAATAAGCAAGCAAAACCAAAACCCACAAATTGGGCAAGTCAGGTAATTATATTCTTGTTAGTCTGAAAGCAGCTAATAGCAAAATGCTGGAATTGTTGATATACGACTTTACTAATAAGCAATTAAAATAAAGTAGAACTAATGCCATTCAAGACGGATTTATGGGAAATAAAGTTAGCTATCTGGAATCTATTTTTTTTTTTCTTTTTAATGTGTTTGAAAGTTTGACTGATAAAAAGGCTGCATCTTCAAAATGATACATGTTTCTAGAAAACTTAGCAGCCCATGACATTTTCATTAAAAAAGTGGAATTATGCAAAGTCAACATGAAATATACAAAATGCAAAAAAATCATTAATAGACATCAATAAATAACTGTAAATAAGGATCATCTGCTCTTAGCTGAACACTGCAAACTTTTTCATTTAACCCCATATTAACATCCTTACTGGTATTTTAAAGAAAACAATCATTACAGACAAGGCTTGCTCATAACAGACTGAAGAATGCACTAAAATACAGTAGGACACCTATGTTAAGCAAGAAAATGGCTTGACTGGGAAAGCTGAGCCAAGAAGAGTAGAGGCTGTGCTAAATATCAAGTTTAACAAAAAGTGTTACACATATTTGTCTATCAAGAAACTACAGTGAGAATCAGTAGTTTACAAGAGATCTAGAGTCATCAGCATTAATCTCACATAACTTGCAGCAAAGGCTTAGCATCGTCACTGGACGTGCATACAGGAAATTCCCCAAGCACACAAATAGATGTTAAATTTTCTGTATTTGACACTGGTACAGCCACAGCTGGAAAAGGGTCTCGTTCAAGAATTTGTAATTTTTTCAATCAGGTACATATATTGAAGAATATTTGAGTGAGACAAACACAACAATTCAGTGATAAAACCTACTTTGCAAAAGGGCACAGAATTCCATCTATCTCACTTATCAAAGCAAAGCTTGAGGAGTGTTTTGAGTGCAAAAGCAGCTACACAGATCTTCACAATCGAGAAACACAAAGGTATAAAAGCTTCTATTGATGGAAAATGGTAACTATTAAAAAAGATCAGACAAGAAATTAAGTGGATGTTTTGTTTGGCATATTTTTCTTAAGGATAATTTATTACTTGAATAAATTACCAAGAGCAGTGATTTTCAATCAAAGAGTACTTTTTAACAAATCAAGATAAGACATTCTTCTGAAAGATCTAATTCAACTATGAATTAATTTGGGGAAGTCGTATGGCTTTCTCCAGTGACTGTGGAAGCCAGCCTAAGGTGACCAAATTGGTGCCTGCCTCTCTAAACTAGTAAATAGTTCCTTTAAGCAATCTTTCTGCTATACAGAGAAGGTTCACCAATATTTTGATGCTTTTAGTGTCACCATAAGGATCATTGAGCAGACAGGTGTGGTAGGGGACTTAGTAAATGAGGTAATTTGTAATTAAAATTAAATGCAAGTTTAATTTCTGTTACACCTTTGATTCTGTTATGAATGCTAGTCCAGTACTTACATAATAACCCACATTAATCAACATTATCTTTGTACCTTTTTTAAAACTTGTTATGCAGCCTCTTTTCTCAGTGCCAAAAAGGTCTGCCAGCACAAGCAGAAAAATGGTAATTTATTTTTACTTTCAAAATATAACTTAAAGAGTTTGGGATGTCTGTTAGAAGGCTGGTCATCACTAATCATACATATGTCTTTATTTGCAATCAGGTATAAAACTAAATTCAAAAAGCTGATTAGAGTGTAAACAATACTTAAAACTAAGTAAAATATTTTGTTTAATAATAAAGTAAACACATATTTGGCTTTTTCTCTCTTCAGTCTCTTCCAAAATTATTTGTTTGAACTGGGCAAAGATTATTCAAGTGAAAACAAACAAGGCAGATGGTTAAATGTCTGTATTGTCTGGAATTCCATCAACTTATCAGCTACCAAACTACCACAAGGTACAACTGCTCATCACCAGTACCAGAAAAATTGATTAACCCTTAGAGAGTTGTATAAACCAGCACATGGAGCAGCAGCCTTTTTTCTCCAGTGTTTTTTTTCAATATTAGATTCATGACATAATTCATACAATGTATTTCTAAGTTTTCAGAAAGATTCATCTGCCACTGCCACCACCATATGTCACAGTGTCTCTCCAGGCAGAAGAAACCAATGTTTCTGGAGTATGGAGATTGATTCAGAAATGCACTTAGGCACTTTTTTCTTTTTTTTTTTTTAAAAAAAAAGCCATTCCTATTCCAGACAACACTCAAATATGTGCAGAAGCTTCTGATGAATTTCAATGCCATCTAAAATATAAGCACTATTCTCAACATAAAACATTTGAAAATTTTAGGGAATGACATGCCAACTCAGAACCCACAGAAAAGTGCAGCATTTTTTTGGTCTTTAACGTAGATCAAAGCATGCCCACTTATATTCCATTACAGTAATGGCTGTATGATTCTGGGGAATAAAGAAAAACAGTAAAAGTGTGCTTCTGCCAGTTTCTGAAATGCGTATCCACATCCTACAGGGCTGGTACAAGGCCTGTCCAAAGTCTCATACAAATGTCCAGGAATCTCAAGGGAAAGTTACTCCAGAAAAAGCCTTACTGCAAGGGTACGCTGGCACATACCATCCACAACCTACTTCTGGTTAGGATGAAAGGTGAATGCAATTCTTACAGACCTGTGTAACCCAAGCGTTCCAAGGTAAGTCTAAAACGTATTTTAAAAAAAAGATCATCAAGTTCCATGTAAGAAAAACAGCCTACATACAGATCCCAGTTACATTTCACCTGATAGGGATTTCTTGCAACAAGAAAGGTATATTTAAACAAATACTATTACCTCCAAATAACCCAACTTTCCTGACAAACTATAAACCCAATTTACAAGTTATTTACATGGGAATAATTTCTTTGATTCTAAAAACGTGGCCATCTTTGGGATAAGACACAGCAGTTATACCTTCCATCCAGAAAACTGTCAGTACCTTCAGCTAGCAGTGATTAACAATGACATATAAGCTCATAGGCTCTAAACACCTTAAATGGAACCAGAAGTACCATTATGAAAATGAAAAAACCAGCCGTTCCAGACTACAGTTTTTCTTAGTATCTACATGTCTCTATGGTCACCTACACTCACATCCAGCTTTAAGTTTTTGAGGGAAAATTAAAACATTGCTCTGGTCCAGAGAGCCATTTCCAGCAGAACACTGTGTAGATCCTGATTTCTTTATGCTCCTTTCATTAGGATGTGGAGACAAAAGAAGTCATTTCTCAGTGTCATAGCAAAACTAAGATCCTAGCCAAATCAGGCATGCTAGGCAGCAGCTTCAGCGTAATCATCGGAAAGAAAAAGAATTTGCCATCAAATTCAACAAGCTGAAGAGATGGATTCATAAAGAGACACTCAAGAGTGAAAGATGATTTGGCCAATGCCAAAGACCCCTTCAGTGAATAACAGGAGTGAGGCAGGCCTCCCAAGAGCCAAAGAAATGGATTGCCCACATTTAGCAGGCAAAATAGCAAAGACTACTGACTCCTAACATACACACACCCTGCACTCCTTTAGAATTTAAAACTGAACTTTATTAGCTTCCCACTCTAATGATTCCAGAGTTTTGAATAGGAAAAGACCTTATTTAAAATGTCTCACTTTGCCTGAAGAGAACCATTATAATGATTACACTGTTGTATAAATACCTCTGCTCGGGGCATGTCTTCATTTGTTTAAAAACATAAGTCTTGTTAAAATGCAGCTTACTTTTAACTACAGAGTATAAAAAGAACTGTCTTAGCAGGAGGCCCTGGACTCTTTAGGGACTGAAAAGCAAAGAAAAGAACCCAGAAACCTATCAGCCTTACAGGCAGTATTCTGGCCTCTCAGAAACAGGTACAGAGATCAAGAGCAAACAGATTAGCAGCCCTTTAGGCAAGGCTTAAATCTTGATCTTCCCTCACAAAGCAAGAACAAAAAACAGTAAGAAAAGCTAAAGAGCGAGCTCTGTTTAATTTATATTTCTGCATTACTAAAAATTAGAAAGGTACAATGTTCCCTAAGGGACAGGATAAATTTCTAATTATTCAAAATTTTAAATTTAAGCGTATCAAATCTGAGCTCTGGATCCAGAACTGCGTTTCAGGCTAATCTTCAAATGTATCCATTCCATTTTCATCATATCATTTATGTAGCTATTTATCTTTCAGTTCATCCTTATGTTCCAAGTCACACATGAATTAATTTCCTATAATAAAGGAAATAGTTTAAAAAATACATAATTCATATTCATTTTTTTGTATGTCAAGTTTTTTTGAGAACTATCAGGGAAATTATTGTTCTGTATATTCATCCCAATATGCAGAGAACACAGACCAACTACAGCTCAAAATACAGGAATTTTTAAATTTTTTTAGTTTTGAATATAATTCTATGGGTATGGGAATGGTGTGCACTAACTGCAAGTGGTAGCAAATATCCTCTAGAGACTGGCAACAGCTGATATTTAAAGATTTAGACTTAGTGGTTTTCACACAAATACCAGTTGAGCAACACTCAAACACAACCTCCATGCAAACCATCCCTTTGCATCTGAAGGACTGAGAAAGTTTGCTTCCACTGCATGGAGGAGTCTGACACAAGATTTTTACCTGTTAACTTATTTCCCTAAAATTATGAAATAATGATAATGAATGCAGAACAAGAAGTCACCAACATACATGAGACAACATGTGAAACTTAAAAACAACAACAACAACAAAAAACCAATAAAACAAACACACAGAGAGAAAAGCTTAGGGAAACTCAATAAGCCCAGTGAAGGAGGGAATTTACCCTGACACAAATTGGTTAAGGGCAAAGAGACAAATTGCGCTGGTGGGGCTACTCAGTTCTCACAATTTATTCTTTAATACCTTCTACTGTAATATTTTTGGGGCACATCAAAGAACAATAGAGGCTGATGTTGGTAATCCCTCTCACATATAAAAACTTTCATTACAGAGTGTTAAAGGCATCATTCTGTCTGAGAAATGGGAATTGATAGGGGTTGGCTTTTTTCTATCCTGGGGAAATATCTAAGGCTCTTTCTCATGATGATGCTGAGTACTCTTGCCAGAATTTGTTCTGAAGGCTGCAGATGTGCAATATGATGAAAAATCTCTTTGATAAATGGGAAAAGAAGAAAAAAAAAAAGTTCAGCGGACCACTTTTCTGTGTCAGACCTAGAAACTGCTTTCCATTCTAATTAGTTTTAAAATGTTTCTTGTAAACACTTTTCTATTTGTTCCTGCAAAGTTGTCAGCACTAATTTTTACAGAGATGCCTGTACTCAACATCTTCTCTTATGGAAGCACAGTGAAACACGTTTTATTTTTCACCCATGAGAACTGCACTGTTCCTTTCCCTATTGCAGTTACAGTAGTCAGACAGCCTGAGTTGGCCGAGGTGAACTCTCATAATTTTCATTTCAATTCAATGTCAAATTCTTGCTTGTTTCCCAAGCTAACTAAGCCACTGTGTGGCTGTCTCTAATGATGCAGTCGCCAAAGTTTACATCAGGTAGGATCAAATCTGGGAAACCCAGCAGAACTACTTATGCATTTAGTACACAACATAAACTTCAGAGGTTTGAAAGGATGCCACTGCGTTTCCTAGCCTCATGCGAAGTCAAGCAATCTCACTTATTTTTAATACACTCACATAGAACTGCAAAATGAGAATATATAATAAAACCATGAGACTAAATTATCCTCTCACTCCTCAAACAAGCAAATTGAATTAGTCTTATCTGATTTACAGAAATAAATTTACACAGAGTTTGACCCAAAATTCATATTGAAGACAACCAATGACCCAGAGCTAGCCAGGAAAAGCTGGCAATGGTGCATCAAGAGTTTTAAACGGAGATCATTACCTACTGCTGATTTCTTTTTCAATCTAGGAAAAGAAACTGCTTACCAGATGCTGATATCTTCAGCAGAAGAGAATCTATCATTCTCATAACTGTGGTGCACATGAAAAGTACCTTCCTTGACTTCAGTGCAGTTAGATGACTACAGACTAGAAAGAGGAGAAGCAGTGCCTATGTTTTATTAAACACTTTAAAAATTGATACAAAGCATGCTCCAGTAACAAGAGCTGACAGCTTTGATTAACGTAGCCACATTTCCTTCCTATCCCTATATCATAGCCATTGTAACTTAAAAAATAAATAAAACCTCATTCTACTTCATGAAGTTCATGAAAAATCTAAAAACCCACCTATTTGTAAATTCAAAGCAAACAGAAAATAAACTCATACCTTTGCTCCCCACAAGGCATGCTACATGAAATGAAAGGGTCTATACCTATGAAGAAGCCCCTGCCTGTATTGAGATTAAACATTATTACATTATGTACTCAAACAGGTTCCTTGAGTCGCTACTTTTCATCCTGACAGGAAAAGCAGCATGATCTCTGCCCCGGACCATCTCCGGTCTGAATAGATACAACGGACAGATGAAGGGAATGCACACAGACAAGTGGAAGGAAACACAAAACATTAGTCAACCTGATTGTTTATTTTCCTTAAAATGCTACAGACAGAAAGAGCATTCCCAATAGTCCCATGTGACACAAAACAAGGTTTCTCTTGTGGTAACAGTATCATCTTGCCTTAAGATCATTCAGGACTATTTTAGCCACATTTTCTGTTGCTATTTTTCTTTTTTTATTAAAGTAGGCAAGAGCAAACAGCTTTAAAATCATATTACATTGTCTCAGCCAATTGTTTGCCAATGTAACAATATAGTATTGTAGCTTATATTAAAGTTCAAAAGTTAGACTTCAAAGCAAAACCTATTGAGAAGAATTATTTTCTAAACTGTAAATTAAGCTGCAAGAAAAGCAGTTGTAAGGGTTTCTGGCTGACTGTTGGAGCAGTGGGGCACAAAAGGAGAAGGGATCGTTTAAGTCCTTTAAGTTTATATTTTAACTTATAAAATGTTTGTGTTTAAGACACAAATAAAATTACTACTTTCATATATGTATAAAAACTGGCTGTGACAGCACAAGTTGTTGATTCCAACTGCCAGGGCATGTGCACATGTACATGCTTCCAGCACTGGAAATGTCCTGCTTTTGAGGACAGAGATTCCCTCTGACACTTAGTGACAACTATTAGTCAAATCCCTTTCAGTAGAATTACTTCCCGGCTTACCAACACACCGACCGTGTGCACAAAATCAGACCTTTGTCTATGGGCTGGAGCATCTTGGCATTACCAGAACACAACCAAGATCTGATTTTCCTGGGCTCTTGGAACCAATTTTGGAGAGAACTATTAACAATGAAAACTACCACAGAAGAGACCACAAAACCTTATGAAAAACCTGAAAAGGCTAAGGAAGACCTACAAACTACATTTTTTTTATTTTCTGCCCAAACTGACTTGGAGTTATGGTATTCTTTTAATTTATGCTTCTGTCTTTGATGTCGCTATTAACTGAATGTGCCACTGACCTTGGCTAGGTGACAGAGGTAATTGTTTCCCAAGGATGAATTGCTCTTGAACAGTTATTTATTATCAGGCAGGCCTGTGATTCCCTTTAAACACTAGCCATGCCTCTACCTATTCTTCTGTTTTGTTTATTTTGATAAAGCAAGTGTATCTCACTACTAAAAAACATGCTAAAACTGTATTTTATTTCCAGTTTGCTGTATTCCAGAGTACAGGTTATCTTCCATGTTTTCTTGAGAGACATGTACAGACATTAATGAGAATTACTGGATACTGAACACTGAAAACTACATTTGGCTCATAGATGCATATAGGAGGTCAAATCTTCAATGTTCTTACTTTTTTTTTTTAAAATCTGGCCCAAAAATCCAAGTGTTAAGCAATCAAAACCAGGTTATTCCAGTGCCTAGAAAACTGGTGACCTTATCAACCCTGCAATCTTTTATAATCAGGCAAAACTTACTTTTGGTGCCAATTAGTCCTCTGGATGCCTCAAAATGGGAAGAATCTCCCTGCAGAAATGGTGTCCTTTGCTCACAGAGAAAGACAGGACTTCCCAGTGTTACTGCCACACATTTGCCACTTTCTATTCCTCCTAAGACCACTGATCTTAGAACAAAAAAACATACAAGCCCCCAATACATCCCCTCTCAAGTCAAGATAACAGGATTCCAAAGAGAAATCTGGACTTCTGTGAAGTTATTTATTCATTTGTTCCTCTTCAGATTTTCACTCCACAGCCTTACTTGCCTCCTTTAACATGAAAAAATAAATATTTTTTAAGGAGCACAATTGTTCTAATTTATCTATTGCCACCTCTCCTTCTTATACATGAATCTGCTTTTTCCCATCTCTGTGATTTCACTCTTTTTCCCCACTGTAATACAGTAATATCAAGGCAGGGGAAGGAATACCTTACATTAGTCTTCTAAATTCTAGTATGCAAGTTGCTCAATATTATATGCAAATACTTCATAATATATTTATATACTCCCTTTACAGCTCCCTGGTCTCACAGTGGCTGAGACAAAAAGTTCTTTAAAAGCAATTACTGATGCCAAGTGTTTCCAGTTCTTCATATTCAAATTAAGACACTATAAAGCCGGAAGATTTTTATCAATGATCATTCTACTGAATGATCTTGATCCAAAAAGCTCTCAAGTGACTCATCACCTATTTCAAAGCAGAGCTCTATGCATTCAGACTGCTCCTCTCCATAGGACACCTCCCCGACACACGCCCCCTTCCCAGCCTGTTCATCCTGGACCTATCCATTCCAGAACTCCAGCCAGGAGACCACCCCACTACATCTCTGGTCTACCAACGAGACCAAACTCCTACAATTCTGCGCAAACTTCCAATTCTTTCATTCTGATTCCTTTGCTGCATGTTTTCATTACCACTAATTAGAAAAAAGCAAGTCAAATCAGAATTCTTTAGGCGTGGACAGCTGCTTTAAAGTGTGTAGCGGCTCAGACATCCACAGCAAATTTACCGAGTTGAGAAAGTTACTTGTTTTAAAACTGGAAGATTCTTCTTCTATAATCTTGTGGGGTCACGGTCAATTGATGACTATTGTAGAACATTCCCTGAAAGTATATATTTTATAAGACAACACCTGAGACACAAACAGACTGACGCTGCCTAATGCAAGAAGCCGTAATCAAGAACACAAATAGTCAATTTATTTTAAAATTGCCATTGCTTAAACAGTAAACAGAGCTCTCTTGTACATAATAACTTGCAAGCACCACTGCTTATATTGGACAGTAATTTTAGCAAGCCGTTCGATATAATTTGCCTGTCTTTTAATGAAATTTAACTGCTGGAAATAAGGAGCTGCAAGTTGGCTCACAAGGTTGCCACAAAGCACAAACCCACGCTCTTCTGACTGTGGACCGAAGTTCAAAACCAGCTGCTCAAAGATAGATGGTTTCCACTGAGGTAGTTAAAGCAGGTTCCAAGGAAAGGGAAGGAACTGACTCCTTGACAGCAATTCATTCTCAGACTTGAGATTCTCTAAAAGAATCCGAATTTACCTACATGACAAAGAATTTCTGTTATTCTAAACTCCTGAACCAGGAGGCTAGCTATGTTGATTGTAAGCTGTTTGGGAAGAAAAACAAAATAAATACTATGACCCCATCTTTAGAAACAGGTGAAAGGGAGATGAGATATACATCGTTTGTTCAAAACTGTATCAACATAAAGTACCAAATCAAAGACTAGCAGGGAGTCTATACTTGCCATACTTCCTAAATATTCTGATCAAATTGCAGTTTTTTAAAGTAATCAAATAATTCAGGTTGAGAAACCTGTATTAAAAAGATTACCGATATTTTGTAACTGGGGCTACAAATTTTGCCCTAAATAAAGTGGATTTCTTCAACATCCCTTGTTTTTCTGAGATCATGAATTAAGAATACAGTCATTACTTGAAGTACATTATGAACTAAATTTTGTAGACAATACTTAACAGAGGGAACAGATGCTCAGCACTTCAGAAAACGCTTTATTAAAATGGATTAAATGCTTTTGCTTCAAACATAGTTTAGGGTTATGACTCTGCTCAGCCATGTAGCAGAACTGGATCACTTACTGCATCATCCAAGTTCTTGCTTTCAGAAATATAATAGTCCTACCAACGGGAGTAGGCTTCAGCATCACAAAAACCTTGGCCATTTGCACACGCAGTGAAATGCAAAAGTGACATTAATGCAAAGATAAATTATCAGCTGAGCATAGGGAGTGAGGGCACAAACATCAACAATATCAGCAAATGGGAATGTTCGAACAAGTATATTAACCTGCCTGTATTTCACAAATTCTGCATACTTTTCAGGTTAAAAACAAACAAACAAACAAACGAAAACAAACAAAGCCAAACAAAGCCACCCCCCTCAAAAAACCCAACCCAACCCATCCCAGCAATAGAATTCTCTGTTGGCATTTTCAGGGGCCTTTAAGGATGCTAGATTTCAACCTATGGGGTAAGCTTAGGAAAATTAAGAACAATTTAAAAGATTAAAAAGGATTCTAAAATTTTTACTTTTACTGGTTACTTTCATCCACGTTATAATGTCAAATCCATTCTCTGGAACTGAAGTAATCTCACAGATTTACTGAGCAGACAGAGTAGAAATATCAGATTTTGATATTGGAATACTTCAGTTAATAAATGTTTAATATTAATAATTTCTGGTGTGTCCATTTTAAACTTCTATTTCAAAGACTCTTTTCTTGAGGATGGCCTAATGCAGGACAGCACTGCTGAAACTCAAAAAGCTCTTACTTTCCAAGTGGTCATCTCTATTTCAAGGCCAAATCCTCATAAAATAAATTAAGCAAAATTGCCTTTGATGTCTGCTGAAGAAAAAGCAAGTTTTGTTTGAGTAATTAGCACAAGACCAACAACAGGGACCCTGAAAGGAGTCAGTCCTCAGAAAAAGCAGTTTCTAAGCTCTCCAGAGGACAAAATTGCCAGACTAGGAGTCTTTCAACATTAAGCTTCATATTCCCTAGGAAACCACGTACAAAACAGCCTTACAACGTTGATGAAATGCTAAGACAGAATACCGAGTAGTCAGAAGTAGCAAATATTAATATTTTTTCTATGTCAATGGTGGTCCTGTTCTTCTGAGACAGTAATTCCCAAGTTCTTTTTCTTAAATACAAACACTAGTTTCTTTCTTGCAAAGTAAAAAAACCAATATTTTACAAGCACCCCAGGCCTTAGCAGTTAAAACTTACGTTGTGGCAACCTTGGACTAAAAATATACAAGTGTCCCATCTCATCCCAAACCCTATTTACAAGTGGGACTGTGTTTTGCCCTCCACTACAATCTGTTTAGAAATTAGGAAAATGATGCAACATAAGGAGACGTGCACTTCTGGAAACAGGAAAAAAAATCAACTCCACACCAAAAAAAAACCCCAAAAAAACCCCCAACCCAAACCACAATAAACTAACAGAGAAGTCTGACACAACTTTCTGTTGAACCTTCCCAGAGCAGCAGTGATGTCCCAGCTGGGAAGGAAAGTCAAGATCAAGTGAACACTGCTAGAAGGGAACAAGTATGATAAGCAAGGAGGGGAAAAGCTCTGGTCATGTTTGTTCTTAAATAAATCTCAATATCCAGTTCCACTAGAGGTTAATTACTCTGTCTTGCTCATGACAGGAACTTCTCCTTCAAGAGAAACCCTTCACTGCAAAACAATAACACTACCAGTATTTTTAAAACAAAATACAGGCAGACAAGGAAAAAAGCCAGAGAAATTAAGGCAAAGGAATTACATGATACAATCAAATCTTACCTGAAGGCAACAAAATAAAATTATGACTCTTGGCAAACCTATGAGGATTCTCCTCTACCAGGTTCCTTCTTTAAATGATCAGAGCAATATATTTATAGATGTATTCACAGACATTTTTATATATATATACTTAGACATAGATAGCTGTATTTAGATCAAGTGGAAGATCCAAAAAAGACAACTGAAGGCAAGATGCTACTTCTGCTAAAAAAACTATATGAAGACACATGTAGTAAATGTTAAAAAAATAAATATTAAACTAGTAAACTGAAGACAGACTATTTTCTTGGTTAATGTATGCACTTTATGAGTCAACAGCCTCAGCTGATAAAAAGAAATTGCAGTGCCTGTTTCCAAATAAGCTGACATGAAGCCTAATAAGCCTAAGCATGAGACTGAATTGGATAAACTTTCCGTTGACCAGCCAGTACCCTTTCTCTGACTCCCCTTAATGTCCGACTTCTCAAACCTTAGCAAAAAGATTTGCAAGTTCATGTGGCTTAACAGAAAGTGCACATATTTCAACAGCAACAATTTTCGTTCTGCTTATTAGAGTAGAAAAAGCAAAGTGGAAAAACAAAGCAATTTCAGTCAAGGGAACTAAATTCTAAGTCAAGTGAAGTACAACTTCAGCACGATTACATGTTAGGTTCAGTAAAAATCAAGAGCAAAGCAGGGGCAGAGCTTTCAGCATTTTGTTCACCTCCCTCTCAAATATATACTTCTCATGTGAAGAAATCTAAATCCCCAGGCTACTGCAACTCTTCTCTAAGATCACAAACAAGGAGAAAAATGTTTAGTAAATGATCAAGGAGCAAGAAGACCAAAAAAGAATTAAAATATCTGATGTTCCTTGCTAACTCCATCAAGAGGGAGCTACTGTCAGAAGCAAACTGCTGACTGATGCTAGGGAAAGGACTACTAAAACTATTGGTCCTTACCCATGCTGCTGCAGATACTTCTTAATAGAAGATATAAGGCATTACGGACATGGACAGTACATGGACAGAATATTAAGGTAAGATGGACTTGTCCCTTGAATTGAAGTTGATACACAATGACTTATCTACAATTTTGTTCTCATTTCCACTACAGGTTATGTTGGGTTTTCTTTTTTATTTTTTCCCTAGCTACCAAAAGTGAAGTGCAGTGAGCAATACCCCATCAGACCTGCTAAGCAATTGTGGTTTATACTAAAATTCCTGTGTCTCTAGGAGCAGCCATAACACAAGAATCAAATGATACCTCCTTAATGCCAGGACAGGTGAAGACTGAAAGTTTAGCTGGCTGCTACTGTCCAGTCCAGAGAAAACAGGAGTGAGTGAAATGAAAGTAGCGCAGATATACACCACCTAACTTCAGGCATCTAGTATTCAGTATTAATAAAGACACAGAAACGCAAGCAGCTAGATAATTTAGGTGCTCACCTTCTTCTAAGCAAATTGTTATTTGGGTTAGCAGGTTATTGTCGACACAATGTAGTTTAAAATAGTAAGGATACTGAACCACTTAAAGGTAAAAGATGAAAGGAAACTTCCTTGTTGCTCTCTCAGCCTTACTGGACTGGTAGTTATTTAACTACCCTGTAGCTTCTTTTCCTAATAAACATAGAGCAACTGGATAACTAAGCCTCATGTTATATTTCCAGACTGCTTGGGGTTTCAGGGCCCATTTTCACTTCACTCCTCCCACAAAAGCATGCACAGAAACCAGCCTATATGAGTAAACTGCTGAATTTGCTGCACTGTCAGAAATACCGTGCCTCTGTGACAGCAAAATTCTTCTCAAAAGAGACACAAGAGAAGTGAGCTTTGATAAATCACCATTTTCAGACCTAATCTGTTCTATAGCTAGAAAGTGGATGAAATAATGTTCTAGTGCATGAGGAAAGGTAACCTCCCACTGAGTCTCTTCCACCTTTTCCCTACTTACCTATGGAAAAAAACAAAACCAAAACCACTCAAAACCCCAGAACATCTTCTCACCAGCTTTGTGCTGAAAAGAAAGATATCTGGGCCAAAATATAGACAATTTGACACTAGACTCCTGGCATGTACCACTATGAGAAGTTCTTCACAAAACAATTATAACCAATGTCAACAAATAAATAAAGCATAAGCAACATAACGTAATACACAAATGATGTCTGTAATTAATCACTTGTTCTGAAAATACTAATATAATTCCATTTTGTAGAGTCATTAATAGCAAATTAAAGAGATTATTTTTATGCTGTACCATAGTTTGGGCTGTGTGCATTATGCAGCTAAATAGCATTGATAAAACTACTACACTGTTATACAGAAATGCAGAATGTAATTAGTATTCCACTTCGCATATGCAATTGCTGCTATACTATAATAATGAATATAATAATGAAGTAACTGATAAACAAGACTCGGGATACAACCATTTGCCCTCTTTCCAGTCATTATATTTCGTAATTAAATGGCATTGCTCAATTTAGCTTCTAAATATCTTAACAGAGAATAATGAACTTGAGATGTTCTGGAAAGAAGGCCAGGGAATGCTGTGTTGATAACAGGATCGTGTTCCCATGACAAGAATGAACTGGTAAAGTTTAGGACATTAAAAAAAGTTCATTGTGTGATGAGGATAACACTGTGCTAATGCTATATTAAGTTTGTTCATCCTCCTTTCTGTACATGTGCCTTTTACTTCCAATGCCTCATAGTTGAGTGTTTGGAGTTTATTCATTCTAATAAAGTTTGCCTGCGGGCACTGAACACAAGTACAGATACCATGAAACACTCAAGCTTGAAGAAGCTTGGTAGTTCACCTCAATTTCAATTTCACAACAAAAAAAGAACAGTACAAATTAGGAGGGACACCTCTGGAGATGTCCATGGCCATGTATACCTGGTATTTGAGTTGAAAAACAAGTTATAGTACTGAGATTGGCAACATGAAATATAAAACAGAAAAGTTTACTCAAAGGATACCCTGTATAGGGTACTCAAAGGATACCCTATAGAAAACAGCACCACATGGATTCTGCCACCTTAAAAATAATATTTTAAAAAAACCCCAAATCACTACATCAATACACTTACTGGGATTCCATTTCTACCACTTAGGGAATCACTAAAGTACTTTGTCAATCTCCCTTCCTGCTGTAACCAAAGATGTCATTTTATAGTGGCTATGTCTTTTCTTTTTTCTTTTTTTTTTTTTTTCTGTTTTCTGCTAATGTTTGTGATGGTATTTTATAGAAGTATGCTATTTCTTGGGGTCTGTTCACCTTACCAAGTGACACACTTTACGTGTTTTTATATTTTATGCTTGTATTTCACTCTCCTCTAGAAGTTATCTAAACAATATGTATAGGAGAAGAGACAAGTCACTGAAGAAAGTACTTGAATTGCTCAAAGACTTCAAATGCACACAGATTTTTTCTACCTTACCTCAAATCACAGTCCTCAACTGTCAGAGTCTTGATCTATATGAGGATCTACAAAAGCACTGAACAAGCATTTCAATGTTTTCTTCATGGTATCTAGCCATATTTATTCAGATGTTGCTGTTAAATTGGAACTAACAGCTGTGGATAAGTGCCATCCACCCGTTCTCTTAACTTCACAGTAAAGTATTTCTCTAAACAATAAACACATCCATGAAATGAAAGGACACTCCCATTTTCATAATATACTGCTTGGCATTAAAAGCAAAAGCTTGTATCACTGCTTAAGGAGGAAACAGAACGGCAGAAACAAAAGCAAGCTGGGGAGTAACCACCAACAGCTACCTTCAGCTACATTTCAAATTCCTTTATTTTCTCCTTAAACAAACTAAAACCCTGCGTGATTAATTAAGCCAAGATTTTCTGACTGGAATAACTCCACATAAAGATTAGCTTCTCAAAATCTTTAACCTATCACTAAAATTTAGAGAGCATTACAAAAAATAATGGAGCAGTCACTAATTCACTGTGATACAGTGAGTGATCGTCCTCTGCTCTTTTGGTAGCAGCACTTTTAAAACAGGGCTCTTGTTAAATGTCCCCAAGCACGGTCATTCCTCAAGTCTCACATGCAGGATACAGATTTGAGAACGCTCCCTCACAAAAGATCAAAGTTGTTTTCAAACTGAAGTTTACTAGTAACGCATTTAGAGAAACAATGCCACCCCACTGTAGGTTTTTGTCATCTTGAAAACACTTCACAATATTAAGCCAGCATCATTATCCCTATTTTACTGAACAAGGCACAAGAGTATAAGTAACATGGCAAAACTCTTAACAGTGACAAAGCTGAAGACAGAATATAGATATGACACCCTCTTCCTTATCCTACTACCTAGGCTACAAAGCTTCATGTTTATCCTAGTATTTACATGAAAATACAAAGCCTAGAAGCATTAGGGTATCTTTGTGCCAAAGAAATGTTAAAATGTATTAAAAATACCATGACAACAGTCTGCAAAACCTTCACTGAACAGGTTCTAGTACATGCAAGTGGGAATGTCTCAAGCTGGCCTATAACATTAATTCCTTGTTCTTTTTAGATTAACTTATCTGGAACCAGAACTAGCATTAATACATTTGAAAAGAAGAATTGTAACATCCTATATTATACTTCATCTGAAATCAAATCTGTGCTGGATATAAACCTCAAATATTGACTAGCTCCCAGCATAGAAGTCTTGTAACATCTAAATTCTAACTGCTCCTAAAGCATTTCAGAAGGAAAACAGCTGTATCTTCTAAGGGAAGTGCAATAGCAATTGTTTTTCATAGCACTTTCATTTTACATTAGGACAGATTAATCTCTAGAGTAATTTCACTTATTAAAACAGGTTTGGCCAACTATGTTTCACCTAAACTCTACTACTACGACACTAGTGCTTGCTGACTTCCTAACTAAAAATGCAGGTCCATCAAGCTAGTCAGAAAATGAAAAACCTCCTCAGAAATGGAGGTCTCTATAGCTGCCAATTTTTGCACGCCTAAAGCCAGTTTAGTACACAGGAGAGTAAACTATAAGAGATAATTTTTTTCTTTATGCAAGAGCAACGAACAATGAGTAATAAAAGGTATCAATTATTCACATTGCTTACCAGCAGTTCAGAATTTCAAGAGGAAAAAAAAATATATAAGAAGTTATAACTGCTTTTGAGTAAAGAGTAAAAATTATTTGGTGAAATGCCGATATCTCTGAACAGAGAATTTGGATAAATAGATTACTATTAATTTGAAATCAAGAAAAACACACCCAAATTGGGTTTTTTTTCCTCTCAATTTCTTAATAACGTAAGTTCTTTGCCAAAGTATAATTTCCAGAATTGAAACCTACGATCAGAGAAGTGACTGAATAGCTCATACTCGGTGCTACCAAGCCAAAATCTATTGCCTTGCAAGAACTGAAGCTTCTGGGAATGTTCAGAAACCACAGTTGGCCCTATGCCTCCTTGGCTTGAATCAGATGTACTTGCACACCAACAGCTGAATATTTCGAGAAAACTTGCTTCCACAGACATGAGGCTTGTCTCCAACTTGCTGATGTTGGAAACATCGTGTATATTGGACAAAGACAGCTCCCCTTGGGTTTTGGGGGGTTTTTTGTTGGTTTTGTTTATTTTGTTTTGTCGGGTTTTTTTAGAGAGAGGTAAGGAAGAGTAATGAAAGGAACATGAAAATTGGAACTGTCAAAAATGTTTCAAAATGTTTATTAATACTCCAGAGCTACTAAATATCATCTGCCAATGAAGTAAACCTTTCCACAGGAATGTAGATTATGCATTCAATCCTTAGCAAGTTTTTATCTTGGTGTCCCCAAGGGGAATAATTTAACTGAACTTTCCTTCCTGCCATTTTTCTTCTGTTTCAGTATTCACCCATTCCCTCTCACTTATCCCCATCGAAAAAGCATTAATTTAGATTTAGTGGCCATACTTTAACTCCACTGCATTATTTATTATCTGCAAGAGTGGGAAGCACCCTGAAAGTAAGCAGAGAGCACAGACCGATAAAACCAAGTTCACAGAGGACTATTTACCAGAAAAGTTGTATGTTGCCATTGAGAAGACATAGCACCCAAAAAAAAGAACTGGAAAGAGTGAAGATATATTAAATTTTGCAGGGATGATTTTTTAAATATTATAAATTGTTTTAATTATTTAAAGGACCAGAACTAGATCTGCTAGGCCAAGATTAAAGATGACTACTGCAGATGCTCGGAGGACAAGAAGGACAGATAGGGACCAGGTGCTCTCCCTAAACAGCATCTCAAATTACTGCTGTCAGACAGAACACTGTCCTAGACATGCCACTGCTTTCATGAAGGAAGATATTTCATAATCTAAGCCAAATGAATTGAAACAGAAATGCTGAATATGACAACAATGTAAGGACTAACAAAAGTAAGGGGACAGAGAGGGAAGCCACTCCATTGGGAAGTGAGCACAATTCTGTGTGAATACAATGATAAGAATCACTCCTACAAATCTCAAGACAACAGCTAATGGCAGGAAACACAGAATGACCAAGCTATGTCCAGCCCAGAATACTGAAAATACAGTTTTTGTAGAATGCATTTTAGAATTAGGGTTAGTATTAAACGAATTAATGAAAGAAGCCAAAGAATAAAAACAGTGGTTGCTCTGCATTGTATTCAAGCAGCTGCCATACCAATGAGTAACTGCACTACACAGTTTGCCAGAGCTACAAAGCAAAGGCTTATTAGCTTTCTAAGCCTTAAAAAGGTAACCACCCCAACCATCAGGCAGTTGATGAATTTGTCCATTCTACCTCTTCTTTACAGAAAGGAGTCAACAAGAGACTGACTTGTATTTTCTTCCTTCCCCAAAGTCCTTAAATTATTACATTACATTGGTTTAGAATACTGATATAACCATGCATTTTTCTAAATAATAAAATATGAAGAAAAGAAAGGGTTAGCCTTCCTTTATGGTATTTTCTTAATGAATTCAAGAGGAGAAAAAAGGATATCAAGAGTTTATGAACTGTTTAAATATAAAGCCAAAGAATTATAGATAAAGTTCCAAACCATTAATCCATTATATACTGTGAATTGGACAACCCCAGTGAGATATCATTTCCAGAAATGAATCGAGCAAAGCCATCAGCAAATAGTTAACACTCTGAACCTCTGAAACACTCTTTGATTCAATTCATGCTGCAAACCTCTATGTTTAGAAGCTAATTTACACTGAAATCTGGAATTTAATCATCTCTTCTCATGCATTTGAAAAAGGATGACTTTACTTCACTTAGTCTAAATTAACTTTGAAATTTTGCTACACATAGTAATATAATATCTAGTCAGATATGCTGATCTTACCTTGAAAGAAATTAATTGCTTGATTCTTTCTCTTAATATTATCCTGATGCTGATAAAATTTCCCTAGGCAGCACTATGAAATGCTCTGGACATTGCTCAAATAGGGTAGGATGTATATAAAACCACACAAAGATTATCAGTGATGGGGAAAGAAACATTTTTTAGACAGCAGGAAAGAAGAGATGGAAGGGAAATAATTTCTTTTTTGATCCAAAGTTCACCAATTTCAAAATAAATCAACCAAATCCCATTTGAATCAGTAAGAAAAAAGTTGTATTTGCAAAGTAAGTATAATGTTGCATTTTCTTTTTTTTGTTGTTGTTGTTACTTTAAAGTCAGTAAAACTACTACCTGTGCCATTATTTACATCACACTTACTGCAAGAACACTAGCAAAGTGATTAGCTATGGGTTTCCAAAAGTGCTCTGAAGAATCCTCTGGAAGGGGAAATTCTGAGAAGTCTAGATGTTCAGGCAGTAAATAAAGGGGAAAGTTTACGATTTTCTCTTCCTCAAGAAACAAATTCTGCAATCAGTAACAAGGAAGAAAAGAACCATAATCAACATGAAGAGAGTGTTCCTATGATTCAGACTGTATGAAGGCAGATGTGTTTTCTGATAAGAGTCCTCCAGCTCAGGAAGACAAATGTCAAGTATTAGCACGATCTAGTGAGTTTATTCTTGTTCAACATCTGAAAAGAACAGCAAGTTCTTTGATCCTTCAAGCCAAACTCCCAACCTTCACAGAATCACAAGGCAGTCAGGCCCTCTCCTAATAAAGTAAAATAGTATAATATTAGAATAAGTTATTATTATAGTTAACATACTAAACATTTAAATTGGTTTATTATTGCCACGTTGCGCTCTACCGATCCACAGGAGTTCATACTGATGATCTTTCCACAGAACAGGATCTGAAAGCAGCCGTTTTTAAGGAGTCTGAGAAATTCTCCAAGAAAAAACTCTTCAGATGGATATGTAAAAAAGAAATTGCTGCAAGGAGATGAGAATTGTCAATTTAATTGTTTGTGACCCTAAAGCGAGAAATTTTCCATACAGCATAATTCCACAAAAGGGGAAAGGAGCTTCCCATATTTTTTTGGCAAACTGGAATAACCAAGTTGCAGTATCTCCATAAAGCATACTGGTTCACAGACAGAAGCAAGAATTTGGTATTTCTACAGGATATTGACTTCTGTATTAAAGAGTAGGCAAATGCAATTAACACCTAATTTGTTTACAGCATATTCATATTAATATTATCCCCTTCTCACTTATTCTCCCAAAATTAGCAATTAAAATGGTGAGATCTGATACTGGATTCTTAAATACACATTCCACAAATCACAGCTATTCATTCATATTATCTCCCTATAACTTTAAACAATTTTAAACAAAGTAACATTTGCACTTTTCATCTTTCACAAACAGTGTATATTTTTGTTTATAGTTCTATACCATTTTTTACTTTTCATAATGCAAAGCACATTAAGCTTAATATGCCTTTATTTAGAACAGAATACAAAATAGTAGCTGATATATTTACATACCCAATAAGCAAAACAGTAATATCATTTGAAGATAAAGAAAAATGCCTAGTATTGTAACTTTTGCAACACAAATTAATGCTTGTCCACTACACAAAGATGTTAATCCACTCCACAGTGAAGTATTGGAGGGTATTATATACATCTTATTCTTTCTTTTTTAAATTGACAAAATAAAATGTCATTGTTTACCTATAAAATCACTTCTCTTCCGCCTCTTACCTTTAGTAAACTTGCAGTCAGCACTCAATTGTAATATAGCTTGAAAAGAGTCTATTGGTATTTTTCACAAGAAATTAAGGTCAATTAATGATCAATACATTACTTCCCATTTGATAGCTTACACTATAATAGATATTTAACTCATAACTACTCATTAAATTACCTGCTTACTAAGCTAGGCTAGAGTCTCGAAAGATCCTTTTTTTTCCTGTTGGATTTCTAAAGTTATATAAAAAACTTAACTAAACATTTATTTTTCAAGATACGTTTATATAACATACATAACCTTTTATTTACAAACGAGTTTCTCTTTTCTTGGCCCTGAAAAGAGGCAAACTGCATGGTATCAACTTCTCTACTTGGAGAAGAGTCAATGGCTCTTTAGACAGCCTTAGTACACATCCATCCTGAGCACCACCACAGAGAAAAACAAGTTTCACTCCACGACAGGAGGAATGCTGCAAGGTGATGACCACATGTTGTGCTGAAATCTTACTTCTCACTCAAAACATCATGTTGCATCAGCATTATTCAGCTAACATGGAAATTACAATCCATTCGCTTATGAGCAACATCCAGCAGTTCACCGGGCAGATAAATAACGGAACAATTAGGCAGGTTAACCTTTAACAGCAGCACGTAGGAGAAATCCCGAGCACTTAGTTCCAGCCAACAATGAATGCATTTAAGATCACTCCACACCTTTCTTAAAAGCAGCAAAGTTGTGTTTAATTAGCTTTAACATTATTCAAAACAGCAGAATCTATAACCATTCATGCCATTGGCAAACTGACCTCTCTGGCTTTGTTGTTATTATTAATAATACAGTAATGATAGTAAATTATAAGTTTTCGTGCATGTAGCTCCTTTTAGTGATTAACTAAGTAATGTCTAATTTCATTTGAGAACAAATACGTTTCTCCCTTTAGGAAAAAAAACTGATAAGTCAAATAAACAGATACATGTCTATTTGCTTTACAATTTAAGAAAACAAAGAAAAGCTTTTACTGTAATTTTCCAGGAAAAATGTGCAACCAGAAAACTAAAAAAAAAAAAAAAAAAAAAAGAGGAATATAAATTGTGGGAAACATTCATGACAACATGAGTTCTCAAAACAAATACTATGGACAACAGATGCAGAAAATTCAAATACATGTGAACTATTTTGACTTTATACTCTTTTTAATTTGCATTTGGCAACTCACAGAACGTGAAAGGCTAATCTGAAAGAGTTATTTCCAAAATGTATTCCTACCCCACCATCTTTCCTGTGTGCAGAAATTGATGACCCTTGACATTAGAATTTGAAAGACCCTTCATACAAATACACTGGTTCTTTGACTCTTTCACAATATAATAACAAGCAGGTATTAGAATTGGGGGAAGCCAAAATGAAATGCATAAAAATTACAAAATGAAGTAGTTTTATTGTGATATTGAGAGGAGTATGAAATGAATACAAGATAACACTGACAGAGTAGTCTAGCAAGCCTCTTTCCCTCGAACTATCCATTGACTTAGATTGTACTCATTGCAAAAAAAGATTCAAAAGAAAAAAAAAATATCAAATTACATGGTTTAATCTGCTCAGCAACAGCTTAAATAGCAGGAAACAATGATTAATTTTAGCAAGGAAAGGAGAGGGATAAGACTGAAATAGTATCAAGTTAGTTGTACTTGACCTGTCTGACAGTTTTTCTGCAGCAGAGTCAGCATACCCTGCAAGAATGATTAAAAGATGCTACAGTAAAAATTAAAGAAAGACAACAATAATTAACTAGAGGTACAAACAGGTAAATATTCCATTTTGTTTCATTTCCACAAAGAAAAAATAAACTGAACTTAAGAATCAGACAAGGATGCGTCTCATGGTTAAAGTTCTACACATTGAGCATTAGCCCAAAACTAGCTACTGTATCTAAACCATAAAACCGGCTGCAGACGGGAAGAGGAAGTAACCCCTAAACTTCAGTTTAACTACGTATTACAGAAGACAAATTGGGCAAGCAAAACAATTTGCTTTGCAGAATGTGCACAAGGAAATGCTATTTGCAGAAGGCTAAAAATGTTCTCCCAATATTGTGTGGTATTTGGATTATCTATTCTACCAAGAAGCAAAAAAATTAAACACCTTGAAACTCAGATCCACTTGTCATGAAAAGAAAGTTTCTGAAGAACAATGAAAGAGGCTCCAAATTTAACTTCTTCAAAAAACAATCCAATTGCTTTAGTACGAAAATTTAAATGGGAAAAATGCAAGATATATACGTTCTGAGACTCTTTCTTATAAAGTAGAAATATAACCTTTCATGGGTTCTTTTCTGAATATTATAATATAGCAAGGACCAGAGGTATGAGAACATCAGTCATCATCTAACATAGGGTCTGTAAAGAATTGTTAAAATTCCTGGTTGTGATCTACAATTCCTTTTGAACATAAAGACAAATGCATTGAAGAAATTAAGAACTGGATAAAGTCAGGGATATTTTCAACTTAAATACTCTAAAAGGAAACAAAAAGGGGTGGGAGTAGGTGGGAGTCCAAGCATGAAACAGTTTTCTCAACAAAATTTTCATTGTCAAAGCTTGTCCTGTTTTGGACTATGTTGAGAAAGCCTTAAGATCTGACTACAATCATCAGACCAACTCTCACCTCAAAAATATATTTCTTTGTATAGGACTGGAAAAGATGCCTTCACAGAAGACAACCCCTCAAGAAGCTATGGGTCAGCTCCACTCCACATTCCCATCTCTTACTGCCATTTGCCTGATGTGCAAATAAAACTGAGATGATAATGTGAATATCACAAGACACTTCTACTCTGCTAGAGGAGATCTCTTCAGTCAATACTGACATTTATTTCTGGCTATTGAAACTGATGTAGAAAACGGAGGAGTTCCGTGTCTAGAGCCCACCAAATTCTTGCAGGGTTAGTTTCTTTTCTTCTTTGAAAATTCAAGGCAAAAATCTGAATTGGTCTTTGTACCAGCCAGAGCATCCTAAAAAACTACTGAAAAAGGACAGAAATTTCAGTGCAACAGAAGCCTAGACACAGATCTCACTTTGCACAGATTTGCCAATTTATATATCCTGAGCACCACCTCAGAGTATTCCTTGAGCCAGATAAGTCTATTTCAAACACACTTGTCCATCTTCTCCTTAACCTCAATGTTGATGTGCTCCTCCCTGTCACAATGAAGACTTGGTTATCCAACAGCACCAAAAGGGCTGTTCATCTACAGCTCACCTGCCTGAATTTAGCTAAACCTGATCTTTGATACACTTACTATACTGCTGTTGCTCCTCTGAGACCTAGCAGAAGTCAGAGAGAATGCTTTACAGTCTTGAGCCCTTCATTTCAGAAGCTTAAGGGAGCACAGAGTACTACTTCATTTACTAGATGATCAGAGAGCAGTGATCCCGCCACTGAACAGCTGACAGAGATGCCAAGGCACCAATACCATGGAACACTCAGGTGATGTAAAAGGATGTGATCGCTCCTTTCGTCTGAGAGGAAAAATACGTTTCCTGCTTTATTAGTGTACCAATATTGCAATAAGGTGCAACTCCAGTCATGGAAATAACAATACGGATAACAGTCATCTCCCTGTCTCAGGGCCCCAGATCTCCTTGTAACGTGTAACTCTCATAAAACATAAGCACACTAACACAGCACATTAAACCTGGTGAACTGGAACATCTTTTATGAAGGCAAGTCCAGTTATGTGTTTGGTGAGCAGTAAGTCATGCCATCCCGTGTGCTCACAACAGTGTCACAGAAGAAAGCTGTCTCCACAGCACTCAGAAGCTAATGCACCCCTTCCTCAACTTGTGACATTGGGGCTACCACCACAATAGTCTAAGAAAAACTGGAAAGGAGCTCAGTACATAATCTCATATGCCCCTTCGCATCCCCTTTTTGCTTTATCGAGTTGATGAATACCTCACAGTGTTGACACAGCCATCAAACCCTCTCCTTGACACATGAATTCACAGGTTTTCCAAGGTGTGTCCACTGAATCATGTAAAAATTTAGTCACCAAATACCAGTTGCATCGTTTTTTATTAATCCTTTTGTTCCTTTACCCCAAGGCTAGTATTTCTTTTGATCAATATAAATCTTTCTGTCATCTCATTTTTGCTGTCAGTCTGTGAAGTATTATGCTGCTGAGCTAAGATCTTCATTTATCCCTGGTATTGCAGTCCTGTCCCTCCTGACAGTTACCCTGTTAATATATCATTATCAATCTCCTTGATCCTCCCAGGTTTGTACATAAATTCATCTCTCAGGAATTGACTTCCATAAAGTCGTAAGTCCCACCCCATTAAGTGCTACCTGCTGCAACAAATGCTTTACTTGAAAGTAGTTCTGATGAGAGACGTGTTTGTTGTTTACTGTGGTGAAGAGTCATTCAGCAACAGTCAAGTGAGTTCAAATAATGGACACTGGAAGCTCCAGATAATTTTTCATATCTATTTAAAGTGGTATTTAATTTAATATTTAGTGCGGCACCGCATCCCACTTTATACTGGAACATCTCTTAATTCTTAAATAGAAATACCAATGAAATAGTTACAGAAAAAAATAAAGTTCTTAAGTTTGCATACTAGCACACAGTAAATATGAGACAAGTATTTGCATGCGCAACTACTAGATCTTACACACCTTTGCATGCATACAACATGAAGCTGAATCCTTTCCATTTAGAACAGCTGAAAATTCAAATCTTTTATACTCTGCACTGCTACCCAATATCATAACCCAACATTTTTCATATCAGCTAAACAGAAACCCAGTCCAGAGCTGGGAGGAGGATAATGGACATAGCTTTCAGAAACGCTGAAAGCGTCACTGGGACAGACTCGCAGCTGTAATAAACCATAGTAATGCTAAAAGAGTTTAATCACTCACCCTTCATAGTGCAACACATTCTTCACTAATTCAGAAAACACTCAAAAGTTGGTGTCTTTCTCTCTTGTCTACACTCCAGAAGATGACAAAAAATAGCTCTTATTAGCTATGCAGTTACCCAACCAGAAGAAACAGCTAAAGAGAATACTTAAATATTAGCACTAACCAAAACTTCCTCCCCACCTTACTCTTAGAGTCACTTGTTATTACTACCATTCTTGCATTTTGTCCTCTGGGTAACAAGCCTATATATATGTCTTTATGTTTAAGAGAAATTGAAATATTTATTCCCTTTCAACCCACCCAAAACCTGAAAATTCTGTAACAGCAAACAATGTTCTACTCTTTATCATACCACACTAAGATAACAGCAAAACAAAGTAACTTCTACATGGACACTACCTTCTGGGTTTGGTATTTAAATCCAATACCACCGTTTCAAGCTTTTCATGAGTATCTTCAAACACAGAGGAATTTCAGAATTACCAATCTCACATTCGACAGCTTAGTTCTTGGTCTTGGCTCAGCCACAAACTCCACCACGTTTGTTGGCATGTGCAGTTAATTTTCAGTAGCCTTTCCTACATCTATTCCTTTAATTACCTAATTATCTCTAATTTTTGAGCAGACAACTGTATTACCATAGCAAATAATAGGGATAATCACATCCATAAGCAAACCAGAGAAGGATACTAATGTATACCCTTGTCCAATTCCCTCACACATGCGATTTTCACAACTGCAGCCATTCAGGCCTTCAATACAAAGCCAGATCATTAGGATGTCCTCCCATCAACTACTGGGTTATGGAGTAATTGTTTTGGGGTGGAATTTTTGTTATATTTTTTTTTAAAACATTTTCAACATCTGTTCAATTCAAGTTCCATCAAAATGCCAATTTTTTTTTAACCAAGTATGTTCTGCCAGTGTTCCTGAATGTTTACTTATGTCAAATCCCTTTTGATCCTTATATGCTGAGATAACACCATTTACTCACGGTAACTAAATGCTTGATCACTATTTCAGAAGGAAAAGAAACCATATGCAGTAGTGATATATAGTTTATTAATGGCAGGAAGTCTCCACAAGCCAAGTTAGGATATAATTAACAACTTATGGCTAAAGCAGCAGGTAAGTAGATAGTTTAATTATTAAGAACATCTGTCAGGAAATGTTCTTGTTTCCAACACCCATTTCTTTTGTCATATCTTCTTCTTGAAACCACTTATGTTATCCTGCAAACAATAGCGGGTAGGTGGGGGCTGGGGTTTTTGTGTGTTTTTTAACAACAAATGATAAAACACTATTTCTGATGCCATCTTGTTCTCATTCTTCCAAAGAAATCTCCTTAGTCAACAGAGAGCAGACAGGCCTCTCCTCCCACAAAGACCATTAATACTGATTTATCCTGATATGACTGAAAAAGTATGAGATAATTACAGACAAAGGCCAATTTGGAGCTCATATTATCTCCACACGTTCACCATGACTGTATGTGACTTGGCAAATTATTATTCCTTCATTATAACTCAGTGTAAATTATCTTATGTCTTCTCATATGAAGCATGCAACACAAAAATAATCTTCACTTACTGTCTAAAAATAATAATAATATAAAAATGCACTGTATGGTGTACTTCATTGCCTAAATGGATTTAAAAAGGAATATTTTCTTTTTTCTTAGTCCAAAAAATTCATCATAACTGAACTAAAATACATTTTGAGAACATTAGATCATCTGTTGTCTTACTGATGATTATGCAAGTAGGCAACTATCTTCAATGTTAGATCTTTGTACCATTTTCTTCTGAAGCTTTAATTGATTGAGAAAAATAATGTTTATTTGAAAAGAGAGAGAAAAATAGCATTTATTTGCTGAAACATTATATATTCGCAATAAAACAACTGCAGTAATTCAGCAGAATTGTTTTGGCGCCTCCCAGTAATAACCTGCCACAGTGAGAAAACAGTAAATAACAGACAGCTCATGAAGCCAGGTGAGCCCTCATCGTCTGCAATACATGTAGATCAAGAGTTGTTTTCAGGAGCACGAATAAATGAAAACATAAATTTGTAATCCCTAATACAAAATAATCCTGGTTTTGTACACTTTCTTCTACAAAGGGAAATGTTTCACCTTTACTATAGGAAATAGTAGAAGTCAGCTTTAGCATATTTGTTCTAGCAGCCCTTGTGGTGGCATGAAATTCTGGCAAATAATAAATATTGAATGTTTTTGGACATTTACAATCTTCGGAGACTGTCATTTAAGAGCTAGATTATACTACTATTTATTATTCAAGGAAGATAATCAGTGAACACCGTAATTGTGTTCAACATCTAAAACAAGCAAGAATGCCAACAGAAAATAATCATGGGTTTAAATAGGACTTATTTTAACTATAATCATAACCAAGACGGTTATAATGTTAATAATTCAATGTTGGTTGAAAACCACTCTCTTATGACTGATTTATACAGACTGAAGTAGGCATATGTTATGCTACAGGTGGATGTGAGGTCGTAAGAAACCACTTTACAGTCTTCCCAGAAGTACAGTGTCAAAAAGGTCACCTGTGGTAAAGGATCTTTTGGATTAGTGTTTCAAATCAATGCATGAATTAAAGGCAATTTACATATAAATGGGCTAATACTCTGGCTTTGAAATTAGATGAATTTTTAAGAGATTTAAGAAACAGCAGAAAAGGTCAGTTAGGCATTAAGTATACATAATGCAATTTTTAAGAACTGCTTGTCTTGGAACTACATGTTTCTCGTTTATTAATATTTTGTATTCACAGCCTGTTCTGCTCAGAAAGGTGCTGCCAGCTGTTTGTGAGCAAATGCAGAAAAATCATCCCTACTAGGAGTAGCAGAGTTGAGGTGAGTATGGTCTAAGGCTTAGAAAGTGAAATTTTTTTTTAATACTAACATAGTTTGAAAACATTTGTTTTCCTAAGACAAAACTAAGAAGTTTTTGTCAAAGTCAGTGAAGATTATTATGTACTGGAAAACACAAAAACCAGGATCTTCAGGAAACTTTTCACATGACTTTTTATTTTCTCCCTCATACAAATCAAGGTTCCAGTATGGCTTCATTTCATCCTCTTTATACCCTTAAGACAAGAATGTCTTATTCATCCCTACACAGCAGAACCTGCACTGGATTTTATTGTGCTGAACAGCCCAAATGCATGCCACAACTGAAGGCAAGATTGGAGAATTACCCTTTTGTTTGAGCGCATGTGTGTATATGTAAATAATCTCATTGAGTCAGGAATTTTTTTCCTAATTTTCAGAAAGAATCCTTTCTAAAAGGAAAGCTACTGTATTATTTAACATGGATGTTCTTTCCTTAGACATTTGTTTACGTTATTGTCTCTTTCCATAAAGAAGTCGTTACTAACTCCTCTATGGTGCTGCTTTTTCACCACAGTTTTTTGCAGAATTAGGAAATGACAACGATCTGGAATCCAGTATTGCATTAAAAAAAAAAAAACAAAAACAAACAAACAAAAAAACCCATCAATGTAGAACACATGATTACCTCCCTTCTAGATATATCTGTATAATTAAATAGGATGTTCAACTTCCCACTCAGGGATGGCAGAAAACCTCAATATGTAGTCAATCAACAGACACTGAAATTAAGTACCTATTTCAAGGCCAAGGACAGACAGACAGTGCTTGCTCAAACCATTTGCATAAAATCCAGCGCTATATAAATACAAACTAATGATGTAGTTCAATGCTGAAGCCATTTTACTAATGGTACTTCTGCATTCTCAGTAGCCATGCCACCAACTTGATGTTTTGCCAACATTGAGATGGATCATATTCAGTGGAGTTATGTTTTTCATAACTGAGCTTGGGATAAAAAGAGGGAAGGATTATTATCAGGATTAAATAATAATTAAAAAAAATATCTCAAAAAAATTAGTAATAATAAGATAGTAAGCAATGCTGATGCACAGGACTGGCTATTGATGGGGCATGAGAAACAGCAAAAGTACTTCTCTATAACCAAAAAGAAGAAGTAATATTTTAAAACAGAAGGATTGCCTGCTAAAAAGTACCAAAGAATTATAACTTCTGTTGCACTGTAAGAATAATCCTTCTGATAATATCCTACAGTATTTAATAAAGACAAAACCAGCATGTGTCACAGACATTAACAATACTATTCTATCAAAAGCTTCAAAACCATTTATTATAAAGTTCATAATCCTTCCATACAGTTAATTTTTAAAATTACAGAATTCTAAAGAAAACATGATTATCTAATCAACCTTTAGGGTAGTTTCCTTAGAAAGCCTGTTTTCTACCGTACTGTGCAGTGCAAAACTGCATTTCATGTGGTAATTAAATTGGTCTCTTCCCTTCAGGAAGGCAAAAAGAAATCAACAGATGCTTGCAATGAGCCCTGCAGCAAGGCACAATCAAAACCAAAAAATGTGTGTAGTTTGAGTTGATTTCAGAAGATAAACAATGAAGTTGTATAGACACAAATAGAATTCTGAGGCACATAAAAGGAGTAAGGCATGGAAAAGGACAGAGAAGACACCCACAGTTTGTCAGCTGCAGTGTAAGCTGAAACAGTACTATTAAGACAATCACTTAGTTAAGTGTTCAGGTAACCAGTGTCAGATGACTTACATCCTACAGAAAGTATATACTTTATTGAAATCAAATCAGGTTTAGCTTATACTACAGAACACAACCTTCTCAAGACTCCAGGCAGCTTAGCTTTGGAAAAAATAAGGAAAAAAATATTTTTATTAACAGATATCCAAGAGACTCAAAAAGGAAAAGTACTTCCCAGTAAGCTGATAACCAATTCTGATGTTACAGAAAGTATTAACCATAAAGGAACAAGGGACACCACACATCCAGTTCCTATGAATGGATTATTATAGGAGAGATTCTTTATCACATCAGTTATTAGGGCTCTCAAACATAAAAGAAAATTTAAGATAGTTAAAAAGATGTTTAGCAACAGTTCTAACAGAATTTGAAGAATTTTTTGTTCTCCTCCTCTGGTAAATTCATTCCTACAGAACCAAAAATAGCTTTAATTAATTACTGCAAAGTTAAGTGAAAATTCACAGATTTACCTTGACAGATTACCATTCTGTGTGGTTATTTTTAAAGCAGGTAGATGAACTTGTACAGTAACTCAGCTGATAAAAAGAAAGATTGCTTCTGGTATGTAACTGACTTTTTCTGAGTAGAGATTGTGCCCATAAATGGGGTCATTTCTTTAGTTGCCAATTACACAGAATCATCCTTTGAGTAAAAGCTACCATGAAAGAAAATACTTAATCCTATAGTACTGTGGGTTCAAATGCAACAAATACTATTTATTTATACATTTTTGAATAGTTTCATGAATGAACATGTTGTAAGTCAGAGGAACATTATTTATTGCATATATGAGATTCAGAGCACATGTGGAACTACGCTTACATTTCCAATCACTGCTTTATGAGAAGCATGCAAAAATAGAGATAGAAAGATATCACTCAATCATGCAGGTGCTGGAAGATCTGGGATGATAATAACAAAAAAAAAAAAACCAACCCAAAACTTAGAGGAATGAGGTCTAGCCTTTGGAAAAGGAAATTAACAGCAGATCTTGCCAAGTTACACAAGAATTTTGTAAAAGACCAAAAGGTATGGTTTATAATGCTACAGGAACTCGTGTCAAATATAACAACAAAGGGCATGAACTTAAGCTAAGGAAAGGTCATCTTCAAAGAGAATGTTGGAAGAAATGTTTCACACTGAGAACAGTTACGATGGAAAATAAACCACTATGACAACCTTTGCAACAAGTGATATAAACTTTAAAAGGTGACAAGCATTTGAAAGACAGTTATTGTGCAAATAGAGAAAGAAGCAGAGAGAGATATCTGGCCTTTTCAAAAATGGGCTTTGCATCCATCCGTCTTTAAATCACCAGCATTACAACCCTATCTACTGCCTCGTAAGTCCACTGAAAGAGAAAATTGACACCAAACTAAACTGAAGGATCTAACAAGATCCTGACAGCTGAAATGGGTCTTAGAGATTTCATCTTCAAATGTTATTGTCTGAACTTCCTCATTTCAGTGAAGGAATAAATCTTGTCCCATCTATTACAGAATCTTCATTTCTCTTTTAATGATTCTTCCACTTCAACAAGTTTTGATTCAATAATTTGGGTTATTAAACCAAATGTATAATCTTTAGCGGATACCCATCACAAATATACAGAAGTTGTATATTAAAAACCTTAAATTTTTTATCTTGTGTCACTTAGACACCACCCTGAACCCCACACCTTTAAAAATGTTATTTTTACCAATTGTATGAAATATCAAGAATAGTTGAATGCTACTTTTAAGTTCTGACCAACTGCAGAATAGGTAAGAGAAACTGTCATAATGCAGACAAGCCTGAGGAACTTCAAGCTACATTTGGAATTTTATCCCAAAGAAGGTTCAAAAAGAGCTCGACGTCATTTTTGTTACACATTCACATACACAGATTCAAAAGAGAAAAATAACTCTTACCATAAGAATTCTCACCGAAACAAATATAATCAAGTCAAGATGGCTCCAGATGCTCAGATCGTCAGTGAAGGGATCAATAAATAGTTTAAATTACAAGATTCCATTAAAAAATAACTCTACTATATCCTACCATGTGTAGTACAGAAAACAAACTCTACCAACCACAGCCACCTGCTTAAGAGGGAAAGTACTTCTGGAATTCACATTTATTGTCTGTGCTAACAGATTCTACTGTGGGATCGGGCTTGGGTTACCATCATTCAATAATGTTGCTGATAAGAAAAATTTTTACCATAATTAGTGTATTTTAGAAAACATAAAGAGCTTGAATGGTTCTCAAAATCTTTAATGATTTGTGGTGATTTTTACCATAAAGATGACAATATATTAGTTTACCAGATGCCAGATCATGCAATGGGTCATTAACAAGGGGGTGTTTTCTGAATACTTCCCAAATAAATTCCAGCTGGTTTATTCTCAGCAAGCATCTCTTATCTGATTCACTAAACTGATGTCAAATACATCATGTATTAAAATCTCTAATGTTCATGTACAGCTTCTTTGTCTCAAAAGCAGTACAGAACATACACTGTCCTGAAAAGATCCAGTGTGATATAATCACAATTTTCAGACTTAAAAAAAAAAAGAGGAGTTTAGTAAAAACTTTGAAAATTTATTTAAATTTAAAAAAAAAATATTATATTACACAGCTTATCCAGATGTACCCTACAGGTCATCTGATTATATGACAAGGAATAGCACATTTCTTATCTGTCAAGAGCACTTTGAGAATCAAGACAGTTGAAGAGAATCATTTCAATGGATTAATAACTTTAGGCCACCACATTTGAACAATCATATCTACACATTCGAAATAGATACTAAACCCAATACACCTGGATATCTGGAATTTGCTGTGTATTTTAGGCAAGACAATATTGATGATCCCTGACAATCAGCTGCTGCTCATCTTGCAGAGAGGCACCTCACCCCTGCACATCTCCAATGTAAGCGTAAAACTAACTGTTATCAGCGTTGCCTTGTTGCACTTAGTGAAAACATGTGAAAGTGGTACTTGTATTGCCTTCCAGCCCCTTTCCATGGGAAGGGGAAGAGGAAGAGAGCAAACAAAAACAACAAAAAAATACAATAACAACAGAAAATACCACAGTATTCTCAGCATGTAACCATCTCTTTTTACCTCCTTTGGGGAGCAAGCTGGCTCTAACAGACTCAGTCTCTAGTGTCTGCCCCTTTCTCACTGTAATTGTAAAGCTAGGATCAAGGAAGACACATCTATTTGTTCCTCTCTCTCTCTCTAAAATGAAAATGTCTCCTGCTATTTGGTCAGCTTTGAGTATCCCTCTGCTGGACAAGACCTTATTTCTCTAGACTAAAGCATAGTTTACGAGAGAAAATCCAGAAGAAAAAAAGATTAATGGCAAAATTTTATTTCACAAGTGACATGTTAAAAAAAGAAAAAATTCTTGGTCACAGTTAAGGAAGTAGAAGTTCTTTGAATAAAGCACAAAATGAAAAAGCAACTTCTCCTCCCCATCACCAAAAAGCAATAGTTACTTCCAAGAAGAGTTGATAATGACCATTCACAGCTTTATACAAGGGAAAAGGGTCTAATATGAACACATGCGATAGCTGCTGGTTATGAGAGTGACTAATTTAGAACTCATTTACAAGGTATTGCTTGAGTTGTCCATTCCACAGCTAAACTACTGCACAAGTCGCAATTTCAAAACAATTTTTTACATAATTCTTAACAATTAATCAAAATTTATCCATTGCTTTTCAAATGAACCATTTTTCCTTTCCCATGATGATAATTTTTGGTCTTCATAAAAATACAAATACAAGAGGGAAAAGTTCAATATCCCAGTGTCCTGCAGCATGTTCATGTTACGCTACTCAGTGAATCAAAGGGCAAGCAAGTATCTCTGGATATTATCTAGTTCATATTTTTTACCCTATAGCAGGATAAACCCAGGTCATTTCTGAATTAGCCATTTTACAAGATGATCAAAGAACCTAAGGGCTGCAAGGCAGCCTGAGAGAAGTTTTGTCCTAACTTATTCATATTCATAACACGAAGATTATCGAGTTTCTGAGCCATTTGCATGCTTAACTAGCCTTCCTGTATTTCTCACCTAACCTGAAACTTTGTTTAAATTTCAGTTTGTTCTGCTTTAGCTGTTCTGTTTAGGCCTTTAAAAAAGGAAGGCAAAAAAAAACCCAGGGAGTGTTTTCCCTCTACAATGGTCATTTTTGTTTTTGAGAACATAAGGGGTTTCTTGTTTGTTTGGGATTTTTTTTTGCTAAACAACCTCAATTTTCTAGCAATTTGGAGCCTAAGAAGTACTTGAGAAATAACAAATCAAGTGAGATTCCACTTTAACTAGATCACTTCTGTATTAGCCAAGAAATTTATTTATAGAGTGGGAACATAGCATACTTCCCCTCACCCCAATAGCTGAGACCATAGATGATTAATTGATGATACACCCAATGCTTTGATACTTCAATACATTGTACTGCCAGCCACATATTCTATCTTATCCATTCTTGGATCATTTCCACTTTAATCCACTGCAATTCACCAAAACAAATCCACAATCCTATCAAAGAGGGGCACCATAACAAGACCAATGAAACCCAAACGCAAGAACCTTCTTTGCTTCCAAATCAGAAGTATCACAGTAGTTTCTTACAAGAAGTGAAGATAGTTTTATGTTAAGATTTTTATTTTAGCTTTAAAACCAGTGAGGTTTTTCCTCCCTGTAAAACTCTGAGTTCAGTATTGAAAGGTCTTGATTTCACTACATAATTTCTTCAGGAACTTAATAGTAAGTCACCAGCTCACTAGCATCACCACTTGGGGTCCCGTTATTGCCACATGCCTTTGAATGGAAAAGTCTGCAGGCTTCAATGTCTGGCGACATTCTGGCTTGCCTTAATTTTAATTTCAGAATTCACATAGGCTCATCAGCTCCCCAATTCAGCTCCCCATTAAATAATATTAGCCTGGTGAAGAATTAGAAGATGCAGGAGGCTACAGATAGGAAAGCAAAGGAGAGAAGGAGAAGGTTTGTGTGTACTTCACAAGAAATTTCAGCAGAAAGTCAACCTCTCTTCAGAGATTAGGGCGTAGAGCTGGGTACTCTGTTTACCAATGCCAAGCCTCTTGGCTTCATAAAATCTGCTGTTGTGATCGGATTAAAACATTTTTGCAAGAGATATAGAGGAATAAGCTCTATCACAGATTGCAAAATAACCCTCACCCCAGCTCTGTCTACTGGGTGTCTACAGCCTAATCTCTTATTCAAACAAAGAGCCTTATATACAGTCTGTGTCCTGAACACCTAAAGCTGGTTTGCCTTACTGGATCTACTATAATCCTTCTGTTTCTAACACAATCTGATGCATAAGATCATGCTCCCAGTTCAAAGACAAGGCATGTAGATTTAGATACTTATAGATGTTCCTGTTACATGATTTACCTGGTTTGGGGTGGGGATTTTTCCCCCCAGCATGTTTCCAAACACTGTTTACATAGGTACTGAAATGACTACATACCTCCCCCAATACAATACGTACCCCCCTCAATGACAACACATTAGCTACTGGGATTTTGTTATTCATTTCTTTGTTCATTGCTGTCAGGACCATGTGAAGAAATCACTAATGGGTCTCATGTCTCAGTGAACAGAGCAGAATGTTCACATGAGAAACACACACTTACATTAGGAGATTGCAGGAGGCCTCTTCTATGTATTACTCAATCTTTACCTGAAAGAAGAGAGCACAATTTAGAGGTCTGTAATAGAGAGGGTCACAATATTATTCAATGGAGAAATTAACACATAAGTGCTTGTTGTGTGGGAAGAGGTGTACTCTCCATGAGAATCTTCTGAACTCCTCAGAATAGGACAGTCCAGACTTGGAGGGGGGCTCAATTTCCATTTGACTTTTGTTTTTTTGGCATGTAGTAACAACAGTGTACATTGCTTTATAGTACGCACTTCTGCCACAAAACCATCAAAACAAAACATTCCAATAATCATTAACATTTAGAGCATCAATTATCAGCTACCTGTTAAATTACTGGTCGCCAAAATGTCTATTTAGTAAACAGTATCATAATTGGAAAGCATTACCATCAATACCATGTATTTTAGGATAACCGCTGAACACAAATTTTGCCATAAACCAAAACTGTGACAAACTTAATGTTTCTTTGGTGAGAAGCTTCAACATTATATCTTTTCATCAAGGTTTTCTTTTAAGCCTCAGCCCAAAGACTATGAATCTTGAGTTTTAATTAGATCTGCTCTTTAGAATAGATCTGTGCTTACAGAGAGCACACCTAGAGCTAATCAGTCTTCTAAAAGGGTTACATGAAATGACATTAACTTCCCACTTCTATACAGTAAACCAGTGCACTGTCTGAAGAGAACAGAAAAGAAAAGCTATTTGTCATTTTTGTACACTGTTAGGAGCTCATTGTTAGGACCCATTTTAGCTCCAAGGATAAGAAAAAAATCCATACCATATAGCTCAGTGCAGAGGATGATTAGAGTGATTTTGTAGTGTGCAAGGAAGGGACAGTATGACCCTATGCATTTCACTCTCAATTACACTGGTGTATTATAGGAAAATGGAGATTAACCATTCCTGTCATGCACAAGATGTATGTAGCTGCCTCTTATTATTTGGTGAAGGTCATGAGTAAGGCCAAACCTATGACTGCATTCTAGCTAAGTAATTCAGCACTCCCTTTTCCAAATGTGATTTGATAATGAGTTATTAGGACATATGAGCCTGGAGTAAGAAATAGCCCAATGTTTAGCAGACAAGTGGAAGAAAAAATTCACAATGTTACTGTAAATTAGTGACATGAAGATTTCTCTAAGCATAAGTACAAAGTCACAATGAACAGAATGAACCTAATGTGGCATTTTGTCAGTCTACAAATCATTTAACAACTGGAACTGTTGGAAAACAACTGGAAAGTGCTCCAAGTAGTAGTTCAGTGCTTCCAGTAGTAGTTCATTGATTCTACTAAATCCCTCTGCCCAGGTGCACATTTTGTGGGACAAGCATTTCCTCATCAGTAACTTGTCTATTGTTTTGTTGCCAGTAATATGATTTACTGTCATCCTATAAAACCCCTTCAGTTTCATAAAAGTAATGTAAGTATCTATAAAGAGGATATAACTTGTTTCAGAAACGTAATTCTAGTGTTTGGGTTCACCTGTTGTTGAATCAGAAGAATAGAGAAATTCATACTCTGTTTTGTATTCTTCAAAGCACCTTTCTCAAATGTAAACAAAAAGTTAACAACAATATACACAGCATCAGGTATTATGAAAGGTTAACGATACGGAAAAGCTTAAAGAAAGTATAAATTCTGGTTGGTTACAACACAGTATTTTATAATGTAAGGACTCCATAAAGGTACACTTGACTGCTAATGACCACCCCTGGATGTTCACTCTAGTGCCAGTACCTGGATTAGAATTGGCAGACGTCAGAGTTGATGCCCAGAGTTTGGTTTTGAGGACCTAACCAAAAATGCCCTGAAAAGGCCCCTTGGGACTACCTTAATATCAGCTACTGAGAACACTCCCAGAGCAACATGCTCAGCTGACAAGTTTCAACAGTTTCTGAGCACCATGGATCTGCACTTAAAAAAAACCCCAAACATCCTCCTGAGATTGGAGGTACTTTTATTACCTTCTCAAGGAAAAATAAGAATAAACTAATTAATGGATAATTGAATTTTAATAACTAACAACTCTGGGAAACCAAGTTTGAAGAGAAGCAGCAATAACCAACCATTCCAGTAGCGATCCTTGAGGATCAATGAAGGTCAAAATACTGGGACAGACTCCCTGAGACTGAGAATTTTCTTCAGGAACCCGTCTTTAACATTATCTTTTACAGCATTAACAGAGCAACTGTTTGCTTGTTTTTGACTCTTACCTTTTGGTAATTTACACAGTTTACTGTATTAGTGGCTGAGGATGAAGCAAGAATGGATCCTCCTGCCTGAAATATCTTATGAACACAGGACATTCAGTAGAGTCTCCACGGCTCAACACTCAGGACCAACCATGTTGGGTCACATGTAGCTTTTAGTATCCACCATTGCCAAGAACAAGGGAAGGAAGAGAAATGCTGATTCTCTTTTTCTCAACTAGAAGGTCATTTAATAAAGCCATTCAAACAAAAGGTGATCCATTTTACAGGGTTCCAGGTCTCTGGAGAGATTGCTGTGCACATTCTTTACTGTTTCTAGTCATAGCAAAGCCCACCTTCATTACAAAACCTACAGCCTTCAGCTGATAGAACACAGGGGGATGAAATGCACTGCCATCAGCATTCAGACCAACTTCAGTTGAGCTATGAAACATCTATGGCTGCTTTTACTGGTGTTCCAGGAACGAATAGTTTACCTTTCTTTTTTTTTTTTCCCCTCCTCTTTACTGTTTGTGATTTAAGCCTGCTCTTTTAAAAGCCGTTTTAAGTATAGAAGCCAAGCTGTTAAAAGAAATCTTAATAAAAAGACAGATCCTCCTCACCACATAAAAGGGAACACCAAAATATTTTGTCTTCCTTATTAATCCTATTAAAAACCTTCTATTCTTTATCCTGAAAAAAAAAAAAACTCCCCATATTTTTCCAGCTAAGCAATTTGACAGCATAGAGACAACTTCAGAGGCCAACTTAGATGTGATAAATATACACATAAATATATAGCTTATATAAACACTAGCTTTCAAGACAACACTTTGAAGACACTGACAGAGACAAACATTAACAAACAGCCTATTCATCAACTAATTAAGAAGCTTTATACTGGGCTATATTTCAGGTATGTTTCAGAAGTGTACTAATATTTCAGTTATTTGACCTTCCTTGACATCACACACATTCATTCCTCAGCGTATGTCTCAGAATCATTATTTAAGACTAACGCAGATAAATGCATGAAAGATACTTACAAAGGTTACAGGCAGGATTTCAATTCATTATTTTAAAACTCCATCAGATCTCAGTTTCATGAATTTGTATTCTGTGGCGTGGCTTCAACATCCACCATTTTGATTCTTTGCAACAAAGAACACAGGATTTAAAACCCAGAGGTACAGGCTCAGGAACCCAGCACAGCCTTTTAAACAGGGAGCGGCAAGAAACTTGATTATTTTGGTGGGATTTTCATTATAATCTAAACCAATGAATTAGTAATTATCATTAATTACCATGTCTCTTTGAGGATGAAGAGGGCTCAAAGAAAAAGTACCAAAAAATCAAAGCAGAAAGTATAAATTTTATATGTCTATCAGGAAGTTTTTAAGATAGATTTGGCATTTGAAACATTGAAGAGAGAAGGAGACACTAATTTATCAGGGTGTATGGGGGTTTTTTCCTAAATTTGCCATCTCAACAAGTTACTAAGACCATTGGAATAAAGACTGTACCTTCTGTAGGAAGGGTTTCATATATATTTATAAGGGGTTACATAAGCATGTCCACATAATAGGAGAAAACCTATTCCATCATTTTAAAAAAATGCAGAAACAAGAAGGATTTGTTTGTTCGAAGTACTGAATATTTTTAAAAATTAACTTCTGTATTTTCATCCTTGGACATATCCATAACATGAAGATTTATACTCCTGCCAGTGATTTATAGAGAGATATATTCCATATCTGGGATATCTGAATTTCAATGCGGACAGATTTTTATTAATATTGACATTGGTGCATCCTATTTTATTAAGTCCCAGCAAGAATGAATCCAGCTCCACAACACAGAGAAACACGTACAGAACTCTGAGACAAGAGTCTAAAGGCTAAAAGCTCTCTGGAAAGCTTGTCATGCTACCTGCCATAGATGATTTTTTTTTACTGATTTATGAAGTATTTCATAACAAATTCAATTCTTTTCTTAACTTGTGACTAATTTAATACTACATCTCGCATCAAAAATCTCAAACAAAATACTGCCAGTACCTACAACAACCTTCTCCCCACCCCAGTCAGACATTCCTAAATGTGAAAAGGGAGAAAATGTTGCTTAATAAATCCATCTAGGACTTTTATTCAGTCCATCAGCTACTATAAGCACAGCAAAGATGTCAGCTAGAAGGTTTAAATTTAGCCGCAGAGATCTTTCAGTATTTCATTCCTGATAAAAGGCTGACAATTGTAGCTTGCTCTGAGAAAATCGAAATCCAAAGACTACTCAGAGGCAGTTTTACTGTTTGCTTTACTCATTCTGTTAGTCACAGAGTTTGCTTTTTTATGAAGATGTGCAAAACTAGATTCTTCTAATGAAGCACTACCAAGCAGACAATACTTGAAATTGCTTTTACTCTGTGAAGTCAAATGGGAGTATTTAACATTTTTCTGTAATTGCTAAACCAAAGGCTAATCATGGACACCTGTGACAGCTAATGGGTCTGTATTAGTTAAGCTCGTCAGACAAGATTTAACCTTCATTTCTGTTCAGGTGATGTCCACAAGCCATTAAAGGAGAGAATTAGCTGCAGAGTACCCAAGCAATACAGTGCAATTCAGTGATGAGAGCTGCTTAATAGCTTTAAAGAAAAAAAATCCTCTTCAGTTTCTTTTAAATTCACTTTGCGTGTGTGTTTTACCTACAAAAACTTAGCAGCAGATAAGGGTTTGGGCATTTATGACAACTGCCCAGCATGGGACTAACACCTTTCTTCTGTGCTTCCATACTCCCACCTATTTGTCTGTATCGATTGTTTCCAGTCTTCCACTTGGAGGCCTTAAGCTTGTGGATCAGAGGACTTTTTCCCTGTAGGTCTGTAAGGCAGCTCTCAAAGCACATCCTGGTTTGCAGCTTGATTACTCAGTGCTACAGTAATTCAATTAATGAAAATGTAACTTGTTAAACCTATGATATCTAACGTGAAAAATGAAAATACATTGAGAAATTCAAATATTTATAAAGTTCTGGCACTGTGTGGGAGTGAGATGAGCTTAAACCAAGTTGAAACACAGAATAGTTTGAAAACTGAAATTCTTAATTTTTTTAAATCTTATTATCCACAAGCCTTAAAGTAGCGGCTGCTAATAAAAGTCATTTAAAAGCAGCTTCCACTAGAGCAGACTTTATGATGGATACTTTAAAAGCCTCTGTTTGGTGACATTAAAAAAACAAGTATAATACTCAATCAAGTGAGAAAATCATAAAGAAATAAAGTAACAAGTAATTTTTGTAACATCAAAAGTTTGTAGTGAGCTGCTTGTGATTTTTTTAAACAGTGTTCTCACAGAGTTGAATTCCAACCCGTTAGTGAATGAGACTCACTGGGGTAACAAAGTGTGCTGAGGCTACAGAAGGATTAAAGTACCAAGAGGATATATAAACACATCAAATGTCATTTACATTCTGTTGAATTTAGTGTCTGCGAAGGCTAGTGTACCACTTGAAATGTTGTGTTTATCAGATATCTGGGGAAAATTTAGGAAAGATTGGAGATACAGAAATTTCAAAACCATTTGGAAGAACCTCACAATAGTTTATTGTCACGCTTCAAGATAGACCTTTTTATAATACAAGGACTATATGGTCACTATCAAACCATCAAAAAACTCTGTTTCTTGAAGATAATACAAAATTTTTTGGAACTGAGTGCTCAGAGAATGTCAAAAGGATGAGAATATTAAAGCACAAGTTTTGGAAGATGGTCTGTATCCAGAACCTTTACACCTGAGATTTAGAGAGGTCTGCAGGATAAAACCAAAATGTTTGCTGCTTCTTTTTCATATGTTTTCTGCTTTAACAATTTTCCCAGTATTACCTTTTTTCCCCAGCATTTTTTTTAAAATCTTTCATGGGAAGACAAAGATCTCTTGAAAATTGTTGAAGACAAATTTGGGAGTTCAACGGTGCATTGTTTAAAGTACTCGGCTAGTGTTGAAAGTGCATGAATACTGAATAAGTGCAGCAAATTTGCAAAACCTGTAATCACAAATTAGAAGGAAAGTGAACCGTTCTGATCCTTGCCTTAATTACAGCACAGCTATTTGATATTTTCATCTAAAATTGTTGCATTTCAGAAGTTTCTGTAAAGAAAAGCCGACAACACAAAAAAATCTACTAAATTTATAGTATTCATTTGTGAGATTGAGGTAAAGCTTGGCCCGTGAAAACAATCAGCTTTCCTCGACCTATTCTCTCTCCATCTTTATACGTCTTTTTTAGAAAAAGACAAAAAGCAACACCATCAAAAAAAAATAGACAAAACAAAAAAACCCACACACTGTATCCCTGAGCATATGCAGCCAGTGCAAGAAACAGCTTCCCACTCACAGCTTTGTAGGCTGAACTTTGAACCTACAGCTCCCAGGAGACCTACTGAGTATAGCTCCATAAGATAAATAAGTACCTGCTATACATCAGCTAGCAGAAAGATATGTGAATTTTAAAACAAGACTAATGCTCAGAATTTTGGTAAAATAAGGCAAAAACTTCAATGAGTCACTTTCTCCTGTACTTAGGATAGTTTCCCACAAGTCCACAGCCATGTATTAAAAATACCTGAAAGCGCTGAAGCCTTGCATTCACTGGAAAAGAAACCGAGACTAAAATCAGGTAAAGGGAACCAGGCTAAGCCCAACAAAATCTTTATGTTTCAAAAAGTATTTCCCAAAGGCTACAACTGAAGTGTCCACTTAATGACTTGAGTTGATAACCTCACAGAGATAGAGTTTATGTCAGCATGTGGTCTCATAGCCACTACTCTAACCCCATTCCTGGAACTACCTAATAGATTTTGACTTGCATGCATTTTGTTCCATGAATAAACCTTTCTTTAGCTAAGAGCACATCTTGGCTACATCAGAGATTTTCCACTGTATTTTGCTACACACTATAAAGCAGCAAACACGCTTTTGGCCTGTATGTAAAATTTAAGGCTGCACAGAAACCCCAAGGTTTCAAATATGCTGATCAGCCAGTTCCCACCCAGAGCAGGCTGCTGCTGCCCTGATGGTTTTCAATTTCATTTGGGAATAAGCCATAAAACATTCAGGAAAGAAGGATCTAGAAATACGCATTATATTTTTCATGATTATCTGGGGAGGTTTCCTCTCTGGTTAAAGAGAATAATTTCAAGCAAAGGTTAATTATGCACTAGCTTTCTAAGAGCCTATAAAGGACTGACAATAGGTTGTTGGCAGCATGAGGCAGCACTGATTGACTCCCTGCACGCCAGCATAAAACTTCAGATTGAGCTCCCTTATGCAGAGTTAGTTTAATATTTTTTTCCTTATTCCCCTTATAATTGGGAAAAAAAAAAAAAGGCAGAAAACCTAGTATTTTGCAATCTAAATTCCTTAACTAAACCATATGTAGCAATGAACTGCAGATCTAGAATCAGCGGCAAAGCTTCTGTTAACTTCAAAGCAGCCCAGAGTTGTCCAAGAGGAACGAATTAAAGAATGACATCTGAGGTCCTCAAGGTTAGGTAGAAAATATGAACCAAGGGGTAAGTTCTTTTACCTGCAGCTTCGCTTCAGAACTGTTGTTACAACCTATGCACATCCACTCAAGGAGCCTGAGGCAGTCACCTGTTGGCAGCCATTCACAGAATTTGCTTCAATCCTAGAAGCAACTTCACCCAACTTCACCAGTCAATACTAGTTATTGATAGCTGAATAAGCAGCCTAGATACCTCATAACATTTTCTTCTTAAGTTTGTGAATTTTCAGTATTTCAGAGTAAATATTAGTAAAGGTTATCAAAGGCCTGCTTGATTACTGGAAACAGACTAAAACTTTTCAAGGTATAAATTATTCTTTCTTATAAATACTCACAGCAACAGAAGACACTGACAAAAAAAAAAAGTTACTGACAAACTCAATACATCACAGGTATCTTCCAGGTACCATACATTTTTAAATGATATACATACATACAAACCATAATGGTGCTACAGAGACGGGCAGGTATAAATCACAAACAGAATCATGGTTCAAAACTGTGTCAATACCAGAATTGCTCCAGCAGAGCTCACAGTAACCTGCATGCAAAGGAGAAGTTCAGAACAGGGTAGAAGGATTAATGCCTATAAATGCATCGAAAGTCTGTAACATTGGCTATGCAGTTATGAGCTAAATAAGAGGTCCATGCTTTGAGTTTGGATTAACAACAAAGCAAACCCCATGCAAGATAAACATTACCAAAAAAGCAGCCAATGTAAAATTCACATTTTGTCTTTTTGCCAGATGATAAAAATGATTCCCCACATGGAAATTAGATTCTTCAAAGCGACCACGCTGAATCATTTAATTTGTCTAAGTACTCCTAATGCAGTTGCACACTGCAATGAGCATTTGAATTTTAGAATAAGCAAATGAAGGGCAAGATATTTCTTCATACACACAGTTAGAAAGACTACTTAATACCACACAGCTCATAGAAACAGACAGTAACCCAGTGCAATTTCATCCAACAAGCAGAAGAGTGGATGTACCTTTTACCAATATTGTTTTTACTTAAATTGTATCCCTTTTGCGCCCCTCCTCTATGCAAGTGTTGCATAGCAATGCACGGAACTAACCTAGTACAGGGTAACTACAATTTCTACTTTCACTCACTCCCATTCAAATTTTCACCGCCCTACCATTATCCTATCTTTTAAAGGTTTGTTAACATAAATTTCTTTTGTTGATCAGTCAGGGCAGGCCTTCCAACTGTAAAGCCTAAAGTTTGAACACAGAGTGTTTAGAGGAAAGTTAAGCAATCTTCAAGTCCCTTAATAGTCTTAATAGAACTTAATAGTCTTAAAATATTTATCGCGTATTTACTAAGCCTGAGCAACTTAGGCATGGCTGAAATAATTCTACCTGTACCTTGTGTTCCATTTAAAATAATAATAGAACAGCAGAAGTCTAGGGAAAAGGTTTCTAAATTATGTCATAAAGCATTTATTAATAATCTGAGTTCTTGTTACCAAAAATTAAAATAGCTCATTAATGTTACTAATCATAGATCATAGAGGCACTCATCTCTGACCTGGAGATACAATACTACTACAAAAAAGTAGTGTCACGTTCAGTCCTTCATCTAATTAAGACTGAATGCAGAGATCAGTTTAGTGAGAACTGAGTACTCCATCTCTTTCTGGAGAAAGAGAGATCACCTATTAGATTTAAGTGGCCAGAAATATTTTATCAGCAAAAGGAAATAAATCGAAAACATCATCAGACAGATGAAAGGGTGGTACGTAGAGGAGCAAAATTTCTAATATGAAGAGTTGTGTAGAATATACTTAAAATCCATTTGACATCTTTCCCCAATCCCATCCCCACTATCATTGCTCTGTTTCATGTGGTTTTAATGTATATTGGTCATTCTCATGTTGCCACAAGCACAATCTTATTAATTTCAAGCAAATAACTCAGTCCTCGATGAACTACCTATAGAGTTGCAGGTCTGTAGGCACTTTTTGATCTTTGCATGGTAACGTACAGTCATGTGTTCAGCAACACCAACCCAACCATTAGGCAGATGGAGGGCCACTGACAGTTTTCCATAGGCATTAGAAGCACGTATGGGGTTATTAGAGAGATTCAACTCCACAGTCCTGCAGAGCAGACTAGAATGGCTCTAATCCATGAAAAGGATGAGAAACAGCTAAAGAGAGATTAAACATCTGCACACTACCCAAGTGCACTTTGTCCCAGTCGCAGTTACATACTAAATTTTTCAGAAGTGGTCAGATTGTTTGAATGACTGCTTCTTGTCTGTTTGAATGACCGCACAGGATAAGTTAGCAAGTCACCTCATTTCCAACAGCTAAACACAGAACAGTTTCCTGGAGCTACCAATACTAGATAAGAAAAGATTTTTTTAAGAATTTGCAATGTATCTGAAGAGTCCAAACCCTCTAATACAGGGTTTCAAGTCTACTACCAGTAAGCTTCAGTCAGAGCAAACTGAAGTTATATTTGCTAGCACTATAAGACAAGCTGTCACTTTGTCAAATGATTTCTTACTAAACCTGACTGCAAGCATAAAGCACTAACATAATTTATTAGAACAATTAGAATGCATCCTTGTTTTCTTGTAATTAGATTATTCCTTGTACTGGTAATTACATCAGACAAGAAAAGACTAATAGCTTCAGATTTCTAAAATCATCTGTAGAGTACGTGAGGAGAGAATGATCAATAATACTAATCTACTGGAACACAAATTCCCAGAAAGAGATATTTTATCATGAGTGATTCTTTAAGTAATCAACGTTGTTTCTCAAAGTCCATGTTACTTTCACTCATACTTAAAAAAGAACACAAATAAAAGGGAATGGACACTGAAATAATAATCAAAAAACACTGAATGATAACTGTACTTTGAGGCCTTCTAGGTGAAGGGCACATTACCATCTTCTCCCAATGACCATAAACCAAGAATCAAGAGCTGCCATGGCATCATCTTTGTAGAGGCAAAAGGAAGAAGAAACTGGTGCAGAACACCTCTCCTTCCCCATACTTCCAAAACCAGTAATGTTCCAAAACACCGATTACTTTTAACATCTAAAAACAGCTAATAGCGTATCTTTTAAATTATCTTCTCAGTGGGAATGCCATCAACTGTAACAGAAAACTGTTCACCCACACAGTCTTTTCTTTACCATTCCCAAACTCCTCTGAACTTTGTTAGCGCTCGGCATTGACTATGTCAATCAAAGTTGCCCTGAACTTTAAGAATCATTAAATATTTTACAGCTAGGAAAAAAAAACAGCAGGAAGGAAAGTGGGGGAAGAAGCAAAAACAAAGAATGAAAACCAGCAAAAATATGAGAACAAACATGAGTAAAAGGTCCAAGAGCAGAGCACAAAAAGATACCATCAGCTTTCTCCACATTAATAAAGACAACCCTACAGTTGAAGGACATCTCATAGAGCAAAAACGCAGAGTAGCATCAACTGTTATTATATCGCTGGCCCTTCCTTTTCCTACCAACATGAAACATGTACACAAATTGTAATGTCAGTGTTAACAGCACACTATTGTCAGGACTGTTCTTGGGGAAGAGGTGGTGCATGAAATACTACATCTGCTACGTTCCATCCTTCAAGCCATCCCATTGGCTCCAAGAGACTAGGGGAATACTCCAAATCTTTAATAGTTTTCCACTATAAAGATTCTACTTTTTTTTCTGAAATTTTGCTAAATCCTTGGGGACATTTTTGTTTCACTTTCACATTTTACTTACTTCACTATTAGCTTTGGATGAGAGGAAGCGAAAGGCAGAAGAGTTTGTAGCACCTCTACATCAAAGAAATCTCTGGACATCACTGAAATCTAGTCTTTAAAAAGCCATCAGCAAAGTAAATATCATAATAGCCAAAGAAAAATCACTCATGAGAAGAACCTAGGGTCTAATGAGGGTTAGAATAATCTTCTAATAAAATTCAGATCACATAAAATAAAATAAGAAATGGGAAATAACATTGGACCAGGGAAAAGCAAACAAGTGGCCAAAAATCTAACTAAACAAACTAGAGGAATACCAGAATTAAAACTGGGATTTAGAAGAGGGAAAAGCTTACTGAACTTAGGTAAATCATGTAATTTTAAAAGTAACAATAAAGCTCGGGAAGAGACTGGAGAAAGAAGTTAACAGATTGAAGTAATTACTAAGCATTTTAGTGAACATAAACTAGGGTTGATTTTATTACATCTCTGTATAGGATTCTAGAATCTGTTGTAGCAGACAGCATGATACGACAGAAAGTTCTGTAACCACTCTTGAAACTTCTTCTTTATCTAAACTGAAGATAAAGCCTGTAAACCATTTGTCCAATACACAGTATTTTCTTAGCTTTTTTTCAATTGTCCATTTTAGGAAGAGCTTTTTTTCAGAAGATTAAAGACTTCTAGTTTATTTCCTCTAAAGAGTGTTTTGTACCCTGATTAATGGGAATTAAATCTACACTGAGTGACAGTAGCTAGACAGACACCTTCCCCAGCAGAATCTGGGGTCAATATACTTCATTCCCATTCTTTGTTCTTATGTATCTTTTTGAGAATCTTCTACAGATTTTTTTAAATCTCAGACCTGTCACTACAGAGGTGTAGTCTCCCAGTTGAGATAATCAAGTGGTCCAAAGGCAAGAGCTCTTTGAGCAACTTGAAACATATTTAGCCCTTAGAAGAAAAAAGCTAAGAAAAAAAGAAAGAAGAAAACTTTATCGAAATGCATAATTCATACCATACACTCCCTGTTTGGCCTTCCTTCCAGAGAGAACATCTCAAGCTAAACTCAAATAGATTTTTTTTTATTTTTTTTTTTTAAGTCTGGGCCAAAGCTTTAATCTTCTATGGTTTCCCAACAGAGTGAAAAATCCATAGAGCTTAAGAGATGGACATACAATCTATCTGGGATAAGTCTGAATTCATCTGAAAGCTTCACCTTGCACTCAGCTGTTCACTTATGCCTTTCAGAGTTAGAAATGAGACAATGTATGCAAGTGATAATTGCAGCACAAATATCTCAAGCTTCCCTTTCTCACAACACAAGGTTCTCAAGTTTGGATAATGGACCTTCTAGTGGGAAGGAGGCACAACATATAAGATATAGGCCTCCAGGAACACATACTTATACACACATTTCCTTCACCACTCTGGGGTTGACCACTGGACCCACACAACTTGCTGGCCCAGAGTTTAAGATGCTCCCTTCCCCCCAGAGCCGCATGAATATAGGATCTGATTACTAACCATAAAAGTAGAAAGGCAAGATCTAATCTATCCTTAAGTCTCAAAAGCTGACAATATTGTTATTTTTGTTCAGAGTAAGTAAGGAAACTTGAGAAGTGGTTCCTAAAGCAGTGTGTTACCTTAAATAAAAGTAAAATTATCATTTCATATTATCAAAAATAAATGTCCTCAGCAACCCTCATTATCATTTCAGCGAAGAAGATCTGGAGAAAACTATGCAGTGTTTTTTTCATTGCTTACTCTTGGAACCACTGCAGATGTTAAATTCAAATAGAAAATTCAACCTTTCGTATTCTTTACTTTCAAGGATAGCTCAGACAAGCAAAGACCTGACTTATCTATTGATAGCTCAGCCAGCTTTCCTAAATGGACTGCAAATAATTTTCTGAAAGCTTTGTAAAAGTCTAGGTGTTTTTCAATGCAGTAAAAAGACAACAATCTTGAATTTTTTTCCATCAGACATTTCCACATCAGTGAAACTGTGCAGCAGTAGGCAAATAGGTGATGATACAGTACAGGTGATTGTGCACATCTTCAGTAATGAAGATACTGACAATCAGATTTTCTAAGGGTCATTCCAAGTCTCACGCTCTTTTATCTTCTTAGTTTAGAGTTTGTTTGCAGGTTTTTTATGTTTTTTGAGGGGAATAGGAGGACAGGGCCAAAAAGGAAAAAATGGAGTTATATAGCTTTCAGAAGGCAACCAAAAAAAAAAAAAAATCATAACTAACTGCATCCTATGCAATTAACAGAAACATGGAATTAAAAATATAAATAAGCTGCAAAGAGTTACTTACCATTTAGAAAATAGACCTAAATCTAATCCTAATAGATTCTTCCCAGCCTACTAACAGGCAGGCACCCTACAGTGAGCCAACATGGTTAATTGCTGATGAAAAGTTCACATTTTACGAATCCAATGGACTTGCAACTGAAGCAAACAACATTATTATACCCAGGAATTTACATTGGCAGAAAAGGACTTACAATGGTTCGCTCAACTGTAGGAAAGATCTAAGTCTTATACCAGTCAACTGGCAGTACAAGAACAAAACTACAAAGAACATGAATCAATTGAATACACAAATATTGCACAAATAAGCGAGACCACAAAGACACAAACATATACAAAGGAAGGAAAGAAATATGCGAAGCAAAACAAAAAACTAACTTAATAGTCCATAAAGAAAGACAGCATTACTGCCAGACCCAAGTAGCACCATGAGCCTCTGGAGACCAGGTGTTGTTCTTGTCTGCACCATCTACCCAAAAAGTACAGGAATTTCCAGTTTGAGTACACATTGCAGTAAAATGAAATTCACTTGACAAAGATTATTTTCAAAAAAAATTACACAAGGAATTTGGAGATTCTTGCCACATCACCTATTTCCCATTGTTTTCGTGCAAAGTTTCTCATTGAAAACTTACCCACAGGAGTAGAGAGGTGTACTTTGGAGACAAAAGTATGAAAAAAATTGTTGCACATATTTTCATTAAGGACTGGCTTTAAGTATTATAAGTTTAGAAAGCCAGTATATTCCTGTAAGCCTGTTTATTAACAAAGCACAGATACGGATATGGTACCATTTGGTTTGTTCATTCATTATTTATAAATAGCATTAAAACTTTTACAATAAAAGCTACAACCAATAATCTCAGTGAAGCAGCTGTCATCAGCAGTCAGCAGGGAGTCTGAGAAAACAGGCAGTAGCATCGAATCTTTTAAAACTCTCTTCTACTGACTTCCACAATTGTCTTAAATATAAATGATAGTCTCCCCAGTGACTGCTCAAATGCATGTTTTCTTTTTTTCCTTTTTTTTTTATTCCTTTATTTAATGCCCCAAAAATAAATACATAGTTTTTCCAAAAACAGGGGGGAAAAGAGCCACCAAAAACTTCATGCTTTTCTTTAAGAGCATCCCTGGAGAGCTTTGCTTCCCAAACTGCCCCTTTCACACTTTGAGCATCTGGAGCAGAAGTTAATAGCTAGTTGTATTTTTGCCATACAAAAACATGCAGTCAAAGAGAAGAGCAGGTCCATTTACCTCACTGAACAAGATAAGCTTAAGAACCAATTTTCCTTTTAATAAATACTTCAAACAGACAATTTTGCCACAACAAAACTAAAACAAACACTAAAAAAATTTCCAAATCCATCTTAGCGGTCAAGGCAACAGATCTGATCTTGAAAGCCTTTGTAAAGATGAATTATGTACATGGACAGTCACTGAAAACAGGATTTACCTTTCAGGATCCTCCACAAATACATTTTCCCCCCTCAACCCAGAAGTTTCTCACTGGTTACCACATCCATCCTCTGTATAGACCAGAGGTTCCTGGCTCATTTCTCAATGAATGGAAGGGGTTGCAACTCCTCACACCCTTTCCTTCCACATCAGCTAAAGCTACCACTCTTCCCCACAACAGGCTGCAACAGTGGCAGTCACCCTTCCAAGCTACATTGTCTTCATCTGGTTATTTCCACAGCACGTTTCCCCCAGCAATATCACTCCAGAGAGTGGGGAGTGGATACATCTCACTAGCTTTGCTCAGGCAGCGCAGAACCAACCACACTTATTCATTAGGCCCTTACTCTGGGTCTTGCTTGTAAGACATTTGTTCCTTTGTAGCATGGCCTGTCTCCCCAGCTGAGAAACAAGAAGTTTCCTGCATTACAAACCAAATATCAACACATAACAAACTACCAAAATATTTCAGCAGTCTATGTTGCCTGTGAGCAAGAGAACGAAAACAAGAACACTGAAAGCTTGTTCATAAGGCAGACATCCTGTAAAGGACTGAGCTTCACCAATAGCACAGTGTATCAAAAGGGTGAATTAAAAACAAAAAGAAACCTGGTTGCTGGCAAAGCCATGGTGAGACACATTAAACATGGCTCATACTATTTAAAATACAGAAGAAAAATTTGTAATTTACTCAAGACTCCTAGCTAGTTTTAGATGAAAATGACATCCTGTGGGTAGCAAGTCACCATGATCTGGTATCATGCATTTTCAAACCTTTTAATGAACCTTTTTATTGCTGTTATTTGTAGTTTGAAAAATAATTTACAAAGAAAGAAGTGTTTGAAAGCATTGTATTTAGCAAAAAAACAAAAACAAAAACAAAAAACCAAAAAAACAACAACAACAAAAAAACCCCAAAACCAAAAACAAAACTCAAAGCCTGGCAATAACTCTGAAATCCTTGAACTCCTTGCACATCCATCAGATCTGTCATCCCAAAAACGAGTAAAAGCAGAGCTCATATGATAAGCAAAGATGAGATGGGAGAAGATGCCCATCCTGGGGGAGAGGGAGAGGAGGCAGGAGGAACTAGAGTAAACTAGATCACTTCATTTTTTTTTCAGAAATTTCTAATGATGTTCTACATCATTAGTTGCTCTTTAGTAACTGGATTCTACACAAGATACTGCAAACAGTTCAAATTTTCTGAGTTTTTTTGTTTGGTTGGTTGGATGCTTTTTTAAAGAAACTTAACTATTACCATAAAAGACAGAAACTGCAACAGCACGGATTTACTCTTAGGCTAAAGATACTCTGCAATAACATTGAATAAAGGGGAAATGTAGATCCTACAATTCCTGTAAGCAAACTAATGAACCAGGAGAACTGATAGATAAGAAGTAGTAGCTATTGTAAGCTACGTGAACTGGCTCTCTGAAGCCAACAGGAGATCAGGAAACCAACTCAGAGTCTCTCCTGAAGGAGGTCTGAAGGCCTTCCTTAGGGAGGAGCTCCAGCCCATCCCAAAAGTCAAGGAAGCCAAAACCACTCTCAGAAAAGCTGAAGCTCTTCAGACACAAGTACAGAAGCAGAAAGTCTAAAACTGGAACCTCATGATTTTGCTCTCTGTAAAAGTCACACAGTAATTTAATTTTTTTATATGTTTATGTATTTGTTAAACTGTTCTTCTTGTTCAATATGCCTAATGTATCTTCTGTGGGAATAACACAGCAGGTAAAAGTGCTTGTAATGTAATGCTAGACACTTCTAATTCTTGCCAGTCTGGTTCTCCATTAATCTTCACCTACATCCTACATATCAGCAACTGTAAACCAACTGAGATTTCACAGAAATCTGATAATCACACCTTTGAAGTGTTTTCGTATCATGAAAGCTTAAACCAATGTCTAATTAGCTTTTCTGAGAAGGAAAAATAATCTGTGAACCTGTGAAAGACAGCAGTGTGGTTGGGAAGAAGAATGTTGATCTTTTTCTTAGTTACTTTGTTGACCTCTACTAATTGGCCTTTTGCACCAAGATCTACAAAAATAAAGATCAGATACTAAAAAGAAACAATACGTGACATCTTTAGGTGAAATGAATCGTACCTGAATCTTAGAACATTTCATGCATGAATTCACAGCAAGAATTCCGTAAGCTGTATGTGCCAGTTCCCTTAGATCACTATGACACCTAGAACATTTTGTGGTATAAAACATCATCACAGACACAAATGTCTAAGCCATATATCTGGATTTTTGCACTCAGCAGTGTGCTCAAATCATTCTCTAAAGCCAACCCTTCAAAGCTAAATCTTCAAATAAAGGAAAAGCAGCTTTCAAAATTTCTCATTCAAGTTGGGAAGAAGGAAACATGTTCTTGTTAATTAAGATGAGACAAAAAGGGTTTACCCATTTGATATGGGAGTATCCACTCCCTTAAAACACTGAGAGATGTTAAGTGAAATGTTACGACATCTATGCCATTTACTGTAGTCAGCTGTCAAGATCTCCAGCAAACCTCATTACCTCTTCTGGCAGTTCCGCTACTGTACTGAAAGCTTCTCTGAACAGCACATAACATCTTGTTCTGCAGCACGGCCGGGTAATGTAAGGCCAACACTGAAGCCTTCATTTTCTGTTTCCCTCCTTTTATTAGCATCTGTCTCACTCCAAATCATTTAAAGGATTATTATATCATGGTTTTAAGAGGACAGTTAAGTACCTATACAAATAGGATTCGCACAAATAATTTTACAGGTCTATGGTTGGTATGCTTGAGCCAGACTGATAGTCACAGTTAAAGTGTCCTTGGAGATCACATAGTTGCTCTCCCTTTTTCTAAAGTGGAACCACTGATCAGACTTTTTTTATGAGAAAAAACTGTCTTTTCACAAACAGCACGCTCAACAGGTAATGGATAGAATGAACTGCAGCAGCAACAGTGAAGTTCTCAGTTGCATTTATCTCAAGGGTGCTACTACAGCAAACTTTCCCTTACCTACACCCACCAACAGAATGGTAAAAAAATTAAGAATTTTCTAAATTGAAATATGTTAACTAGTGATGTGATATTAACTTGATCCTATCAATAAAAGCCACAGAATAGATGGAGACACTTTACCAATATAAATCAGTACTACCTGATGGTAATTCCTAAGGAGGAATAATTATGCAAGCATGAGAACTTTCAGTGGTGTAGCTGCATTCAGAAGAATTAAAGAAAACATTTTCTTAATATAAACATGCTGTCATAAGAGAAGCAGAAGTAGTAAAAATGTGCATTTCAATACAGCGGAAGTAATGCTCCCATTTAACAAGGTTCTTCAGGTTTCCCAAGAGAGCTGTTTGTTTGTAACACAAAACACTTCCACTTTGTGTTTCCATTATGTCATATGTCATTTGTCTTCTGAAAGAAATTTTTGTTGTCAATATCTATTTTATTGCTCAGTAAACTTTTATTACACATGCCATTATGCCTACATTCTGTTATTTCCCTGGTAGACTTGCCTCTTTTTATATTTTTCTAACAGTGATATGCACTTAAATTCACAAACAAAAGAATCCCATAAGTAGCCATCTCACCTAGGCAGCCTTTTCACCAACAATTAGCATTTCTCTTATTCAAGGATAAACAAATTATTTGCAAAAGAAATTATGTCTACATTTGACTTACTATTTAGTTTCTTTGTGAAAGGACTCAGAGGTTTGTTTGTTTTATTTGAAAGGATGATAAAAGTTCTTAGCCCAGGGCCTGGCAATGGAAGTCAGCCAAAACCTCTTAACCTAGAATCACTTACACGCCTTCACCCAAAGCACTGAAATCGATTTATCAAATAGGATTTTAACATATCTGCAGCCATAGGCAGAGTCTAGAAGTTATTTCCATCCATTATTAAAAAACCAAACCTCCAAGCCAGCAATCTTATTTGATACATAAAACCACCGCATTAAAATTCAAAGGTGCGTCTCTTAGGCCTTTAGAATACCACTGATCTCCAAGCTTCAGATAGCTTTTGTCCTGCACACATTTCACATTGTTTCAGATGGCAGAAACAGTTTGATTTTCTTTAAATATTACTCTGATTTTCAAATCCCTATGATGACATTGGTTCAAGCTGATGCTGCAAATTTAGAACTGAAAACCAGTTCTGAAACCACCACACCAATGTCTTACGTGCCTTCTTCAGTCTAAGGGAATCTTGCTTTGCAAAGAAAAGCTGTAGGGGCCTAGACCCATCTCTCATACACAGGAATGACATCTTTACCATTTGAAACACTGAAAGTTTCACAGAAATATTAGCCTAAAAGCATTTTTCATGTTCCTTCAAGAAGGCAAAGAGACTGCCAAAAAGAAATAAATATCTATTGTAGAACAAGACAAACAGCATGAAAATGTTGTATAGACTAACATATTTTTCAATAGTATTCTGAAGTCACCTGTCTCACAAAAGGCTGAAGAGAATCATCTTAGAGTGGTTTGTTGATACAAAATCTAAAGTTGATAATTAACATTTTTAATGTCTTTAGTTCTTTTGAAGCACCATTTTACCATTCTTTTTTCAAACACTACCACCTCCACCCCCCAAATGATAAAATGCATCAAATTCTTACTGATGGCCTCTTGAGGGGAGCTTGTTTTTAAAATAAATATATATGGAAGTCTATCTTTACGTAATATAAATAAAACTAGCCTAAGTAACATTGCCTTATTATCTGTCTTCAAAACACCATATGTCTATCACTCCTGCCAGTGACATTCCCATGTTAATATTATGTCAAAGGGAAAAGAATCTCTTTCAGAGAGAATCTGATGAAGGTGTTCTAAGGAGGAACTACAAAAGTCAAGAATAAGTAATTTTTATAGTTTTGAAGAATGTTTCAGACCAGTCCATGCTTGTGAGCAATCCGATTTCAGGAGATTATTTGTGTTTATATGTTAAAGTTTGTCAAGGCTTTTGTCTTGCTTGATAAATACTTACTGTCTATAAACCAGATGCCTGTAAGAGCTGTATTTACTTACATTCTGTTCCTGCCTTCAAGCCTGCTTAAGTACAGGAGTCTTGAAAAAACACATTTTTTTTCCTGTTGAAAAAAAGTAGTAGTATTCACCCTCCCCATCTTTGAACACAAAACAAGTCAAGTAGAAAAACTCACAAAGAGAACAGGAACTAGTCCTCCAAGGAAGTGCTTTAATGAAGTGGAAAAAAAAAAAAAAAGCACAAACATCTCTGGATGCCTTGTGTGGAGCACGGGAAGTCACATGAAGAAAAAATGGGAAGAACTTGAAAGCTTGGTAAAGTATTCTGTGTCCTGTCATAAAATGGTTGCTATATAAAAGCAAAAACTATTGCCCTAAGGGAAACCTGCATTTTCTTTGCTGTTTTTTGTTTTCTGTCATGCTTTCCTGCTAGAGTGACACCTTCCAGCAAGGCAGAGTGTCAATAGGCTTCAATGTATGGCGTACAGGCATAGAACAACAACAACTGTATCCAGGCTGCCAGATTAAATGTGTACATTGGTTAAAATAAATTGGCAGAACTGATCTGTTCACATATTGTAAACTTCTACTTAGAGGGTAATAAAGCTTTATCATCCATTAAAAACATCTATTCCTATTAACCACTACCAGACCCTTCAGGTGCTCACTTCAGATCAAGAAAGATACTAAAAATCACAGAAATCACAGTCTTACAGTAAATCAAGGCTCCTTATGCCTTAGACAACAGGCCACTCAAAATATTCCAAATTCAACTCAACATTACAGCAGGAAGGGCAGGGGGGAAGTGGGGAGTGGGACACAGGAACAACAGATACGGTCCTGAGGATACATATACCAAAGAACACAGGAACAGGTACAACGACAGCAAAAGTTCATACCAAGAGTGGTTTGAGTAACAGCCCACTGAAATCAACAGAACTAATCTAGCCTAAATGTCAGATATTGAGAAATTGCTCAAAAGTTAAATGGTATTATTTCAAGTACAACTGCAAGTTTAGGAAGAAATGAGAACAAGAACATGCCTTCTACTTCTTCCTGAGCCAGGTTAACTTAAAAGCTTACCACAACAGCACATTGACTACAATGCTCATTCCAAGTGCTCAGACAAGCAACCCTAAACAGCAAGTCTGAAAACATGGTACCTACCAGTAGCAGAAGAGAGGTAAGAAGCCTCTCTCATGAGTACAGACAGGTCTAGAAAAGGTTATCAGTTCACAGCCCCAAATCACCTAAACCTTCCCATAACATTTCAGTGCAAACCACTGCAACAACGTAAGCCATTCTCTATCCAGTTAAGCAACTTGAAGGTTTCCCTTTCTCCCATCTTCTGAACCTACCACATTCTTTCTGAACAGCAAAAAGATAATTTACATTCTACATTTGAGGCTAACGTACAGCATTTGGCATGTTCTTCTGAACAGCCTACTTTTCTCCAATGTTTTTCAAGAAAAAAGCTCAGCCAAGTTTTTTAGTTGCTGGATCAACAGGTAACACAGGTGAAACAGGTGAATTTTCTAGTCGAGGTAAAAGCTGAAGGAGAGAAAGGTATGAGAGGACTTTTAATCGGAATTGTCATTTTCATTATATCATACTGATGACAAATGCAATGATACTGCTATTTGTAGGGAACAAAGTGGTTTTATTTAAAAAAAAGAAAAAGTAAGTTCTTTATTCACAGTGTCTTTGATACTGAATGGATACAGCTAAAACAGACCATTAAGTTCATTTAGGACAAACAGAGATTAAGTTTCTTCTGACAACATTGGGCAGGTGTGTGCTGCACCTCTGAGCTGTCTATAGCCAGTGTATGTTTACTTTAGGAGCAAAGAAACCAGAGGCGCATTTGTAATAAATTACTTGCAAGCACCTGCTGTGCAATAATGCTACCTTTCCTGCTAGATATCACTGGAAATTAATTTTAGGGTTTTTTTTATGAAATGAGACTTAATTCATAACAATGGTTTCTAGGTTTGCAACTGTCTTGTTTCTCTGGTTATTAGTCAACTCGCCAAATGCCTTAAGAAAATTCCCTGAAACCTGTTAGTCTCTGCGATCTATTATTATTAGATCTGCTAATATTCATGTTTCAGTTAAAGTAGGCAAAATTAATAATTCAATTAGCAAACTAGGTTGCACTCAATCACTTGCCTGCTATTTGGCTCAGACTGTGGAACCTATGGGAACAGATTTATCTGTGCAAATTAAAATACATCCTTTGTTATGTGTTTCTTTATGTAGTTACAGTATTGACAATAAGCAACTCTCCAAATTCCATGTTAAGAAGAAAGAACAAAAAGCAGTAGGCACAAGCTGTAACATGAAAAACAACAATAATGTAAGGAAAAATTCTTCCCAAAGAGAACAATTAAGTATTGCAACAGGTAGCCCAGAGGGGTTGTAGAATTTCCCATCCACAGAGATTTTCATAGTTTAAGTGGAAAAGGTCCTCAGCAACTGCTTTAGTTTTAGCTTTGAGCAGTCAATTGGTCTAGAGACTTCCACTATCCTATGATTCCATGAAATAACAGCAGGTGACAAAAGTAAAGAAGTAACATGAAAGATCTAGTTAGAGAGGACTATCTAGAGACAATCATTCAAAAATGCAAGGAGAGAACTTGAGCAATAGCAGTAAGCCCAAAATGCTTACTATGCAGAAGCACAAGAACTAACAAAGCTGTAAATACAGCAAATCGAAAATTAATATAAATAATTGAAAAGTTTGGGTTTGACACAAGGAGAAAAGGAAAATCAGTAAAGGAACAAAAAGTAATGATATAATGAAAGTGGGTAAGGCAGCTGCACTGGCTTCATGGCAAGAGCAAAGGAGGTTAAAGCTTTCATCACACAGTGCAAGATTAGGAACATCTCAGGTGCTTTGGCACAGTCATAGGAGAGACACAGAACAATTACTATCAGTCCATCTTTTCCTTAATAGCACTGGTACAACTGCACTAACTGTGTGTTAAAGGAAAGTCAGTCAGTCACTGAAAAGAATACGCTTGAAATTATTTGGCTATAAGGATCAAAGTCTGATAGAAACACTTGAGCGGCAGTTTTGAAAAGAAAAAAATAATCTATATTTGATCTAGCTCAGACTTCCTTTGTGTCAGCACTTTAAATAAGACAGCAAAGGTGCTGACAATAGTTCTGTCAACATTACTGTGAAAGCTACTAAAACTAAATGAGCTTTTAAAGACTGCTTACATTTAACTGATTTGCAAACCTAAAAACAACACTCTACCCACCGTATCCCACTTCTCAGTGTATTTGGTCTGTGTAGAAATGGAAAAGCAATGTCATTCTTCATGTGAGAGAAGGAAAAACCCACCAGAAGTTCCCAATATTGCCAAGTTTCTAATTCAAAATTCTTCTCAGAATATTCTCCATTTACTATCAATGCAATTAAACTGCAGCTATTAAGACCTCAAGCACTTTATCCTCTTCATAAATACTGAAGTTCCTTTAGTATGTTACGGTGCAATCTATGTTACTGCAATTGTTATAAAAGCAGGTAACTGATGAAAATATTATTCAAGGTGAAATTATTGTTAAAGTGTTTACAGATCAGCCAGCATAAGAATTTTACAGAGAGAAAACAGTAATACCAGCAAACCAAAAATACCAAATTGTTTTAATAACAGTTGTGTTCAATCAACTCTTGCAGCCTTCTGGACAGAACTTTTTTCTTTTACACTTAGCTTTACTTGTGCTCACTGTAGTAAAAATTACAGCTCCCACTACTCCTGCTGAATGATGGACATAGTCCAGCGGGCTAGAGCGGAGTCTCACGAGCCTAGATCTCAGCTCAAAGCATGAGAAACAACCAGTACAAGAAGTGGAATGTATAGCATCCTCAGCATAACATCTCTGTACATGTATCAACAACCAAAGTACCTACCACTGTGAATAAATCCCAGCAACGCCATCCGCTTCCACAGCTTCTACTGTGACTTCTCCCCAGGATGCACTCATAACGTATTCTCCACATCACAGTCAGCAATGTTGGACTATACTCACAATAAAAGCCTTTTCCTAACCGTACATGCTTTACTACCCCTGAAGGAAAGAACAGTGTCATGGCCATCGTTAAACAGCCACTTGCAAATTTCACAATTCACTCAGAAGAAACTGGCACTTTAGGTGGTATTAAGCTGCAAGTTATAATTTTTCCTTTTCCTTAGGAAACAAAAAGCACAGAGAAGCACTATTTAGCAGTAAAGTGTAAATTTAATCCTCTGGTGTAAGAAAATCATCTTTGATTGCACTACATAGTTCATACAACATGTCAAGTACCTGCTTTATTATACCTGAAGGTATGCTGGAGTTGCTTTTCTTATACAGAGAAAAATTTACAAGTTGTTGCTTAATGTTACCTTTTGGTATTGCCTTGTAAAGGGCTGAGAAATTTACAGAGCATTTCTGCACACCAACATTGCATTTCTGAAACGGAAGGTGAAACAACTTAAAGTTTACCTGTATAGTGCATGATTTTGTCCAATTCTTTAAGGCCATTATTTTCCTTTCTAGAACACTTCAGTATGTTTTTCTTCCTTCTGAACATTTAATCCGACATTTTATGATTTCTGTCACTATAATAAAGAGCTTAAGTACTAGAAACACTGATATTTCTGTTCAGTTTAGTTAATCAAAATTCAGACGGGAAGCATATAAAAATTAAAAATAAAAGAAAAGCAGTATTACAAAATGCCATAAAGTTACTGATCCTAAAAACCCTGAAGAATAATAATTGAGTAAAACCAGCACAGCAACCAAATTGAGATACTTTCTCTAAGCCAAAAGATAGACCTGTTAATTTTTAAAATGCTAAATAAGTCATTGCAGTATCTCAATAATACACAGGAAGCTAAAGTGTCATAAACTAAAAAGTATAAAACTCCACTGTCTTGCAATACCAAAGAAAGGAAGTCAGAGTAACAACCGAACCCCAGTCACAGATGAACTTTTAACCAAGAAATAAGGCATGCTTTTAGCTGATTTTCCTCTTTGAAGAAATTCCTAAGCAATACATGCTTATTATCTCAGAGCAAAATCTGCGAGTTAAGAAAACCCCACCTGGCAGTCACATGAATAGTATACTAAAGCCACCAAAGTATTTTCTCTTAACCACAAGCAGATTGTAATTGACAGTGCAAGAGATTAAAGGCCATTTTATAATTTCTCAGTGCCACTCCGTCCTTACAATGCTGTAATTATGACTGGTCAAGTAGATCTTTAATTTTCACACCTCTTCCAAATACTGATTATCTGTGTTCTGCAGGCATCTGCAAATACATACATCAAAGCTGCCGACTTTCACAGAATATTAACCAGGGCCCATTGTTCTTACATTCTTTTTAGAGTTGAAACCCAATGCTTTAGGTCTATAAACAAGTCCACTTAGTCATTTTCTTACAAGTTATTCATGTAGAAACTATAATGTTCTGTTCTCCCCAGAAGCTTATAATACATCAAATGGATAATAGCATTTGAAAAGATTAAGCATGAAACTCAGGAAACACTGACAAAATTCAAAGTACACCTGAGTCATCACTGGAGAAATTCCATTATTTCTTAAAGAGTAAGTAGGAATGCATGGGGGGAAAAGGGAGGAAAATGCTAAATAAAAAATAAATTTAAAAAAATTAAAAATGTAAGTTTCAGAGGATAGATGCATTTATACACTGTGCAAGCATATAGCCCCCTCCACTGAGCACTGGCATGTACAAGGTACCTTTTATTAAAAAAAAATAAATCTTTCCCTAAAAATACTTTTGCGTGATAGAAAAAAAAATTACTTTCAGAAATAAAGTCAGTTTACTACTCGTAAACAATAATTCTTAAAATAAATACAGACTAAGATGAATGGAATAACATGTTTATTAGCTGACAGAAGAATTGAAGAAACACTAATGAGCATCAAACTAGGTGTTTAAGCCTTTAAATTATACAAACTGACCTCAGACATGAACAGAATGCCAAAGTATTAAACACAGACAACACTAGAATTAGCCTCATGTACTCCCAACAGAGCATAAATCTCCACTAAAGTCTCCTAAAACATGCAGAACACTTAAATGAAGCACTGACTGAAAACTTTCCCCAGCTGGTGAAACAGCATACAACACTCTGGTCTTCTGCACCAGCTCGTCCTCTCCTGAAGCTACAAAGTCTTGTCTAAAAATTAGAATATTCAAGAGCTAGAACATATATTTTTATAGGTTAAAAGACTACCCAAGCAGCATGGGAATTTCATCACTGGAGGTTTTTGAGAATAAGTTCAATAATAGAAGCAATGGTCATAAATTGGGAGATTCAGCTGGTCATTAAGCACGGCAGATCAACATCCTTAGAAATATAACTAAACATGGTCAACCATGGTTGACTTGATCTGTTGTTGGCAGTAATCATGATTTAAGCAGATGTTTGGACCAGATGACATATGGAAGTCCCTTCCAAATAACAGGCTGTCCAGACAAGTTGTGAATCTCACAGTACTGGAGATTTTTAACATCCTATGGACAAGGCTCTAAGGAATCTGATTGGAAGTCAGTCATCTCTACTTGAGCAGAAATTGGACTAAGATCCACGGATAACATGAAGCTCATTGTTTATAATCTTTGATATGCCACCAGTTTGTCCCTGGCTATGCTTACAAATATGGCAATTCAACACCTGTTCACTACAGAAGATCTACAATGCCCAGTTTGACGAGAGAGATGAGATTTAGCACATAGAGCATGAACTTTCTGCCTGAAGTTACACAGCTCCTCAGTGTCAGAGCTCAGAAAGAAAAGATACTCCAATGCCCTAAAGCCTCTTTATCATACAGTATACCAATATAAAAGCAGTAAATATAATACTTAACTATTAGTTTGCTATTTTATTCGTTAATAATGTAGAAAAAGATCACAGCCACTTTTAAAATTGTAATGATTGCTTTATAAACTCAGTTAGAAATTGGAAAAAGAAAATTTAATGTTATTTATATCAAAGGAGACCCAGATTTTCAGTACAGTTTTGAACTTCTTTACTTCAGAAATCATTCTTTAAGCGAGCAGGGTTACAACAATTACTTACACTCCACTACTTTGCCAATTAGCTCAACAGAGTTGAATTGGTGCCAGCATCTGAAGAGAAAATGTTCTCAGTGATCAACACCTCTGACACAGCATCTCATCATGCCAGGATACAGAGCAATAATTGTAATTTAATAATGCTGTCTGCAGTGCCCAGCCAGCAGCTGCAAGCAGAGAGAATAAGCAAGAGTCTCAATACAAGCAAATGGCAATGCTGCAATAACTAATAAAATATCCTTTCCTTTCTGTTTCTGGTACCGTAGGCCAGGTTAATACAAAGTCCCAGGGATGAGAAAGATAATTCAAAACAGTGAACTAGTTCAACAATCTGGTTATAAAATTTTGAGAGAGCAAGACAATTAAAAAAGCTACGCACAAAAGATTCATCCTTTCTGCCTACCTGGCTTCTTTAGATAAATCAATTTAATACTCATGACTAAACACATACACGTTACTTCACCAAGTAAACAAGAAACTGAATGAACTTCCTTTAGCACAGAAACAAAATTAGAAGTACCCAGAAATCTTCAATACCCAAATAAACATAAGTCAAACAACTGAGTTTAGAACTCATTTCATTCAAACCGTGAAAGATTGGAAAAAAAATTGGTTTGAGAGAAAATTTGTGCCTTACCTTTCACTTTTCAATTGCCTGTGCTGCAACTGCCGTGTACATTCCTTGTCTTTTTAACAAATTTTGTGTTCTTTTAAAATATGAAAAAAGGCTAAAGGTCCCATTAAAATGAATCTCATTGTCTTCACTACAGAACATCAACATTACACTAATTCACCGAGCTCTATAATTTCTGAACTTTCTGTATCTCTAAATAATGACAAACATTAAATCTGATCAATTAAATGCAGCATAACAGGAGATGGTTTTCTGAAATTGTTACTGACTTCTTTGTATATGTAATTGTTTTATATGAGCCACTGTATTTTGAAGAAACTACCTCTCTTCCAATCTTGTTAACCATTATGCGTTCTGACACCCATTTAATTGGCAGGGGTTCAGCCACTTAGTCTAAATAACTCCATTTGCTACGTATTAATCATTTAAATAGTTTTTGCTGTCTCCTATCTGAGCATCTTCGGGATAACTTCAGCTGTTTTTCCCATTTATACCTGACAGAAAAAAATTATGACAGAATACAAGGCCACTTCTGAAACTAGACAAAATGTCATTGGAAAGAGTTCATTAAAATTACAAAATATGTATTTCATCCTCCCTTTGAGTCAGAATCTACATTATTGAACACACTTAAAGACAGTAAATCCAATTTAAATAAGAACTTTAAAAAAAAATCAAGCATTGAAGTCCTTAATATGGTACATGACAATATTTACAAAATACAGAGGGTAAGGTATACCTTATTTGACTGTCAAACAGACTCATTAATCAGATTTAAAATTTTGGTGTAGCAACACGCAATTTTTCTACATATTAACTCATTTAGGGGAAAATATTGTATGCAAATATTTCATGAATCCAGTTCAACGGTCATTTTTATAGACAGAGACACTCATGTAATTTAGTGGGCACATGAGCATACAGTACATGAACTCAGACTTAATATTGAAAGTTCTTCATCAGAACTTCCTCAAAACATTCCATGAGGCTATAGGACCAAACTAGATGGTATAAGACAAAAAGGGGGGAAAAATAACCCTTTGCTCTATTATTTACATTCCTGTAGAACAGTGTTCTTCTATACCAGCTTCTTATAATCACTTACAGGCTTATTTTTACCCATGAGATTAAGCCCTAACAGCTTTACACAGAAGGGCAAGGGAAACTCCAGTATAGGGAATTAGATGGCTTGAGCAAAGAAAGTACTGTTAACAAGAGATTTATCAGGATGAAGAAAAGCTAATAAAATTTTTGAAATATAAGTTATTGAATATATTTATTAGTTTTGGTGATGTGCTGATGATGTTTCCTAACATTAGAGTAGGTCAACACGCAACAGACAAGCTGATCAATATACTTATAAACAGAAAATCAGGTAATTTTGAGGTCTGGAAAAAGCAAATAAGCTAAAATTGTATAGCAAAACATGTGAAGTTGTACACTTAGGAGCCCATAACAAAGTAACTTAAGAGCTTATCAACTGCAAACAGCAGAAGAGATGCAAGAACAGGACAATGCTGAGCTATTGTAGTACACTCATAGGAAAGTATTTTTGAACCTCAGAATTCATGAAAATCCCTAACCCAAGAATATTATACCAGGCCCACTGGTGACATGATATCAGGACCCAGACACATAAATTGAAGAAAAGTGAGGAAGTTCACAGAAAGGCTGTTAAGATGATTGGATGAACAGAGGAACAGCTTCCAGCTTCAAAGGGAACGTAGAAGCAACTAGTTCATACACAAATGGTTTGTCAAAAGTATATTCATATTTGCAGACATAATCTGAAAGTTCTGCAACACCTAGTACAGTTATCCTGCTCAGTTTAAGATGACCTATAGACAAAAAGTGACTAACATACATTTCTGCCTGATTTTGCCTTTTCCCCTACCCCCATTTTTTTTTTTATTTTCCCTCTAAAGAGGGCTGTGGGGAATGGCAAACAGAGCTCCAAGCAAGAAAACTGACAGAAGTGGGATAACCTAACTCATAACCCAGAACTAACATGTTATCATGACATGTTATTTCCTCTATTAAGATCAATCTGCATTATGTTTCATTACCTTGGTTTTGCTAATGCAAAATACTTAGGTAGTTAAGAGCACTGCTGATGGTGGTGATAATCATTTTGCACAAAATTAATCTCAAGGGGCCTCAGAGTACTGCAAATTTACCGGAGTGAACACCTATCCCATTACACCTAGCAGTCTTAATTTAATCACTTAGACATACAGACAAATTTTACTTGTGACAGGTATTTAAAGTCTGGCATCGTTTCAGAAATTACAAGAAATCACACTCAAGCACTGCTCTCAAGTAAAGGTAAGAGCACAAAGTTTACATATGGATTTGGCAGTTTGGTAAATTGTCGTGGTTTAACCCCAGCCAGCAACTAGGACCACGCAACTACTCTCTCACTCCCCCTCCTCCCCAGAAGGGTAGGGATAAGAGGGAGAAAAAGAAGTGAAAGGCAAAAAAACCTCAAAGATTGACATAAAGAAAGTTTAATAGAACAATAATAGAAAAGGAAAATAATAACAGTAAAAGAATATCCAATACACAAGTCACTCTCACCACCCAGTGAATTGGTTTCCCAACCCAACCCAAGCAGCAATCTCAGATTACCCCCTACCCAGGCAACCCCCATTATATACCAAGCATAATGTCTATGGTGTGGAATATTCTGTTGGCCATTCTATTATGCTGTCTATGCTCCTTCCCAGCTTCTATGGGAAGCTGAAAAAAGTCCTTGACTAGTATAAACATCATTTAGCAACAACTAAAACAACATGCACTATTGACATGCCTTTCATACCAAATCTGAAAACACAGCAAACATTGGAAAGAAAATTAATTCTCTCAGTTGAAACCATGACATAAGTATTCAGAAAATCATACAGGTATAAGTTGGAGAATGCAAAAGTGAAACAGCATTTATAAGTGTCTCTTTTCCTACAGAAAGCAGTTTTGAGTCTTTCTTTTTTGTTCCTTCTGTCTTTTTTTCAGAACTCGGAATCAATCTTAGCTTCTTTGGAGACTTCTATCAATCTAATGCATCTGTGTTAAAACTTCTAGGTTCCAATCATTACAGTAGACAGAACTAACTTCATTGATATAGGAAATACTACAGATACACCTGTTTAAACAAGTGACTTCTTCTCTCCTCTCAAAGTATACTCAACTTGCCAAAAACAGGTGCTTGCATTCTGTCTTAATTATCCTTGGTGATTTCCCTAACTCCTGGGTAGACACAACTTTATCTTAATCCCATATGTTCTACCAGTACCAAGTTGCAAATATCTTGCTTCAGAATATCGATACTACTAAATATAGCTTTACCGCATAACTTTCCTCTGCTTTTTTCAGAGTCACATGTTGTAATCAGCTCCCATTTCTCAGTTTTGGCAAAGCTGACAGGTCAGGACTTGAGTACGATGAGAAGACATTGCCAACTCAGGGAATGGTATTTTTCAAGGCTCATTGCTCCACTCCCTATTTAAGCCTTCCTTGTAAGGCTAATCTCCCAGGAAACCCAAATGCATGAGCATTCTTCATTAAAATAGTAGAAGTGCAATAATTCTCAGGTTATTGCATTCATTTCCCCATTATTCACCACATAAAGACATTGTTAAATAAGAATGCACAGACCAAACTCAGCAATAAGATAATGTTAAGAACTTCAAACTCTTTCAAAAAGCTCAAAAATTTATGGTTATTTTTGAGAAACCTTAATTCCTGTTCCAAAAGAAATAAACTGCTCCTTCCTTAGCATGCAGCACAGTTCAATTCTTTTCAGCTCTGAGTTATTCCTGTTTCCTTTGTTATTCTCCAAATTACTAGAAAAATATCACTTCAGGATCTAGCTATTGGCACTATGGGTTTTGCTGCTGTAGCTAAGCAGGTTCCATATTCACATCAACAGTAGCAATCAAGTGACTAACATGAAAATGCAACCTCTGTTTTTCCTGTTAAGAACATGAAGCCCTACTTTCAACACACTTATAGAATCTCTACTAGTCATTCTTATCACTTTTATAAAGCTTTTAAACATTGACTGCATTAACTAATTAATTTGACATTAACTAATTAATCTACTGACCAGAGAGAGAGAAACTGGCACTGGGAAATGATTAGTTTGGAGGTTAAATTAATTAAAAATAGTACGGTAGTGACAGAATTTAATCTCATACTTCTCATGAGAGCATAGAAACACTCACTGCTGCAGCAATTTGTGATAAATCCATGGAGAGATTTCATGATTGGAGTGGAATTAATTTGTGCCACCCCTAAGAGTATATGTGTTCACTCAACAGTACCTGTATTAAACAATATTAAAAATACACAAACAAACCAAAAGAACCTATCATTTGAGCTACCATGTGATATAGGTCCTTCAATATCAAGACACAATTATTTACATCAATAAAATTCAGGAGATCACAACAGTGGTCAGGAGGACCAGAACATTCATTACAGTCTGTCTTTATCTGCACAAATACAGTGTGAAGTGGGAATACACTGTCTTGACTAGTTTTAAGTTAATTCTTTATAATCTACTTGTATCATGATAGCTTTTAATCCAACAACTTGAAAACTAGGGAATGACTTTAAAAAACAGCCAAGACAAAAATCTGTATGTGCTTGAGGGAAGAAGGAAGGGAGAGAAAGATAAACAGAGCAGAGGACAGACAGAAAGAAAGAGATTATCACAGTACTCAAATACAACTACTAAGCAATAGAGCTGTAGGTAGTTACTCAACTCAAAAAGAAAGATGGACACCTGAAAAGTTATCCTTAGTAAGTACGCTGAACCATATACAACAAAGCGTACAAACTCTATACACATTGTACTCATTCAGAACTATTATTGACATTTTTGATGCTGACAAATAAAAAGCCAGTCACCATTTTCTTTCTGATTAATAGAGGAGTTCTTAGACTAACAAAGAAACTGCACTTCATTCGATGGGAACTCAGTTACATGAACAAACTCATTATCTATGACCTAAACGAGGGTCATAGCTCAAGCTATAACCCCCTGCTGAATGGATATAAGAAAGACTAATATTTCACAGCCAGTCTTCAAAAAAAATCTCTTAAAGACTGGTTTATGTCACTCAGCTGCAATCACCACTCAGGCAAGAGCAGAAGCAGAGCAGACTGAGCTGCAATGAACTTGCCAAGCACTAGACTTCTCAATGAAGAAAAGCTACCTGTCTTGAGAAAGCTTTGCTGGAACACGGTCAGCCCTGAGCAATGGAAGAGGTAACATCACCAGTTCCGGTTCCTGCTGGTAAAGATCAGGAGCAGAGGAATAAAACACTCAGGACATAGATTTCCAGAGATAAAGTGCCCATCAGGCTCCACATTTTGTCTCACTTGCCTGTTTCTAGCTATGAGTTTTCCCACAGCAGAGTACTCAAAGGTAAAAGAAAGCAACTCCACAAGGAAGAGTCCAAATATGCTTTAACCTGTACAACTCCTTCTCCCATCTTTAGATTTGTGTTCCATCATGTTGGTGCGCAATTCCAAAAATAAACAAGATGGTATGGCAGAAAATTATAAATCTGCAGTTCATATTCTGAATAAAAATACAACCAAGGCTGTCTTAGAACTTGCATAAAGAACCCAGCAAAATACAAGGCCAGCAAAGGGCCACAGACAACACATTGCCAAACTCAATACTCCCCCACCCAAAACCAATTACTACATCACTTTTAGGAAACTACTACCAACTCACAAGTCTAAAAGACGAGGGACCTCTGGGCCTGAATATAGAGATCAACAACTAGATTCATGAACAAATTCAGTGGCAAAGAAACACCAGAGAAATGCATGAGAAGATGGAAGTATGAGCTACTCCAACCACAAGCAGTGAGGCTTCTTCAAGAAACTATTGATTTCTCCACTCAACTTTTTACTGAAACCTACCACAATACATCCTGAATACATGAGCATTCTACTAAAATAAGGCTCTAACTATCCAAGTACGTGGGCTTTTTTGAATGGAGGATGAAAAAAAATGCGGCTTGGAAGACTGTATTGTCCCAACCTCTTAATAACAGAAGGCTGATGAAGAACCTGTTAGACCTTTGAGGCGCATTGCATTAGAGTATGCCTATAACAGAAAGCCAGAGATGTTTTTGCAGTTTACACATATATAATCCAAATGGCTTCAAATTTACTATTGCAAGTACTAGTGACACCGTAGCTGTGGCAGTACAGTGTCCTGCATGAACTGTAGAATTCTGCCCAGACGCTAAGGTAAGTATGCACGTTAAGCAAGCCACCTGTAAAAGGGAGACAGTATTTTGTCCTGCTTTTGATATTATTGGCATAGTATCTTTTAAATGTGAGCTGAAACATACACTACAGTTTATGACAACAACTGCATTCACTAGGTGGTACTGCCAAACAAATAATAGTAATGCTAATAACTAGAAGGAACTATTAAGATGAATCAATACAAAAAGAAATGACGATGCATACGTAAAACATTACTGTCTATTCATTGAAAAATTACAAACCACAGAATACAACTGACCTGGCAAAACAGCTAAATTGTTATTGATCTGGATTGAGACTTTTTCCCTTCTTCTTGACATTTCTAGAATTTTTATATAACTGTATATTATATCTCATAGCAAAGATGAAATCTGTCATAAATTCCACACATCTGCTGAGATATGCCATTCTGAAATTAACTGTTTTGAAACCTACGTTTGGAGCACATGAAAACATTCAATTTCCCAATATTAACTCCTCTTACTTCAATACCTGAATTTAAGAGTCTGCATTCCTGTTTGCGCTGCAGAACCAAAACCAGTCCCTTTCCTGTGGGGGTCACAAGAAACGAGCAAAACTAGTATTTTTTAAACAGTTGCTGAAAGGAACACATTCATCTGAGAAGGCTAACATTTAAGTGGCTGAATAAATAAATGACTTGAATTCTAAATATACATATGATGTAATCAAAGCTTTTGAAGTTCAAGTAATGAAAATTTGATTATTAACTCTGTTTTTATCACCATTAGTGTCATCCTCCTCATCCCCTTTTCTTATATGAGCCAGTTAAGTCTGTTTTAACAAGGATTTTGGCATACAATATAGATTTCTAACATCTAGTATAGACTCTAACATGGATTGTGAGTGTGTAAACATGTAAATATGCACTGATAGAAAGTTACAGTAATGAGGGGACTCTGGGGAATCTTACTCAGTTACAATGCAGGTACCAACCACTAAGAAGTTTGTTTCAAACAAAATCAAGTGTGACTTAAAAAACTTCTTAAAATTATTTTTCTCTTATGCTGCTGTAATTTCCTGTTGAAATAAAAATCATGGTGTGATACCAAGAGATATCTGAATATTTGAGATACAAATAGCACGTATAATGTGTATCCCAGACACTGTCTTTAGCTTTATGTTAGTTATCCTCAAAATTCAACAGGGATCTAGTGATACTGGATATAACCACCACAGTATTATTTTTTGTGAGGTAACATTTAAGCTTCACAAACCAGCAAGCTACTTCCTGATTACTCTTCCTCAATCCTTATCAGTAAACTAATTTATCATGTCTTTCATCTTCCATTATTAATCTCATACTCCCACACAAGGAATTAATCAGAGAGCAACAAACCAATACCTATGTTATCTGATATCATTAATGACATATTTCTTTATTAACAGGAAAAATCTATTTATCAAAGTTCCAGCTTCAGGTTTTACATGCAGCTGATAGACAGGACAGTTGTGGGTCCAGCTTCAAACACAAAACCACACTGAAAGGGCTCAGATAAAATTTACTTTGATCATTATCTGATAATCCTCGTGCTCATCTGGACAATTTTAGACTCGGACTACCACCTAGCCTTGCTGTCTACCTGCTCTGTAATAGTCCTCCAACCCCCCCCACCCCCCGGTAAAACATTTGTTCGGTAGATGAAACTAGAGATACCTGACTAGGAAAACACCCAATACAATGAGATGATGAATTAATATGCACTACACCAGCACAGAGGCCAAGGTCTAGTGCAGACAGGCCAGAAATTTGCAAGACAGAAGAATTAAATCACCATTACAGAACAGAGTGTAAATTGGGTCAAAACAAAGAATGAGTCAGCCAGGGGACAGTAAAGTACAGATTTTAAGGAAAAAATGGCAGGTGGGCTTTGCTGAGAATGTTGGCTTGCTTCGTTTTGTTTTTTTTAGAATAATCAGTATTTTTTGGTAAAATTAGATAGACTTTTTCTCCATTTTGCTTTTAATATAAAACACAAGTCGTAAAAGACTACAAAAATAATATTTCTGATACCTACCTCTGCAAACTATCTATCTACAGTTAAAACACAGAAATAATTGAATATAATATGCTGCAACAGTCCTGTATTTTTATCTGATACTTCACTTGATACTCAAGGAGAAAATTGTGTATTACTTTGAAGATGCTCCTAAATTAAGTTTCCTTGTACAAATTAGAAACTTTGACATTTAAAATGAATTTTAATAGGGTAATAAACTCAGGAAATTTCATAACTCCATCCAAGATATGAGACATCTCTGACCTACTGACAGCTTATACTGAATGAAAGTCATCATTAAACTCTCATGAGGCAGCACACCAATAGATATTTTAGAGTGACTTGAGTGATAAAGAAAAATCGGTAGGAAAAAACAGTTCAGCCTTGTTTTAGCACTATCTTTACAAGGACTTCAAAAATGCTTCACAACATTGCAGGATTTGCATTGTACTCACAACTGTACAGCTGGATGCAATATTTGGCATTTTTCTTAAATGCCGAATAGACAAAGTTTCTAAAATATTTCTGTCCTTTAAAAAAGCTACTTTTCATCTCCTTTGTTCCAGAGTAAAAACTTAGCCAACCAGGCTAAGTGCTTAGAAACCAGGAAGTAAAAAACAAAACCATCAAAAATTATGCATTTCTACCTACCAGTTCCTTGGAATTTGTCTTCTCAAGAGACCTTTTTTGTATACCTAATCCATAAAACATGGAACACCATATTCATTACTTCTTGGCAAGCCATACAATATGAATATAAAGCTTTAATACTATTAAAAAAAAAAAAACAAAAACAAACAAACCACCAACAAGAAAACCCAACAACTATAATCTGGTACTGCTTCTAATTATGTTCCTCTTGTTGAGCCCTAATGCTACAATGCACTCAAAACCAAGTGTTCTCACTGTGCATTTGTCTGGTCTGTTGTTAAAAGAAGTCTTCAGGATGGTCTTCACCTCAAAATCTGATTGCTACTATTCCCACAGGCCTCAGTAAAACATTTGTCCAGCACCTCTTGGCACTGGGCTCTCTTCTTCAGAATCCTGCCTGGCAGACAGCTACAAAGCTTCCCTGTGTATTCCTCCCACAAATATAAAACTTTGAGAAATAGCTAACTTTATGTAAATAAATCATCTAGTTTGGATGAGAGATTGACATAAAAACAGTATAAAATGCAGCTTATGTGACTTTTATAGATTGCACATATTCCTAGAATTAACATTCATCACATTTTTATCTTTAATTTACTACAATTTTACTCAGGATTCAAGATGGGAATTTTTAATTAGTATTTCTACAGAATATTTCACAATAAAGAATGTGGCAAATACAAAGCAATACCACAGAGTAGAAATAATCCAACAAATTGCAGTAGTAACACAATTTTAATGGAAGATACTCAACAAATGATGGTCCAAAAAAGTCTGAAGAAATTCCTTTTTCTAGTTCATCTTTTCTCAGTTACTGGACTGTCCACCTAATGAAAGAAATCACTCCACTACTTTTATTGGAGTAACAATCAGTTACATCAACAGTCACAATTTAGGTTTGTGTTTTTGGAGGGTTTTTTTTAGCCCTGGTCATAAGTAGTTATTCTCTACAGTTACAATACTTCTACATAAATGTGTGTCGTTGACTTTTCCTAGTCTTAATATTCCTGCAGAAGAGTAGTCTGCCATATATATATCTTTCCTACTATGAATAACTACTACTGAATATAACAAAGACCATTTTCTACCCCTCTGCTAGATAAAAGAGGTACATCCCCCCCCTACTAAATTGTGATTCCTAAACTCAGTATCTATACGAGATGTGTTAAAAGTTGGCACAAAGCAACCAATAACACTGATTTCTGTGTGCCAATTGCCTAAAAGAAACATTTGCTATCTCTTCTTAGAAATCAGCCAAATGTATAACAGAACCAGACTTATTATAATATTTAAGTACAGAAAAAGGTAAGAGAAAATGCTAAAAATTCCTGTTACAAGAAATTAAGAAGTTCCTCCTCTAAAAATTATTGAGGTGCTTTAAGTCAAGTAGGAGAGAGGTCTCTATGCACACTACACACCACTGCAGCTTGCTTTTACCAGTATTATAATGAAAGAACTGTCTTACAGCAATTGTTCCATAGCCAGCCCCCAGCCCTATTGCCCCTGTCATGGTATAGGTTGGATTGGCTAATGACAGATGCTCTCCCCACGTCTCGTTCCAAGGAAGAGAGCGTACAAGGACTCCACCTATATCCTCCTTCCAGCATAAATGTCAAGTTGCTTCAACTCCATTTCTCTGTATCAGTAAATGCAGGAAGATTCCTGAAACTCTATCTTTCAAGTGCTCAGGTTGAGAGGTTGGCAGAGATTTACTTGGTTTAGAAATTGAATTCATTTTCTGCTTTACCGAAACTAGATTTAAGTAAACAGTCACAATAGCTAGTTTTAATGGAACAGTATAGTTTTATAACAAAATTGGATCTTATGGCTTTTTAAGATGGAAAATATGAATTGCAAAAGAGAATAAGAGAATGTTGTTGTTCAAGAATATTGTAACTGAAATAGCAACAGTAGCCTTGGAGGGGATAGGAAGACCGCCAGCTGCACTGCTATTCATACCCTGCTGGCAAATTCATGACATTTGCAAACAGCTTCATACAGGACACTTCAGCACCTTTCCAACAGTAATAGCTTCCCCCTTCCCACCCGAAAAAAAAAAAAAATAGGATTAAGGGAGTAAAAATCGTTTGAAGCTTAAAATCTTCTCGTCATGTGAGAACAGACCTTCGTTAGTAACACAAGTTTCCTTTGCAAAAAAGCTCAAAGCAACTGTATGCTAATTAAATAAATCTGACTCTGTACCTTGTCCAGAACATCTGTCGCTTTACCATTACCCGCTGCCGTACCACGAGGAGAGACAAGCATTCAAGGCACAATACACACTGGATTTGATAAGACTTGTTTTAAAGGACAGGATTTCATTTATGAAAATGGTTCAGTACTGGTTACTGAGTTACTGCTCAAATGTAAAACTGATTCGCTCTTGTACACCATAATCCATATTATGGAAGCAAATATGGAAACTATTTGCACCTGACTGTTACTGCAGAAGATAACATAACACACAGTGAATTTAATTATAGTCAGAAAAGGTCTGGGATAAGACAAGAAACGGGATGAGTATTTCTGCAGATATCAATATAGCAGTTATCACAACAATTGTGTTATAACGTTAGTTCTTAAAAACTAAGATTCCAAATGACTTAAAAACGGATTAGGCAAATGAATGGTCTCCAAAACACTTCTAGATGTTGGCTCTGTATGTGAGTTCTATATATCCAGGCTTTTGACCGAAGTTCAAGCTGTGCACACTTCCCAAAAAACCTCATCTCATAGAGATTTGAGCTAAAGTCAGACTCTTAAACGCCTAAATTACAGACCAAGAATCAAGGCCGTATCAAGAAGGGAACTGAAAGCCTTTACTGCTGAGGCTTGAGAACCAGGTGTTCTCAGAGAGCCATGACACTATTTATGCTTTGACCAGGAACTTTCCTCCCTTCCCCCTAAAACAGAGGATAGGCTATAACAGATTTAAAGCAGTCAGACCTACAAACAAACAGGTCGTAGATAAGTTACAGAAGCTTATAAAACCAGCATTAGAGAATGAATGACTGCAGTCCCCTGGTCAGCTGCAGATAATCAATGACCCTACAGATTGCCAGTTCTTACCGTCAATATACAAACAACAAGGCATCCACCAGGCTTGTCAAGACAGGAATCATTTGGGCAAAAGCTGTACTGGTAACACCTGCATTAGCATCAATCATGCATCAGAATGCTTCTTTCTCTCAATTAATACTCTTTCCAACTCGCCTAATTAAATCTACTCAATTAATTTCACTACAGATCAACAGATTCTGACAAAGCAGCAGTAGTCTGGACTCCTGCATTAATAAAAATTGTCTTCTACATATTGATAACCGCATGTCCCCAAATTACCTTCCAAAAATGATGTGAAAGAATCTAAGACAGATGAAAACATTCACAAGTATAAAAATACAAATTGTGTGTGCACAATAGATAAGCCATACCAGTAATGGCAAGGAATTCAGACTGAATTGCACAAATTATTTACAAGTCAATACTGAAAGGCAAACGTAAAGTATGTAACTAATTTAGAATTACTAAAATAAGCATATCACGGTCTATATAAGTAAAAATATCACAAGAGTTATTTCTCAATTTTACATCTTTTAAGATGTAAACACTCCTATGGTAGCAGTAGTGATGACACTGTAGTATAACTATTTTCTCATCATTTAATGAAAAAGTAGAACAACATGAAAAGAAACACATATTCAAATGAGGGATATCTAAAAATAGCATTAAGAAGTTTTATGACAGATGCCCTCATTTCTTGTGTATCATGAAAGTTGATTTTTAAGCAAATGGTATGAATTTTAAGAGATAAAGAGCAGCAGTAACGCTGCTCTGTTTCTCCTGCACTGAACAATGAAAACAACACACGGACATCGTAACTACACTTGGGTAAGGTGTTTCAAAATAAACAGGATGATTTGATTTACAAATTAGGATTATGATATGCTTATAAAAACAAAACAAACATGAATATCTCCTTAAAATGAAGAAACAGAAACCTCAACTTTTTTTTTTTCCCAGCACTGCTTCTTGTGTTCTTTGAAAACAGGTTTTAACAAGAAATTCTATCAATTCAGGAAATTCTCATGTTGGCTAAAATTTGCCTTTGGGGTGCCATATCATTATTCTTAGTATCATAAGTCTAATCAGGGAATAAACCTGCTGTTATATTCCCTGTAAACATGGATGAAAGCAGAATGGCTCAGTCAAGAGATTGCAAAAGGCAGATGAGAAGTTTAATGGAAATTATGAAAGAACATCATTGCTGCAGACATGCAGTAGAGTTAACAAACCTGAAACCTAACTAACATTAAGATCTTTGAGAAATCACAGTTAAAGAGATACAGACAAGTTTCAATACAGTTAATTCAGCAGCTATAAACACATTTAGGGGGAGTCACTTCTTAAGTGAAAGGGCAGCATGACAGAAATCAAGAGGTGCTTACCAGTAAATTTAATTCTATATTATAATTCACATTTCCCTAAAACTAATGGATATAAGAGCTGAGCTGATATGCAGGACCAAAGGAGGAGTAATTGTGTATCTGTTTATATAAAGCAATGTAGGTCACCATTCATAATTCACACTTGCATCTCAGGAGTTTAAAGAAGCTACGCCACCAACACAGGCAATTTCTTGGGGATGTCAGTAGATCCGAGTAGACTTACTGCTTATGGAGCCATGTTCAACTTTATATTTCAAAGAAACAAACGCACATGCTGATGAAGCAGAGAAAAATCCAAGAACATCATGAGAATAATTGCAGGAAGCAGCCTCCTGAGAGCAGCTAATTGATTGGATTTTTAGGTTAGGAGGTGACTGGAGAGGGATACTTGGAGCTGAGTGCAAGTCATCTGTTCAATTCCTAGGGCATTAAAGGAAACATTTCTGTAGCCTTGCAAATAAATAGATTTACTCCTAATAATTCGAACATCCCTTTCTTTTGATAACTTCTGAACTGGATAATTGTTCAGGCTAAAGGAAAAGCATTAAGCAAGTGCAGGACAGAAGCTGGCATCAGAGAAAGCATTAGCAATGCAACAGAAAATGAGATACAGGAACTAATGTTAGGACAGAAAAGGGATCCTGAAAACTCATGCAGTTTTCAGGAGATAAGAGAGTGAGGATAAGGCTGCGGAACAGAAAACTCAAAGGGCCTTTGCAGAAAGACAAACCTCACTTAAAAGACAAACTTCGGTCCCATTTTAAGTATCTGTGACCGTCATTGATCTCAACAAATGCAGGAATTCTATCATTATTAAACTTCTTACCAGGAGTTGTACAGAAGAAGGACACATACAGAAATCATTTCCTCCTATACTTGCTGCATCTTATCCTTGCCCCATGACCCACAGTGCATTCTCCTGTCCCTTTTAAAAAAAAAATAGTTATAATATCTGCACTTAATCTACAAGAAGAGCGCTGTACAACACCAGCAATTCTACTTGGTGGGAGATAGGCATATTGGTAGCATTTAGTATCCTATAAACTTCTTTAGAATCATAGAATCATAGAATGATATGAGGTTGGAAGGGACCTCTGGAGATCATCTAGTCCAACCCCCCCGCCAAAGCAGGTCCACCTAGAGCAGGTTGCACAGGAACTTGTCCAGGCGAGTTTTGAATGTCTCCAGAGAAGGAGACTCCACCACCCCCCTGGGCAGCCTGCTCCAGTGCTCTACCACTCTCACAGTAAAGAAGTTCCTCCTCTATTATCTTATTCTACTCCTAAAAAGCATACATCGCTTTTCCTCATTCTGGATCAAGAACTTGTTAATGCGCAGAACACAATTTAGTTACATGAAACAAAACATGAAACTTCTGACATGTCATGAAAGTGTAAAAACTAACCATTTCCTTCCTGCATCCTCTGACTTAATGGATGAAAAGAATTTGTTAAAATCCCAGGGATGAAGATCTCAGCATATGGTCTCAATCTTTCGTCTTCCTTTCCACGCAATGCTAACTAAACCCTTCAATCCCATTTAAATTCCACTACAGAGATACTCAGGAATACCATTTTTGGTCAGTTTGCTCTCTTCTTCCATGTCTTTTGAGACTGGAAGCACCAGTCCATTGTAGTAACAGTCCCCTAGGTGTAGATTCAGTGCGACAGCTATTTTTACCCAATTCATTCCTCTTTTCAAAATAGCACGCCACTTTCTCACAGGTACTTTCCCCCATTTAAAGCAGAACCTGTCTTCCTGAGTTCTTTTTCCTTTTTTTATAGCACTTTGGGGATTTTAAAGCTTTTAGAGATGCTATAATTATTTAGAAATTTTCCAGTAAGCACTAAATATCAAAATAGCACCTGTACTAGCAAGGTTGAATTAGCTGTTTACCACTCATGAGAGCAAAATCATTTCATAAAGTATTAGGCAAAGTTCACTAAAAAAGGCAACACATGAGACTAAAGATTCAAAAGACCTTTTATACTTTCAAGAAGTATTAAATTGATATGCACAAAGTTGAAAAAATTCGTCAGAAAGAGACTCATTTTTATAAATTAGGAAAAGAAGTTTGTGTTAAATTTTTATTGAAGGAATTAGACTTTAATGGCCAACCTATGTAATATTCTGTAAATCAGCAGTAGAGCCTGGCAATAAGACCATAACAGCATGGGATTTAACACCATCATCTTGCTAATTGAAAGGACCCGACCTCATCCGGGTCATGCACTGCAAGTCAGAATGATAACACCGTAAATTATCACTGCTTTGCAGATGCCAGTACCTCATACCTGTAAAGGGAATCAAAGAATCATAAGCACATTACATTCTGTTGATTAAAAATTAATTTTTCCCCAGTCTGCATGGTTTATAGAAGCTTTAGAGAGAGAAAATCTTAAGGTAACACAGAATTTTGGGGTGCAAAGTTGTTTCCTCCCCCTATCCGCCTCCCCAAACACACACACAATTCAAAGGTTTCAGTGATTTAGAAAATTCATATGCTGTTCCATCATTCATATTGATATTCAAGTTAGTGCTGGAGCTTTCTGGGAGATGACAAATGAGAAGTTGGTAAGCAGTGATGTATATACACACTATCGACCCAATGTTACAAACTTTACTCATGCAGTTTGCCTTTACTTATAGAAATAGTACCACTGAAGCCAATAAGATGACTTAAGCTAAAAACCTGACTCATACAAGAAAGAATAAAAAAAAGAATCACATTACATATATACTTCAACGTGTAGTTTTAGGACACATGATCCCCCCAGATTTCTTTCCCCATTTCTGAAAACTAGCATTCCAAATACGGAAGCAAGAGGATTTGACTTTCGGGAGTAAAGTTTCATTTCCCTACAGGTACTCTTCCTCTGATAAAGGTATATTCAATATATGTATATACTGAAAACTCTACATTGCTGTTCTTGGCATTTAATTAGGGGTAAAGGAAAATGTGCAGGACTAGAATTTTAAGTGTTGGTTTAATAACCTTTATCCAGCTCATTTCTGAATGATTTTCTTCCTCTCTGGAGAGGCTTCTAATGTCAAACACTGGTATTAAGGTGAGTCATGGTTACTGAAGAGGCACAGAGAAGGCACATGACAAAACTATTAATTATAGGGAGGGAAGGATTCAGAGTATTCTTTTCACTCCATAAATGTCCTTCTAAAACAGAATATTTAATATTGAATTCAAATATACTTTCAGTAGTCAATAGCCGTTAAGGTCTTACTGGTGTCAATAAAAGTTGAAGATTTAAGAACGTAACTTAAAAACTGTTGCAAATGAGATTTTTAGAAGGCATTGGAGATTTTGAGAAAGCACATATTTTTTAAAAAAAATTTTTTTAAGTACAATAAAAGAAATTAGGCAACTATTCTATATCCAAAGAAATACAGTAAGTTAAACAACTTCATACAGTAATTTGAAATTTACCCATTTATACTGCTTGCTATCATTCATTTTTCAGATTCCGTCCTTTCACATTAAATGCTAATAATTGTACCTATGAGAGGACCAGAGGAAGCATTGGTCAGTGCTATTTTCTGCTACTTCTGCTAAACTGAAATCCAACACCTCATATTCTAACACCAAAAGGTATATATGGATACTTAAAATACCTTAAAGCAACAGTATAGGCGGAGTTTGGGGTTGGGGGTATTTTTGACAGGGAGAGGGGGCAAGGGGCCAAAAAGAGATTTTTGTATTTTACTGGAACGCATTTTATTTCTACTAAGTTATAAGTTATGGAAACTTTACAGTATTTGTTTATGCTTTTTAATTTTGTGACTTACTCACAACCAGTTTTCCATGTGACAAAATAAGCACAAAACAACTCCTCTATAAATGAATTCTGCAGGTAACATTATATTACTATGCAGTACCTTATAATGATAATATACAAAAAAGTCAAAAGCTAAAATGAGTAGTGATAGCTAAAGAACATGAAAAGTGTAGGGTCCTGCACCTGGGGAAGAAGAATGTCAGGCACCAATACAGGTTAGGCATGGACCTGCTGGACACAAGTTCTGAAGAGAAAGATCTGGGGGTCCTGGTAGACAGCAAAATGACAATGAGCAAGCAGTGTGCTCTTGTGGC
>JAOXNO010000003.1:7002703-7063658 GCA_028565335.1 Limnodromus scolopaceus
ATATTTCTTTACTGAAAGGGTTGTCAGACATTGGAATGAGCTGCCCAGGGAGGTGGTGGAGGCACCATCCCTGGAGGTATTCAAGAGATGAGTTGACATGGTGCTCGGGGATATGGATTAGTGCCGGGTTGGTGGGGTTTTTTGTGTGTGGTTTTGTTTTGGTTTTTTTTTGTTTGTTTGGTTGGTTGGTTGGGTTTTTTTTATTGGTTGGACTAGATGATCTTAAAAGGTCCCTTCCAACCTAGGTGATTCTGTGAATAATAGCCACAACATTAGTTGCTACTGCTTAGATACCATTACAGAATAAAGTACACACTTATAATATATCCCTCTGAAATAATCTATGACAACATACATTATAAATTTTCAAAAAATTGTAATATATTTATAAATAATCTGCCATAGTTTGTAAGTACTTACATCTGTGCAATAATTTGTTTCAAATACCCATTATTGCAGCTTAAAAGCAAACAAACTCTGGTTTGCAGAATTGGAGCCAAGGAGTTGCACTTTAGCCTCCCGCCTATTCTGCTGCACAAGCTTCATTATGAATTGTATCTTCGAACTAATACTCTAATTGCAATTTAAGCAGGAAGCTCACGTAGAAGAAAGCACAAAATAGTGTTAACCTATCAAATATAATTTAGGCTTCCAAAATTAAATATTTCCATTAACAATAAAAAAAAAATCTGATTAGGTTTTTGTCTAGGAAACACTTTACTTGCATTACAGAAAGTTATAGTATCCTGCATTCAAGTAATTCTTTAAGTTAGTTTGCCTGATGCAATCCTACTTCTTACAAACAACAGAACATTGAACTCTGCCAATGAATTGCATTTATGAAAAGTGCAAGTTGTGAATGCCCAAGGCCATGTTTGTCAATAAGAAAACAAAAACATCACCTTAAAAGACGACAAACAGTTTTTATGAAAGCCATTCCTGCTCTTTCCATTACGGAAAAAGAAGCCATAGTGGGAATACTAAGCTCAGCACACACTTGGCACTTCAGTGACCAGACATGCTATTAACTATAGAAAAAGCTATTTCTGAAATTTTTTCCTAAAATAAAGTTTTAATTTTTCAATTAGTACAGGTCCAATGGTGCACGTAAGTGCACGCTACTTATTATAAATAGTATACCATCATCCCTGCACTTGTTTTTTTACCATATCTTCCACATCAAATGCATTGTAGCTTCCAATACATACCTTCAGCCTAGAACTTCCTCTACATTACCTAACATCTCCCGTTCCCAGTTATCTAATTTTCATTTTCTACAGCTTCCCTTCACCTGGCTGTCTACCTTTGTTGCCTATATTTAAAAACCTTTTCTTTGATCCTGAAAAACTTAGCAAGTCTCCTTCATTGCCCCTTTAAAGGCATAACCTGTTCTGTCACTATGTAAGCTCTTTTTCTGGCTCCCTTCAACAGTACTCAAGTTCTTTGTGCGATAGCAATCATTTCTGACCTTATCACCAGGAGACTAAGTTTGTTGTGGTTGTTTGGTTTGGGTTTTTTTTTTAATACAAATATAAAATATGAGTATGAGAAAGGTTTTTTAAAAATAACAGGGCAAAAAAATGGTTTGGTATTTATGATGCTACCAGTCGACAGCCAGGAGAAAAAGGTGTCAACGAAGATCAGTATTTTGAATGTATACAAAATCTTTTGGGTATTAAGGGCCATACTCATGTATGAAACCTGAAAAATAGGACACATGCATTAAAATATTTAAAGAGGAATTAGAGAAGTGCTGATGGAGGTTTCATGTTCCTAATAACCTCCGCTTTTCAGACAGCTGGTTGCTGTGCTCAGCACTGCACAGGACTCCACACCTAAACGCAGAACTTCACAAAAGCAAAAGGCAGATGTTACAAGGGTTAGGGATCATCACAACCAGATGTGAGAGCACAATATCTGCAGATAACCTTGTGGTCACACACAACTGACAGTGAATATTTCTCTCAAATTTTAATTTCCATGCAAGCATAGCATTTAAGAATACTACACGTTTGGGGACTGTTTTAGCAATCCAGTAACAGATTTTAAGACGTACGGGGCTGTTCTGTATTCCATTTTTTAAACAATTCCAGAGAAGAGTACACTGTAGTATTCTGTAGTTTAGTTGAGTTTGTCCAACCAATAGGTTCAGTTACAAATAATTTCTTTTAATTTATACATAACTTGAATGCTGAAATAACACCTCACAAGTCAAGTACCAACACGTAACTTCTCTTTCAGTTAATTATCCAAAAAGTCAGAAAACAGGTAGGCTAATATAGCCATCAGATAAAGTCTACCGTCTCCCTAGTCGCTGTTTTGGTATTAATCTTCGCTTACTTATTATGCAGCCCCTGGTAAATCTAAACTGGAAGTGAAGTGGGTACTCTCCTGCAAAGAAGAGAATGGTGTTTATCCAGGCAAGGGAGAGCTACAGGTCACCACCACTTTTAAATGGGAGAGCACAAGTGATTTAGTGGCCTTAGCCTTTCTCTTCCCCTATTATTCTTTTTCTGTCGACCCTGTTCATCTGGAATAAATAAATAAATTAAAAATACATACTCTATTTCTGTTAGAAGATTATTTTTTTCCACACTCAGAACTTGTATTTCTTAAAACATTTATTTCTGACCACTTTTCTCATGTTTGTGTTTGACAACTTTAGAACTCTTTCCCAGCTTCTATAAGAGAAGTAGGCTTTGGAGGACATAAGAAAAACCTGGAACATAGCTAATTATGAACACGTACAGTGCAGTCTTAAAAGAAAGAATGAGAATTTTGACCTTGTTGCAATGCAAAATTGATTGGAACAAAAAAAAGCAATCCAGATACAGTAAGGTGGAGAAGGAAAGGACGGAGGAGAGAGAGAGAGAAAAAAGACGACTTCACCGGCAGCATGCAGATGATCTGGACTTAAAGTGTTTCATTAATTATGTTTATCATAAGAGAAATAATCCAAAACAATAGTTTTGTATATAAGATGGATGCTTCCTATCAATAAGCAAAAGCTGAAAATAAAACCAACCACCTCAAATTTAATATTCTAATAGTATTTCCCAGTATTGAGTCATGTCTGATAACACTAGGAAGGGCTCACTGAACTGAAGAGACAAACAAATTCAAGATGACAGAACACAGTACTATGTATGACTCAGTTATTAAAGTTTAACATTTTAAAAAACTTATCCTAGTTTGTCAGCAGCATACAGCATAAACAATGTAAAAACTCACCTAAGATCTGAATTTAAGATTTTGTTGTTATTTAGCTTTCGTTAATTTGTTTTTGTAGGAGTGGGGAGTTTTTCTGTATTTCACTAGATGAAATCCCACACATGTACAAATATACATACAAATTTTTTTTATTGCACTATCTCATCTTGCTTTCTGCATCTTTTTTCAGGCAACCAAGAGACCTAACTAGCACTTTCACTGAAAGGAGAAAGAGCTAATATTAGATTCTTTATATTCTCTTCAGCCATCTCTGTCTCTCCACAGAAGCTGTGTAGTGAAACCTTAAACCGATTCTGCTCTGATCAATACTGTGTCACAAAAAGACATTCTGCAGTTACACTATTTTAATGTCTTTAAAGAAAATAAAATTTGATTGGCTGAAAGTTATTTTTAGTTTCCCTCCCATCCCACCATAAAACTATCACTGAATGAAAGTCTTAAAAGCAGCTTTTTTTTTAAAAAAAGAAAATATTTAATGTAAAAATTGGTATCCTAAAGTATTGTTTGCTTATTATTTGAATAATTATTTCATTTGCTACAGCAGAACAGTCAAAGTAATAATGTAGTATTTTCATTTGCTTTAAAGGTAACAACATTCAGAAAGGACAAGGGGGTATTGTATGGAGCTAAGACAGGAAAAACTTAAAAGAACTTCTCAAGATTTTACAAATGAGTAGTAAACATTGCCTGTTTCTCATATAACCATATTCAGAACTAATCTGATATATTTTGAGCTGTCAGTTTGAGTTCTACTAGAGTTCTACTTTCTCTTTTTGAGTGAAAATGCCACTGATTAACCAAGGAGAGACATTGACACCAAGAACAGGACAAGTGCCTCCTGCCAAAGCAGCAGCTAATGGGGGACTGAAGGTTACCCCACACTGAGATGACACAGCCTGTGGTCTTGCTTCTAAACGCCCACTGAGGCAGACAGTCCTGCAAAGCCTTCTCTTCAAGGCTTCAGGGAAGAATCATTGATTAGGCAGAGCACATGCAAACAAGGCTGCCTCAATGCTTCCTTCATTTGTATCAACCACCCTACTAACCTCTAATTGAGATTTGCTAGTAAAAATATAATTTAGATGAATGAGATCAAAGATTTGCAATTTATTTTTAACTTCAAGGGAACTCAGAGGGTTTTACTAAGTCACATACATAGTGAACTATCATTTTAAAAGGATAAAACCTTCTCCTTTCTAAAAATATAATTATATCCTAAAGTATTGAAACTGTATTTTTATATATCTTAAGTGGAATACAGCAACAATCCTGAAGAAACAGCCAATGTTAATAAACATAACCTTTCTTTATTGGTGACCAACATAAAGCAGCCTCCTTTGGTTTGCTTGATTTGCAGAACCAAAAAGGATACAACCAGACAATCCCTTTAATAAATTGTTTCCCCTAAGTATTGTTCAAATCAATTCTGTTCAGAAGTGGATCTTTTGATTACTAATGAAAGTTAATTGGAGCCTCAAACTCTACCCACAGATGAAAAGTTTCTTCCATTTCAAATTGCCATAATATTGGGTTTTAGACACAAAAAATATGCCAGAATCCATATCAAGCCTTTGAGATACTGAAAGGAAAAATCAAACCTTTTTACTGTAACTTCCTGTTAGAGAATCACCTGTCACACTGAAAGGGTTTCTCTGTATGAAATGATACTACACAAGTGATAACATATTTGAATTATAACAAAACCAATGGAAGATTGTTGTTCTACATTTTATTGCTTTTGATATTTCTTTAGCAATCATCATTGCAGTCTGTCTAAACAATTCTCTGTGCACTGACATTCACAATAATGTGTTTTCATCATAAAGTTAGACACTGTCATTAGGTTTCGGAAAAGGCTATACTTTACAGTTCCTCGCCATTTTTTTACACCTCACTGCATCATTGGGATGTGAATGCAACAGTTTTTACATCTGTCAGCTTTAGTTACATTTACTTGAATACAAGCATTAATAACAGATTACTGGAAATCTGCAGAGAGATGATGAATTAGTTATGTTCTTATTATCCAGCACTGGAATGGGACCAAGAAGGGAGGGTTTATCACATTCTCTGCTAAGAGACAACCCATCTATCAGCCGTAACAACGTTCTACAAACCTTGAGAACTGCAGCTTTTGAAATGCATAGCTATTCAAATTGCATTATTTCAGAGTTGATATTTTACATATCTGCTCTTAAAACACCTTTTGATTTCCTATAACTGTTCTGTAAAAAAACTTATTTGATTGTCAATAGCCGCAATAACTTTTGATACAAGTAGGAAACATTCTTAACCTACTCTAAAGCTTGCTACTCTTCATATTCATTTACTAGTGTACAGAGGATCCAAGTACATTTTTTCCCCCTTTTTACAATCTCTCTCTAAAGCAGTTGTTTATTACGGACCCTTACCAACAGAAGAAAGTGTTGCGGAACTTTTATTGTACACCTTGAGGTGAATTAAACACACATTGGAGCACACGGATCACACAAACTGTCCCTTCCCTAATGAGGATCTTTTTCCTCTGTAGAGAGGAAACTGAATCACCTTCAAACAAACAAAAAAAAAAAAAATTAGGTATCTCAGTGTCCAGCAAGGGGTGGAAAGAGAGGCATGCTCTGGCACAATGACACCATCCTAGCTGTAAAAAAAAAAAATAGATTTACATATACTGAAAAAAAAAAGAAGTCTATTTTAAAAGACTAGCAGTTATGACTATGATAAATAATACCCTCTGCATTCTAGAGTTCAGTTAGACTTAAGCCCCAAACTGCCTGCTTCCAAAACTTCAAACAATACAGATTTTTTTTTAAACAAACCTTGTTCTCTTTATATATATATATACACACGCACATTTACATATATGTAACATATATATTTATAATGTTTTTCATTAAAAAGAGTCTTTTTTTTATATATCTCTATTTCAGAACATCAGTGTATTAATGCTATAAAGCACTCAGGTAAAAACTATGAAAAACTGGAGGGGAAAAAAACCTCTATGAATAAATGTTGTCTTAAGGTTCTTTACATCTCAACCAATTAAGCATCAATTGTCAGAGAGTGCAAGCTGCTTTGTAAGCTTCTCGCAGATATGAAAAGCCTCCTCATTTATTCATGTCACTGGAGAGTTCTACTCCAGGGACAGCTGCAGTTAGGTACCCCTACATTCAGAAGCAAGTGTCATTTCTATGTAGCCTAATTCCTGAAATGTTCAAAAGAACAAAGGAAGGCTTTGACCCAATGAGAAAAAAGGCATGACAAGTTGAACATCAAACAAGAATAATTTCTTTAATGTCTACCCAGTAGCTGTGGCTTTTTCCTCTGCAGTTGCACTGCTGATTCTAATAGCAAAAGTAATGGTCATCGTTTAGTCTACACAGACAGTAATGAGGCAAATCAAACCCAAGCATGAATATACCTGACTGACAAAAGGTTTTAAAAGCAAAAAACTAAATAATCTGAAAGATCAAAACTGTGATAATTGCATTCTACAAATAGGCTGAACAGTATCATGAGAAAAGACAGCTTCTTCCTTTAAACTTTATCTTTCCGTTCAGCCCTCCAATAAGACTGCCACCCACACTGCTGCCAAGCTGCTCACGACCATCTTCCTTCCCACGAAAACCCTGCTGGGATTGCAGCCCAGGTTTCTCTCTCTGACAGGTTCTCTGCCTACCCAGCAGCAGAGCACTGCAATCTATAAGAAAGAAGGGCAAAGTCAGCTTTAAAGACCTGCCATCGTACCACCCTCCCTACATCAGGAATGAACCTTCCACACAGCATCAGGCAGCCTTCAGAAACCCACCCTCTTCCAGTGTTCTGCCTCTCTTGCCCAAGGAGAAACGAATGCCAGAAAAGCAGCTCCAGGTTCTCTGTAACTGAGATCCTAATCCCAATACAGAAAGCTCATTCAACACCTTTAATCTGAAAGCTTCTCTTCATACAAAGATAAGACTGCTTTGAAAACGTACTCAAGAAAATAAACATTATATCAGCTTTGGTACTGATAACATCTAGTGCTCTCTACAAGTCTGGACGCAGCAACAGCCCCAACAAGGAAGGTCTAAAATCAGGCCCAGGCTCAAACTCCGCTGCTAACCCTCTAACGACTGAAGACACCTTGAAGCAAGATTAATTCTGCAGTAAAAGTATGTTAGATGTATTTATCTTTCAGGGACAAGGAATTTTGAGCAGAAACTCAGGACATAGATCAGCTACATAAATAGAATCTTTATACTTATGAAGGAAGACACTACCAGGACAAATTTATTGGCTAATTAAATTCCATGTCCTATACAATTAAATTCGTAGTCACGTTTACTAAACATATCACTATCAGTGCAACAGAAACCACATCAGCTCATTTCAACACAACAGTGATATATGACATCTAACAAGCTGAATTAATCCTGCAACAATAGCTAAGAACTATTTTTATTAGCAGTTTCTAGAAGGACTTAAGAAATACTTTTCCAAGTGCTCACATTTTCTTATCAGCATTGCCCACAAATCACCTAACATGGAACTTCTCATACCTACAGCACGCAGACTGACCACTATTGCGTATTTTTAAACAAGCAGATACATTTTACTTGCAAGTATTTTAATATATACCTATTTGCTCAACACTAGGCACATACATAGTACAAACTGAGTTTTGTTTCCTGATTTAAAGCAAAACAGCATGGTTTTGAATGAGCAGAATTTGGTTCTGCTTTAAAAGATAAGGTCTCTATAGACAACAATTCGGAATCAAAAGTGCATAAACAGACACTCAGCTGTTCCTACACTAAATCAAGTTTCTGTAACTATGTCACATAGTCTTCACAGATTTTCTATGTCTTATATTTGTAAAATTAGAATACCTCATAATCAGTAAATATACTATTTTTACTCAACTTTTTAGCATCAGTACGTCTCAGCTTTTCTTCACGCTTCAAGAAATTTCTCTCTGACAATGCACTATACAGACTAGAGTCATTCTACTTCCCTGATATATGTGTAATTTTTAAAAACTGGTTTTTTTGATTAACAAGGAAACAGTCCATTAAAACTGTGAGTGAAGGGGAATTGGTGGGCAGGCAGAATGACGCACAGAAACAACTTTTTTTTTTTTTTTAAAATCTAGGCTATAAGACTAGCTCGCCTTGCTATTTTCAAGCATGTCTTTTCCGTGGGAAGTATATACCTGTTTACTCCTCTATATCTTGGAGGAGAGAGAAGGAAAGAAAGAATAAAATAAAGGAAGCTGAGAATCTCAAAGGCTACATTAATCAAGGAAAATCTATGCTTTCAACACTTCACAACTTTCAGACCAAAAAAAATGCCCAGAGAATGAAAAAAGCCCTCTTCTAAGTATCTTGAAGCCTATTAAAGCACATTTTTAAGAACAAAAAAAAATCTACAAGCAAGACTATTCACAGATAAACCATTTTCCTTATGTCACATTCACTCTAAGAACAAAACAGGCCCTGTAAGAGTGACTTGGTGGTCATCTGTCAAAATTAAATTTAATTTAGCAGTAACAATAGGCAAAGTATGCCAATCTAAGTGTTCAATAAAAACCATGAAGACCTTCTTGAATGAAATGTTTTTAACATAAGTTGTATCCATAATAAAATTTTAGATCTTCACCTCTGCAAAGAAAAAAGTATTATGGAATACTTTCTTCTTATTATAAATTTTAAAATACATAAATTATGAAAATTACCATTTGGATTTTCTTCTGAAAATTACCATTTTTCCTCTATTTCTCCATATATCTTTGTAAAAGGTATTTATGTTTTTTCCAAAAATAGATCAATTGCCTAGACTGTCCTGAGCATGTTAACCTCTCTAACGACAGCCACGGCTTTGTTTCTATTCTGCAGAAGTACAGCACAAGAAATCACTAGCTAGGCTCTGAAAGTAGCTCCTGTAGTTTCCTGACATTTACTCGATTATTTTTTATTAATTTACTAAACCACCTTTCTTTGGCTAAATGGTATAAACACTTAAGGCCCTTAATACACTCCTGTAGCTGAAATGGCAGAAGCCTCCAACCAAGTCACTGGACTGTTCGTAAAGGCCTACGCGAGAAGTTACTCTTGGAAAATAATCAAGCTTTAAATGGTAGAAGCTTGGTTTTCCTTGTTTTCGCAAAGCCTGGGGCATTTCAGTGATTTAACACCCCACCTCCCCACACTGGCTCTGTGTAGCTGTCAGAAAGAAAAAAGAAAAAGAAAAAAAACCCAAACTTTAAAAGGCCAGAAAGGAAATACGAGCTTAATCCTAAGAGAGCAGAAACCAAGACTGACCTAGAGAGCCATGTCTGGAAATAGTGAGCTCGGATTTCTTTACTGAAGCTATTACACTCACAGCTGGAGAAGAAAGTACGTGTGTTTTACTAGAAAGAGGCTAGAACCAAAGAACTCGCTGACTTGTATCATCATTTTCTCCTGGCAGAATAGTTACAGGGCAGCTTGTCAGCTAATGACTGAGCCAGCGGACAGTGCACCAGCTTCACACCACCACGACTCCCAGCCTTGTGAGTGCTTCTAGAAGCCAAACAGCAACACTCCTGAGAGGAAAAGTTTGAGATTGAGAAACAAGAACCAAAATAAGAACAAACAGTCCAAACATCAGTTTTTAGCAAAATACAAACGTCTGCTGGTAAGCTGCACTAATCAGATCTGAAAAGAGCAACTCTAGAGGGAGTTACCAGGAGGTGTTAGTTGCCATGTTATTTAAGATGTTACCACAGCCTACAAGAATTTCAGATTTAAGGGAATGGAGAGACAAGGATAACAGCGTATCCAACATACTCTTTTTCAATTAAACTGGATAGGAAGACTAACCTCTTTTGTAAAAGATTCATCTCTCGTGCCTGCTTTTTGCCTTGTTTCCACAGGCTTGTTTTCAGATAAATGCAATTGAACCTTACTGAAGCATTTAAGAAGCTCTACAAGCAGTCATTTGAAAATGTATAACATGAACTAAGGCGACCACGCTTCACAATGTAACATGAACACAAGGACTGAATAATTGTAACAGCTTCTCTGAAACTTCTGGAGGGAGAAAGAGGGAATTCAGGGAATTTAGAGAAGAGGAAGGAAACAGGGAGGAGGAAGAGGAGGAGCTGACTGAAGACGGCAAATACTGACACCATTTCACTGTGCACATGAGCCTTCATGGCACCACTAACTTTGATATGAACATTTGAAGATAAGAGTTATCGGGTATTGTAGTATTTACCATTTTGGACAAAGATTTCTCAGGGCATTTCATGTTCGGGGTTTACTCTTCCACTCTGGTAAAGCAAAAAAAACTTTCTAAAGCTAAAATACAGCTTCTGTAATATAGTAGTATTAACTCTACAAAGTAAAACAAACAAACAAACTACAAACTCCAACAACAACAACAAAAAACCCACCCCACATATTATAGCCAGTTTCAACATATTCTTCTAAATCACTAGGAAAAAAAAATAACTACTCTGAAACATTTCTATGACCCTACCCAAAAAAAAAACCAACTACCAAACCTTTAATTCTAAATTCATATTAAGTCAGTGCATCTCTACTCTACTCACTGATGGACAAGAAGTGTCAACATTAGCAGGAATGCAATTATTCATATGATTTTCATCTTGGGCAGAAAGAGACCGTAAGAATTTCTCAGTCCATAAAATAATTCAGTAAGTGACACGTGTTTTAAATAAATATTCTGAGAATGCTGACCTGAAGTACTTCACAAGTAATCATGATGCGCACCTGGTATTGTATGAAAAGTACAGATATTCTTAAATCAAGCATCAGCTTTTCAATTCCACAATAGCAATTGTTCAGGAAAAAGAGGGGAACTGAACACAAATGCAAAAAGGGAGAAAAAAGCAAGATAATTACATGCAACCAAAAATTTTAGTACTAATAATATAAGATTATATGGGACTACATCCTTATGCTCGTAAAACTACATAAATGAGTGACAAGTTTAAAAAAAAAAAAGACCATCAAATGAAAATGTATTTGTATGCATCTGTCTACATATCTAGTAAGAAATCTCTGCTTTGAATGGTTCAGGTCTGCCATTTTATTCTTCTGATTTTGAGGCTCACAAATACAGTTAGTTCAAACCTTCCAGTAGCAATCAAACTGCCTCCCCATTTCAACAAAGCATTTTTATTCCTCATGTTTAAGGTCAGCATATATTTAAGACAGACATATATATATGAAAAGAATTGATCATTGTACTTATTTCAAGACCAATGCTGTTTTATAGTAGATATTTGAAGAACCAGACAAAATATCAATTTATTGACTACTTCCACAATACCATCTAGAGAAAAGAACTTATCAAATGATTAGCTGATGGAATCAACAAATGCAAGAGGCAGTACGCTTCATTGACTACAGTCAAGCATAACTGTTAGGGTAGTATTTGAAGATCTCTTATATGATTCATTTGAATAATAACAAACTGTATGATTTCTTGTTTCACATAAACAAATGTATAGTTTTATTGTCACTTAAAAAAAACCCCACAGTATTTGAAAATCATAGAATCCTAGGAAAGTTTGGGTTGGAAGGGACCTTTAAAGGTCAATCTAGCCTCTTTTTGTTTAAAACCATTACCCTTTGTTCTCTTGCAACAGGCCCTGCTAAAAAGTCTTTGCCCATCTTCCTTTTAAGACCCCTTTTATGTACTGAAAGGTCACAAGGTCTCCCTGGAGCCTTCTCCAGGCTGAACAAACCCAATTCTCTCAGCCTGTCCTCATAGCAGAGGTGTTCCATCCCCCTGATCATCTTCGTGGCCTCCTCTGGACCAGCTCCAACAGGTCCATATCTAAATACTGGCATATTATTTACTTGGTAACCTTCTTATACATAACTGTCAGATAGGGGATATTATCACATACACACAAATTTATTTTTATTTAAGGGTAAATAAAACAGCTGAGGTCATTATGAGCAGAAAAGGACAGTGTTCTCTCCAACACATTCATTTTGCCTGTGAGGTTTGATAACACCAGATGTTTTCTAATGCTGTACAAACAGAAGTCGTTAAAATTTATTGCTGTGAAGATCAGATACCTTTCTAGAATACTTATTAATATGCAAATACACCAGATCCAACCTGTGTCTAAACATCAAATTAGAGTCAAACTTCTACTGGAAAACTGAAATATGTCAATTAGATTGAATTCTAACACTAAATTAGAGCTGAACACAGAAGAAAGTTACTGCTATTTTATGACATCTAATTTAGAAACAAAGAAGAGGCAGAGTAAAAAATTGGTATTTCACAGTAACTGCCTATATTTACTTTTGGAATTTAGTACTGAGGAAAAGTAACTCAGAGTTTTACTGATTAAACCTTCCAATAAGGATGACTTAAGATCTGTGAGATCTAGGAAAGGATGAAGAAAATCTAGAGCTAGACAGGAGATGATCTGTCCCAGTGAAACATTTGTCAGTCTTTTTTCTTTTTCTTTTTTCTTACATCCTTACAAAGTATGAGATAGGCAAAAGATAAAAAGAGAGAAACCTTATTCTCTTTGTCTAAGCAATTATTTAATTTCCATCCCTTCAGAAAGCTTCCAGAGAGATCAGTTCCCAGGTCTTCCAAAAGACACCTGACTGGCAAAAAACAACTACTAACACCCCCAACCCCCCCACTCCAAAAAAGCAAAAGGCACAGACAGAGCCTTACACTCCACACTTCCCCCTTCAAAGGACTAACACGGAACACGGTGGGAACTATCCAGAGGGCCAGTTCATTCTGGAACTTACCCACAGAACACACTCAAAGAAAGTGCCTCTTGCAACTCATCAGTTTGTCCTGGGAGAATAGGTTTCACATTATATATTCAAAGCTACAAAGATATAGATAGATAGATATATCACACAGTAATTCCTCTATACATCAGAGACCCAAAGAAACAGCAGCAGCACAACACTGACTCACTATCCTGTGTTCTCACCAATTAACAGTCCAAAAGGATTTTGCACTGTGCTGAAGCAGCTGTTATTTGAGGTAGCTTGCACACAGTAGGTAAGGACATGGTTGAGAGTTTTCAGTCGAGCTCCTAAAAGCACGCAACTCTGAGGCAATTAAAATTGTGCCAAGTTAGGTAAATAAAAGCTCAAAAGCCAGGGCATATAAGGGCACATGGGTACAATTGTCATGTCCTTTTTACCATGGGAAGTTCCAACATAAGCCTGGATAATCAGAGCCAGCAAAGTTTGTGTCTCTGTAGTGAAATACAAAAAGGTCACCTTTAGTGAATTAAATTAAATGCGCAATAAATCAGGCAGCAAAGCTGCATAGCCACTGCGACTTGTTTAACTGTCCGTTATGACAGTTAACAGGTAAGTGAGGGAAGGAATCTACACTCTCAGTATTTCAAGAGAATTTTGTGCTGTTCATCCCCACAAAAGAAAACCTTTATAATCTTCAGGTTTTTGGTGACATCTGTAGTAATTTAGAACTAGATTAACTGAATGTATGCTTTCTAATAATTATACCAATATACAATTCCTGAAGTTGCTACAATAATTTTATTACCTGGCCCCATTAAACAGTTTTCCATGTTTTTAAGAACCTTTAATAGGTTTTCATTTTTGCACACACATAATCTAGTCAGTAGCCACATCCTAAATGACAGCTTTCCTAAGAAACAGCCAACAAAAGACAAACATAAATAAAGTTGTTGTGCTTCATCATAAATAAGAACCCTACTTGTTCTGTTGCTAAAAGCCCTGATGTTTTAAATCTATTTACCCATTATTAAAAACCTTACATCCCTTATCTAGTTTGAATAGGTCTTACATTGAAAAATAAATTAAAGTGACTCCATAGTTGTCAACAAGCAAAGCCCATATCCATTTTGGCTTACAAATAAAGCACAGGCTGATGGCTAGGCATACGGCTGAAAGTTGTACCGTTCCAGTTGGCACAACCAACTGGCTATTTCAGTCTGCAGGGTTTTATGCATCATAGAAGATCATTTTGATTTGAACCTGATTAGTCTTCTGAAGACACCAAATACATTTCCATATGATTGTAGGAGTCACTAGGTCTCAGGGAAACAGTACTTCCTGGAATTCTTGACATGCCAAGGCATCAGGGTTATTACTATTGCTCCTTGCTGAGAGCTCCTATTATCAGTTCTGCCATTAACTTAGACTGAAATCCAATTCTGGCCAACTACTTGACAAGGCATTTAAGACAACCAAATACTTACAAAAGCCTCTTCTCATACTTTTTGCATCCAGGCAAGTTGAGTTCTTGTAGCTGGTTTGTATTTTGTAGCTTTAATTTTCTTCTGAAGAGCTAAACCAAAATCTTCCTCCTTGAAATTCCCATGCAGACACTACAGTTGCCAGGACATTTTGCATAAATAGTTCATATCCATCAAACTTGTATTACATTGTTTTGCTTTTTTTCAGCTAAGCTATTGTTCAGCATACCTCTAAGAAATCTGCTGACACAGTAATAACTTTTACTACGCATCTCCGCAAATGGACTTTTTAAAAAACCAACCAAACAAACACACACCTTTCATTTGCAGTTTTCAAGATCTCAAAGAATTTTTAACATCACATATTGCATTTCCATGAATGAATCAGGATGCTATCCAGAGGGACCCGGACAAGCTTGATAAGTGTGAACAGCATGAGGTACAACAAGCCTAAGTGCTTGGTCCTACACCTGGGTCAGGCAACCCCCGGTATCAGCACAGGCTGGGGATGAAGGGATGGAGAAGTAGCCCTGCTGAGAAGGACTTCAGGGTACTGGTGGATGAAAAGCTGGACACGAGCTAACAATGTGTTCTCACAGCTCAAAAAGGCAACTGTATCCTGGGCTCCATCAAAAGAAGCATGGCCAGGAGGTTGAGGGAGATGATTCTGTCACACTCTTGTGAGACCCCACATGCAGTACTGCATCCAGCTCTGGAGCCCCCAACAAAAAGACATGGACCTGTTGGAGCAAGTCCAGAGGAGGACCACAGAGATAATGGGAGGGCCGGAGCACCTCTCCTGTGAGGACAGGCAGGGGAAGTTGGACTAGATGACCTTTAAAGGTCCCTTCCAATCTAAACCATTTTATGATTTTCTCATAGCATTCTATAAGCTCTGGAATTCTCAAACTGTCTCAGTCCTATGGGATGGTCATTGTTCACATGCAGGAGCACAGGTCCCCTCTCAAGTGAAGACAATGTAAATTTAAAAAAGGAGGTTAATAAATAGAATTATCATCATATGTCTCTCAGATGGGAGCAAAGAATGAAAGGCGAGATTTTTCAAAATAACCTATTTCCACATCTAAATTCCTTTGACTTTGAAAGTCAGTGGAATTTATGAACATAAAATCCTCAAGACACTGGACAAATTGAAATGTTTTTACCAGTGCCAAGCAGGAAGTCATTAAGACACAAGAGCTAGGAGCTGAGCTCATATCTGCTTAACTTACATCTACTATTTTCACCCCAACCTTTCGTTCATTCTTCAGCACTACTGTGACTGCAGCTCCAGGGCTACTTTTAAAGACTAGAAATAATCTTAATTCTCAAACAGCTGTCTGTCACATTTGACTAGAGAAATGTATTTTAGAATCCAGGTTAAATTTAACCAAGGAAGAAATTTCTCTGCAGCTGTGTTAAAACCTCTTTGGAAAGATTTTTATCAGAAGTATAGTGGGGGATGAGGATACAAAAAAAACCACACCAAAACAGAAAAAAAACCCCAAACATTCAAATATCAGTAGGGTTAATGGGCAAGCTATTCTGTGTAAGAAACTTTTGTTTAACTTGTAGTGGTGTAGTTTAAGTCTCCCTGAGCAACTTCCACTCATTCCCCTCTCACACAGAATACAGAGTTTATCAATTTAAACTTTGAATGTAAATTTTTTTTAAAGTCTTACCTGTGGCAGTAAACAGAAAGTACAGTACAACTTCAACAATGTCTAGCATCAATATGTCCAAATGTTCTACTTCAGAGTTACATGCCTATTCTCAAGGCAATGGATGAAAAATCTGGCTGAACAAGGAGGTTCCTGATCCACTAGACATGCCGATCATGAAATCAAAAACCATGTGACCAAGACACCTATAACAATGCCAGCATTAAATGGAGGAAGTGCATGGGTGGGAGAGGCGTCGTTAGGAAGGAACACACAGCCCAAACTGTGTACATAACAAACCAGAATTTTAAAAGTTATCTAAAAGGGAGGAGTTCTTCTAACAAACTATATACATACATATACATATATATATATATAAATGAAATAAGAATACTTTCTCCATTAGAACTAATAGACATCTAAATTAACAATTTGCACATAATGGAATGAAATAAACGAAAACACAAAAGCCAGAGGTGCAATGAAAGAAAACTGAGGGACTGGGGGAAAAGCAGTTTGTTTAGTTTTGTGGGCTGGGGGCTGCATGATGAGAAAATTAATAACCAGCATAAAACACAACTGAAAGTTCCTCCAGGGAAAAGTGCTGCATAAATCTGTCCAAAAGAGTGAAGGACTGCTAGACTGCAGAAAGAAAACTGTATACAAGAGGATTCCGATGTAAACTGACATACAGAATGCTTCCATCTGGCATAGATATTGAAGAGTTTTAAGACACAAAAGTCACATCCACAATATAGCTTTACAGACTAAGGTGTAAAAAATAAAACGCCTGCTAGCAACAGAAAATTAGTTTCAAAATATTTTAAGTATGAAAGACCAAATTTGGTAGGACAAAGACTAGGACTGAGAAGGACACAGCCCCTCAAGCTGCTCAGGGAGACTGGCAGAATATGGCAAAGGACAGTACAGTCTGAAGGGTAAGAATTACTACAATGGAGTCAGCGCTCCAAACAAATACTATTTGAAATAAACAATTAGAGACTGGCATATGTCCCAAATCAATAAGTAGAGGTAACTCTAGGAGGAAGTATAATGGTCACGTAAGAAAATTTAAAATGCAAATTACCACTAGTTGTTCTAGATGTGATAGAGCTTTAGAAATTCTAAATTCCAACTACTCTGAACCTCAGCATCTGATTGATCCTCATCTATAAGCCCACCATCTTCTAGAATACCTCTTTCTAGGGATCTTTACTCCTCCAGGTTCTCTTTCAACTGCTGTGAAATTGTTGAGTTTACTCAACTGGATTTATTAATGTTACTTGCAAATCTTAATTTTAGTTGCCTTAGGATTTCAGTTGGAGAGAAGCTTTGTTCGACGAGACAAACTTCAATGCTTTGGTATTAAGAAACAAAAATCTTATTTTCAACCCCCATTTTAAACAGCTTAACCTAAATCATAATATTAAAAAAGTCAGCATTTAAGTAGAAGTTCATTGAAGGCTAAGAACTTTCCGGGGGGGATGTGGGGGGGTGGGGAAGGGCAGGGGGAAAGCTTTAGAGTAAACTGATTCCCATTACATTAAAAGTATACTGTTCCTGGATGCAAAGTACAACATCCATCTCCTTTTAAGTGGTAAGTAAAATGTCCATTAATCAGGACAGCATTTTTAAAATCCACAGAAAAACTCTAAACCTAAAAAATATTGTGAAGTTTAACTCTATCCATCATCTAGTATTGCCTCCCCCATAATATTCTTGGAAGCCCCAGGAGATAATACCCTACTCCTTTTATACCTAATCACGTGAAGACACACTCTTAAGGCCCTGAGCATGACCACAAAGGAGGAAATAACATGTTGCCTTGTTCCAGGGTCAGCAGAGTCCTACAGTGAGGTGTCACATTGGGAAAGCACTTTACAAAAAAAAGTTTTCAGGTAACTTTGGATAACCCATTAATTCACTCAACTTACTTTTTTACACCAATGCTTTTAAGTTGTCCAAGGGCTATTTGGAGGTTTAATGATTTCTTTTTTAATATAAAACACTTGAGCAACAATAGCTTCTAAGGCAGCATTGATTTATCAATATGCTACCTCAATGTATTAACACTCAACTCTTTTTGCCCAATTTTGTGCGATTACAGACAAGTCCCCTTAAAGAGACCTAGAAGCAATCAAACACCTAGAAGCAATCAAGACCTAGAGTGATAAGCAGAAAATGGAACTAAAAAGGTTGTTCTCTCAAACAGGTTACCCTGGCCAAATGGGAAGGACTGCAAGACTTACTGCTGTGGAGCTACCAAAAAAGAAGGGCAGAAAAAGATGGTTCAGAGTCATCACTGCCAACAGCTGTGGATGTCAGCTGGTGGCACAGGCAACTGTGCACTGTTGATGGGATAAAAAGCTGGTTATTAATTTAACTAGATGGTATTTGGTCAGCACATGCCCTCAGAAATTCACAGGACCTCAATTATCTGAGGTTCTCTTCCAAATTTGTTTGATATTGATCCATGACTTTGAAGAAAGGGTTGATAAACAGACAGAAACACAGCATGGTTACAGAAGGTATGTGATTTAGGAAAGTATGTCAAAGGTACATTAACACAATAAAGGGCAAGGGGAACCAACTTACCCAATTCAGGAACATAAGGGACCTCCTAGAAAGCATAACTGACTCCAGTCTCATTAACAGCTATCCATATAATCTCATTTATTCATGTAAAAAGTCCCATCTAAATAAAGACTTTTTATGTTGCACAGTTATTGGTGAAAAATTCCTCTAGAATTTCAAAAACTATAATTTAACAAAAATTTCAAAATAACAGTATTAGGAAAATTGTAGTACTGTATGCTGGAAGTACAGTTACTTAATGCAACTAACCTTCTAGGTCTTTACCAAGACAAATTTTCAGTCATGCCATTTAGGTTACATCTCCTGGTGGACTAAAAGAGTCAAACACAAGCTTGTAGCTGACTACCTGGAGTCACGCCCCTGTAAGAATGCTGAGCAGAAAAAGGGGAGAGGAAGTAACAGCTGAGTTTTGCGCTTGTGTTTTGCTTACTCCTAAACCAAATGAAAAAAAAAAAAAGAGTATGAGCTTTCATTACTCTGGTAAATCCAGGCAAGATAGAATAATGAATTTTCTATTAATCAAATAACAAATGCTACATTTTTACATATAAGTAGTCTCACTTAAAAGTAGCAAGCGACTTCTTGAAGATAAAAGGCAGAGAATTGGTATAATGGCTATGGGGCCTCCACACACTAATTAAGGCAGCAAAATGCTATAACCCAGAATGGAATCCATCTCTCAACTCTGTTTCTGTATAGACCAACTGCACAGAAAACGTGCTAGAATTCAGAAATAATCTACCTTTTTATTAAAGTTTCTAAGCTGTATGCAGTAATTCTAATAAGCACACACTTTAAAAAAAATATTAAAGGCTGCTATATCCCCATAGGTATCTTGAAAAGTGTTATCAGTCTTTTCTAGCTTTAGTTATAAAGTTGATGCCACTTTATTGTATTTTACAGGTAATACTTACTCCTAGGTAAATTACACAATATAACTGAGTTTATCAACATGCAATATTATCATTTTTAATTCTATATAAAATAAGAAAATAAAAATATTTAACCAAAAGGAAAGATTCAAACACTTACGAAAATATTTTATCCAATAAAGCAATTCCTCTTCCACCACTTCACTCGAGCTTTACTTAAAAAAAAAATTACTCTGTACTACTCATTTAACTTACACTTTTTCAAATTAATAATGTAAAAGATCTATTACCGCTTATTAAAAGACACTAAAACAGCTGAATTTGGCCTTCATGTCAAGGTCAAAAGCAACATGAACCACAACCAGGAACTGAATTCAGCGTTCAGTTTGATTCCAATGGTTTTTTAATCAAATTGCCTTTAAAGGGTCAACTGTATCTCACAGAATTAAGTAAAAGTAGTAGTAAGGTCAGGATGACAGAACTAGTTTAATGAACTAGTTCTTTCTATTCACCCTGTTAAGACATTTTGAACATGGGATCACAACTCATTTGCAATACCACAAAATACAGTGTACTGTGAAGAAAGCTTAATTAGATTTATTTTTTCCCAAAAAGAAGGGGTGATCCAAGCCATTTCAGGTTATATTCACTTTCCAAAATTATACTGGATATTTGGCACAAAGGTTTCTTCATTTCCTTTACTAATATGAGCCTCTATACGCTAGAAAAGAGACTGAGTATCCAGACTGACCCTCTTTCTTTGTGTCCTACTTGCTGTGCTCCTAGTTCACAGACTAAATTTAATAAGCTATTTAAATAAGAAAGACTTAAATAGAAGTTTTAAGGACACAAGGAAGTGTGTCACAGAGTATGAACATCACTGGCAACTTGTTCTTCGTAATTTCTTTAAGCAGCGTTATAGTTAAACTGATTGTGCAAATATGAACTAAACAACAAAACAAAAAATTCTTGATTTGGCAGAGGATATTTGTAACAAATGAGACACACTTGCTATCCATGAGTCATTAGACACATGAAAATAATTTTTATTAAGCAAATTACACATTCCAAAGAACATATTTAATACGTGCCAATATCATTCCCTAAACCATAAGCATTATTATGCATTTAATTCTTGCTTTTTCTGTTCAGTAAAGACCTTGCCTCTGGTATCACTGGTACACTAGTGAGGTCAAGACCCCTGGCACAATGAGACAGCCTGCAGTACAGGGTTCAACTGTTTCTTTGCTTCCAAATAAATAAATAGTTAATCATTGGTTTGGAGAAGGGCTGTATTTTGTTTCGGTTTGGGGGTGGGTAGTTTTGGGTTTCTGTGGGTTGGCAGGACACTTTCATTTTTTTATGAAGCGAGTCCAAGACTTTCAACTTGTTTAGTATGTGCATTCACATGCCAAGACAGATTCATTTTAGAATTTAGTAAATCAGCATTTACTAATATATATAAACACTAAATATATATATATATATATATATATAAACATTACTAATTAGCATTTAGTAAACTAAAGTATCAGGAAAATATATCGTCTCCACAAGTTCTCTGTAGCCAAAATACCTACCATCATTGTAAATTATAATCCTAGGTACATTTGTTTATATAATGATAAAATAAGTAACAGATTTAGAGTTATCAATAACTTAATACATTATTACAATAACATTATTTAACAGTAACTTAATCAAGTTATGACAGATCAAAGTATTTCCTTCAAATCAAAAGAACTGCTATTAACATCGCTTACTTGATTTAAATTTTGGAGAAGATTCATCTTTACTTCAGACCCACAATTTCAGTAATCACTGAAAGGACATGCTTTGCTACTTACTGCTCTTCTTCAGAGGGAAAAGAAAACCAACCAAACAAAAAGAACCCACGCATATAAGAAACCCACCAGCAGTGGCATCTTGCGATCTGTAGGTATCCACAAACCCCGTTGCTAGTTGAAAGTCAGGGTCTCAGATTACTACCATGCTTCAACACTGCCAGGTAAGAAGTTGGACTCTACACCGCTGTATCTTAACATAACTATTCAGATGTGTAACTGAAATTACTTCAGTTCACATGCCTCCAATTTGTCCCTGCTATGACTTCCAAAAACAAAGTCACACTAAAAAAACCAAGTTGAATCACTCCTGAAAAAAAAAAAAACCAAAAAACAAAAAACAAAAAACCAAAATTACCACCACACAACAACAAAAAAAAGAAACCCCAAACCCAAACACCAGAAACCCACCACATTCAGAACAAGTCCAAGCATCGCTGGGGAGGAGTGATTTTTTTTATTTTTACATTTTGTATATTCTACCGCACTGAACATCACTGTGAACTTTACCTCCTTATACGCATCACAACTTAATACCAGAATAGCAAATCCTCTCTGAACTGCCAGACCTCAAGTCAAAGTCAAAAGTTTTTTACTTTCTCAGCTGAGCAACATTTGATACAATGCCTACTACATGAATACATACATTGAGATGCACTGGAAATCTGGGCACAGGCAAACTCATACACCAAAATTTATAAGCAGTTCCTCTAACTAGAAAGAACTATTTCACAAACCAATTATCAACTTGTTATAAAAACCTCTAAGAGTTTGAGCCTGGTCTTAAAAATCTCATGTTCCTTGCTTTCTACCAAAAATCAAATTTGAGACATTAAAGTATGTCAGCAACCTATGTAGCTTTAGTCATGGGTAGGTACCTTTTATAGCCTCTTATGTGCCATCTGAAGGCAGCAGAGACGGGCTACCTCCTCTGGAGATGGTCTGAGTCACACTGTAGCAGCATTTCCACCCTTCTGAATATGAAGGGAACCAAGGACAATTGGTCAACTTACCAGGCTAAGTTATGTGCCTAGAAAGACAAGAAAGTGTTCGAGTCTTGACCAAAAGACATGACATGATAGATAAGAGTACTGAAACTGCCATATGGCAAAGTCAGAGCAACGACAGGATAAACATAGTTACTGTCTTTTACCAAGACCCTGTTAGTAAACAAGCTTTTTTTTTTTTTTTTTCTCCCCCATCTATGCTGATCCTTTCTCCTTTAAGCCAGAAGTACAGAGAGAGAAAAGCAGCAACACAAGTGCCTCATTAAACAAACAGTCTCAAATTACAGGGTGTGCAGGGATACACCCAAAGAAACAGCAAAACAGATTTACTTCAGCACTAGTAAAGCCCAATTTATTTTATCTCCTGTCTTCAAAAAAAACTTAGAAAATGTCATTGTTTAGACAGCTTATCATAAAACTCAGACAATTTCCCCTGCCATAATGAAATTATAGATTGGTTTACAAAAACATTAAGTGTAGAACTATAAAATTTTACCATTTTGCATTTAATGAAATGCTACAGCTCCAGTCTTGCAGAGATTTATGCATATACTCAACTTGATACAGGTGAGGCATTCCACTGTGTGGGCTGTTACACAGAGGCAATAGCAGCTGGTATAAGCCAACAGTAATTTGAAGAACATAGTTGTTAGAATAGTTAGAAGGGGGTTTCATTTGTGTTTAACATCACTTCTTATTAATACAAAATAACCCCTACGTTAAGTTAGATGTGCTGCCAAACCACAGGAATAGCACCTTTTTTGTTCAATTTACTTTCAAGTTTTCTGTCACTGATACACTCGATTTTTATATTCCAACTATAAATAGGAGTCAGACGTTTCTCAGCCCTGATTTTCATTATTTATGTCTAAATCCACACCTCTTTGCCTTCAGGTCTCCGAGCACCTCACTTTTGCACATCAAGTACTTGATGGAATGTAAAACAAAAAAGTAGCAAGGAACATGAGAAAAAAAAAAAAAAAAAAAAAACACACACAGGCTGAAAAAACCCAACCAAACCTTTTGTTTAATCAGATAGCAACCTGTTCTGCCTCCTGTATTATGGATTTCTGTAACACATTATGCACAAAGCAAGTCAGTGAAAAATCTTCTAAATGTTTTTTGCTGTTCATAAATTACTATCTTCAACAGGCATTTGAGCAGTCATACTTTCAGAAGCTTCACATTCTGCCCTTAAGTTATAGTATGAACTAGTCTATTTTCCCTAGTTAATTTTACAAATTAAAAAGGAAGTAAGTTTTTCTCCAAAATTTTCAATTGTCAAGACCTTATTTTTAGTAGATTTTTATGCTTTATCATTCCTGCCACAAAACAATTTCTGCGTTACTAGACAGAACCACAACAAATCTGAATATTAATAAAACAAATCCCTCTAATATGTGCAAGAACTTCTAAGGGAAGAATTCTTATGCTATTTACACTCCATAGAAATATGCTAAAAACAAGATTAACTGGAGAAAAGATAAAAATTTTCAGCCAGCATTAATCCATAGTATTTTTTAATGCTCACTGCCTTGGTACTAGGTATTGGTTTTCCCAAGCCCAAGTGCTCAGATGAACTACATTATGACTTTTATTAAGCCTTATTTATAAATGGAAAGGCATTAACATGGACAAAAACCACGGAACACCTTGAGAGCTGTAGCAACCACAGGGGGGAAGAAGGAAATTCCCTCCCTTTTGCCCCCAAACTGTCATTCCGTAACTCCTAGGAAACAGAATGCTGGTATTTAACCAAACAAAAAGAAACAGTGAAATAAGTTACCAAGATGTACCTCCAACAAAAAAAAAATTAAAATAATCAATTAAAGCCTTTGTTATTTTTTGCATGATAGTATCAAAGTAGATTTTCTGAAAGCTATTCAGATGCTACAAGAAGTTGTGCAGCCTGAGGCCTGTGATGCATACTTGAGTCTGCTCTGAAGCACTTAGGGAGGAATATCATGATAGTCTTATCCATCAAACAAAAAAGGGATCACCAAAAAAACCAAGAAACACCATCAAAACTTAAAAATCTTCATTTCCAATATTTGAGAGACATACAAACCTATCTACACAAACCTCAAGTAAATTTTCAACAGCATCTAAATGACCTAGGATATGAAGTCTTATTTTTGTGGCATAAATAACACCGCCTCAAAGTTCAAAAGATTTGAATATTAAGAGAACAAATTGACTATGACAATCCTGCCCCTAGCACTAGATAATACACAACTAATAAATATTGTCCTAAACATAGAAGCATAGTGTTGTCTTGATATATATTCCCTGGACAGTTGCATCTAATTTTTCTGAGAACACCACATAAAATTTATTTCTATTGAGAAATAAATCAACTGAAGAGACTGAATCTGCGTTCTACAGAAGAGCTGGGTGCTGCTCGCAGCTAGTATTGTTCTCAGCATGCCCCTGGGATAAAGAAAGACTGAGAACCATTTTCTACTTGAAAGGACACTGTTTCTTCAACAGTAAAGAGCATTAGCTGTATGCAACCTTGCGAGTCCAATTGAAATCACTAAGTCCCTTTGCTAAAGTAGCCATACATACCAAAAGTGACCCAAATTTGTGTTTTCAAGAACGCAGTAAATGACCAAGACTACCAATACTACAAGGTTAAATACTCTGGTCAAATGTATAACTTCTTTTTTCTATTTAGTACAGTACAAATATCATTAGACAAACTTTGGAGAATGCCTTTCACTGGCACTCTGCTTTTGTTTGCAACATGTTCTTGAAATTACTGAATTGTTTCACTAGAAAGTTAGTTTTTATTTTTGTACAGCCACTTCTTGTTGCGGTTCTATGCCTCAAGCAGCAATCACATTCTGTTCAAAAAAGAACAGTCTGACAAACACAGGAAGCTTTTACCTGCTATTAATTTTACATCTGTGTAACTGAACAATCCAGTCTATTCTCTCGGAAGCCTGAGCGGCAGCAAGACTAAACATTTCCTAGTCAATCTGCTTCTGATTGAATTCATTTTCTGCATGGCACAAAGAGAAAGGAACTTGAAGGAAACCTGAAAAAGTAACCTATGAAATACATTACTGAAAAATCTTAACACCAGCCATATTACAGCTGTGCCTTTTCTGAGTCTCCAAGTAATTACAAGCAATGAATGACTAATGTGTTGGAGGAATATTTATTAAACTGTTTTTCCTGGTTAGCATGTTGTATTATTTATATTATCTTGCACTTACAGGCCACAGTGCCATTCAGGAAATTAGATACAAGTGAAGAGACAGATTTTAAGTTGTTGCAGTCAGCACTAAGTAGACCGCTACCTTCAGAATAGTTTTAGAAGCTTTCTCATTGCTTGGACAAAAATAAATAAAGAAATCCAGGAAAAGCAGTATAGAGTTGTTGAACTACAAATATATGCCTGCCTTCAACCAAAAACAAGGTATGGGAAAGTAGAGACAGGGAGAAAGAAGTATTGAAAGGTTCATTGGTCATCTTATTTCTGAAAAAGACAAATCTTCTGAATGTATTAACCTGTATGTCAAAAATTTATTGCATTTGAAGCTGTAAGAATCAGTTAAATTAGATGAGAATGCCACATCGCATGATTTTCCTGTTTAAAACTTTACCACTCACTTATGCACTTATTGCATTACTTTAGAAGCAGCAATGCTCAAAGAAAAGATCATGTTGCACGATAATTATATGCTCTACATTGGTGTTGCATTACTGGTAATCAGCAGTTGTGACAATAAATTTATATGGTGTTTCGAAAAACCTTTAGGCCCTGAATTTTATTTTTTTTTCCTTTTAAATTGCAAAGAAGTAACAGTTTTCCAATCAGGCATTTGGGTACATAAAGTCAAGTACTGCTAATTAAGAGAATGAGTGATGAATTCCAGCCTCATTCATTAAACAAAATTGCATTTAACTGGGATTTATTAGACTGAATCTAAAGTTTGAAATAAAGGTTCTTTTATTTTGAAAAGCTTCTAACACTTTTATAATAAAAATAATGCTTTCCTGATCATAACGCATGTTAGACTTTCAAAGCATTTTACAATGCCAATTTTGCAAATCCAGAAACTATATTAAAACAAGTTTAAATGACTTGTCAAACAACACAAAGAACCAACAGCAGGACTCTGAAGAAGCTGCAGGTTTCTTAAGACCCAAGCATCATCACTTTTACTCCCAGATCTGCATACCTGCGTATAAGAGCAGAGGAAACAAGGCTACAAATCAAACAAAAGGCAGCCCTCTCTCCTAAATTACTTTCTTTCCTATCAAGCCAGAAAAACTACAGAGATGGATTCTCCTAAAAATAAAATTTTACTAATAAGTTGCTTCAGCTGAAGTTGTATCTTTCATTAATGAGAGTGAACAAGAAACAATTCTTTATATTTTTTAAAATTAAAAGTGGTAGTTATACAACTTAAATAATTGGAAACAACATACGACTGAATGACTTAAAATTCTTTGACAAATGTTTTTTCCCCTCACTTTTCACTTTACGTATTATCTGGGTTAAATTAGAGTAAGTTAAATTTGAATGTTTCTATTAAAAACTCAGACCAAACAGGAACATTAGTTTTAATTTATAATTTGACATAAACTAGCACAAACTTGCACATAAACACACACTTTGCATTAAGACTGTTTTCTATTAATCTAGTTTAAGTTTCCTTTAGATTAAACCAAGCTCAAATGGAACTCCATTCAGTTGTCTATACTCAAAACTTGCAAAGTACCTAGATAAAGTTAAAACTTACTTGGTCACCTCAAAGCTATTTTGTCCATGGACAAAGCTTATTATTACTTGATAATAAGCCAAACGTTATTTTCAACCACAAAAATTATTTTGGAAGCACAGTCTAATGGTTAAAGCATGGGACTACAAATCCAGACATTTTTAAATAGAAACCAATTTCATCACAGATCACTGAGTGACTCTGGGCAAGTTAATTAACCTCCCTGCAATCTGTGAAATTGGGATAATACCTACCTTGCAGTGCAGCTTAATTCATTAATGCTTATATCCACCTAAGGATCTCACAGCATTTCATACCACAGAAATACACCTCATATTTCATACTATAGAAATACCAACAGGTTTAGTATTTCAAACAGTACTTTGGAACATAATTCCTATTTGAAAATACACCTCACTGTCAATTCATAAGTAGTATTTGAGTGACTTCAGGTGCACTGAAAATATATTCAACATGATATAAAAATCACAAGCAAAATAGTAAAAAGGCTACATATTACATGTCTCTTCCATCAGCTACGCACAGAATTCATTATTACTCTGCACTTACAGAACTCATCAGATACTCATCAGCTGTAACTGCAAACATTGCAATTAACTTTGAAGAGTTCCTCAGAGTCTGCCAGTGCCCCAGAATTACTCTCAATTCAGAATCTCGTTCTAACTGCAAAGCTCTTTTTCACCATAGTTCCAGTGCAAATATTAAAACATTTCACTGTATGTTATTTTGATATATTATGTAGCCCCCCGATTCTTATCTGCCTTTAAGAAATGAGTAGGAAGTAGTTCGTTCCAAGAAGTATGCAGTTAGAGATGAAACCTGAATAGATAAGGTCACTGGCACTCATCACAAGAGATTACCAAAGTTATTGAGGAAGAAAAGGAATTTTCAGGGGATGCAGCAACTGTTATGAGGACCAACATTCTTTCTTGTGGCTACCATGGTTGGCAAATTCTTGGCAGCATGCTTGGACTTCAAGCACTCATCTATCTCAAAGAAAAACAGGTTTTATGTCAAAAAAATATAAAATTTAAAAGGAGCTCCAAGTTCCCCCTCAACCCCTGTACATCATTCTTTTTGGACTGCTTGCTCTCTTTAATTAAAAAAAAAAAAAAAAAATCCTCTTCTGCTTCTAAAGTCATTAATGTCTGCACTTATTTTCAGTTTGATTTGTTTCTTTTTATATTCCCAGTAAGAACAATGATGTTTATCTCCTTTATTGCATAACTACAGCTGCTGCTGCACAACAGGTTATATTTTATATAATATATAATATTATATATAATTTATATATAAATATATATAATAAATATATTTTTAAAAATATTATATTAACAACCTTAGTGTTTCACTGAGCCTTCATAATCTCTAACATATTTAAGGTCTATAATCCACTAGCTATACCTAATATTTCTCCCCACCCAACAGATGCTAATACAAATACTGCATGTGGATCATTCAGTGCATTTTTAATTCTTCATTTGACAGCTAGTTTAATGGAAGATGGTTTTCTATAAAGAAGAGTGCATCTAGAATGATCCATTAAATAAGTGAAAAAAAAATTTTGTTCAAGATTTTCTTTTCAAAAGGAGACTCCATGGGAACTCCGTATTTTGACCCCTGTTAAAAGTTTTAATCCTCTGATAATGATTCCATCTATTAAAAATTTCAACAGCTAACAACAATAATACTCCTCATGGCAATCCTTTGTCACTTGCATATAGACAAGTCCATTAATCAAATTAAAAGCAACAACATTACAATACCATGTTTACAACTACCGTGATATGCTTTAAATAAGGCTCCTGAATGTATTCAATCTTGCAGAAAATAGGTAACAAAAACCCCCAAACCAGACACAACACTTCTAGTACAAATAAGAATATTTACCTTGTCAACAATCATTAAAATAAACATAGTTAACACCACATCTTTAAGGCTCTAGCTAATGCATTTCATACAGTTATCCTTTACCTTCATACCTTTTTCTTAATGATTTTCAGAAAGTTTTCTCTAACATATTTTAATCAGCTATGGAATGCAAGTATCCTAATTCAAGGAAGGCTTCCAAGCATTTTTGTGATGTCTTCTAGCAACCATTTTTGTGCTTGTGCTTCCATCACTGTGACAGAAGGCCTGAGAACAAGTAACTGAGGACGTAAAACCATTAGCAAATTCTTCTGCCCAACCACAGGAGTTTTATCCAGAAACAGCAGATATACCAATAATTATTTAGCCATGTGCCAACACCTTCAAGCCCAATCACTAAGACCACAACAGAAAATTAATAAATAAATTACCAAAGAAGCAGCTACTACTTTACTCCAAAGTTAAGGAGTATTTTTTTCTAAGAAGAAATACTAAGAAGCAGCTTGGCTTGACAGATAGGCCCAGCAGGTTTTTGGTCTACTATTTACTACTGCAAATGCTCATCTTAGCAATTATATTTTCTATTTTAAATACACTTTAGTGTATATAGGAAACAGCAGCCAAAAATGCAGAAAAACTGAATGACTGCAAAAACGCTGTTACTTAAATTTAAATTTCTCTCTTTGGCAGTACATACTTAGAACATTATCAAAATAGAAAAATAAAGCTTTTCCATGGATTCGGAAAAGTTTACATGAAATATCATTATAACATAACATATAGATCATCATACACTATGCGGTTCTGCAGTCCTTTCAAAATATCACAAGCATTCATGACTGAACATATCTTCATAAGAAGTCAGAACATTTATATAAAAGCATCAGTCTTGTAAAAGAAGTGCAACTTATTTTGTTTATGAAATTCTTTTACATGGTCTTCTTCCTAAAGAACATTATTCTTCAGAGCTAATATTTTTTATAGTAAATGATCACACTGATGACAAACTTTTTCTCCAAGCTTGGAAGCCAGCAAAAAATTCCTTTAACTTCTATTCTCAATAAGAATTTTCTTTGCTGTTTCCATTCCTGAAGTACCAATTCACAGCCTTTAAGACTTCCCACACATACACATGCTGAAAATGACAATACAATGCGGTGACACTTAGAAATACAAGCAAAGCAATTGCCATTCTTTAGGGCTTGATGACTCTTTTCTCAGCCTACTGAAACACAGCTTACAGCTAACTAATTTTGTTAGCAATTAAGGAACATTAACAAGGAACTTATTCCTGCACAAGGCAAGAGCTACTGAATATCTAAATACAATAGTGATCGATTATAAAAGCATAATAATAATAATCTGTCAGCTAAAGACAACTGAACTGCAAAAATACATCATTAAGACTGTTGGGAGTTTCTACTTCATCTCTCTCCTGTTGGAAAGTGTTCCAAGCAAATGAAATACTTGGCTGTCTGTTTTTCTTTTCATTGATTTCTTTTCCCCAGTATTAGAAAACTACAAACTTCAGCTGTTTGTTCAAAACTCAAGTATTTTGAGGACTTTTTCTGCTAAAAAGTAAAGTTTTTCAATAAAAAGGTGTTAAAATTTAGTTGAAGCTTCAGCAGATAACAAATCAGTAATAAGCAAATCCTGTGAACTTGCACACAGGCAGAGAGAGCTCAACAATCCGAAGGGAGTAAGGAATTCCTTCACAAGAGGTAAAGGTAGAAAGAATTTTCTGGAAATAGCTTTGTTAAAGGAAACTATAATATCAGATAGTTTATTTGGCTATTTGTATTTAAGCTTCAGAAAGTTATTTCAGGAATTACACTTTATGTATTTAAAGTGTTATGAATATTAGAATTTGATGTTTCTCTAAACAAAGCACGTTCTAGTCAGTTCTATAAACTTTACCTCTGACCAACTACCAGTTCAGAGACAACTTTTTAATAAAAGTTAGAATAGGATCCCCTAGTCTCAAGAAAAGGCAGCAAGACTATCTCTAGTTCTGTACTAGTATTAGGGCAATTTTTCTCGGCAGAATGAGTCCATTTTCAGAAAATTTTAGATAAAAATCACTGATTTCTTAATCATAATATCAAGTAAATAGATTTGCCCTTTCATTTGAAGGTCAATGTACTGGCTTCAAAGCAACTCATAGCCAGGTTTAAAGAAAGGTATGAGTGGCAACAGAGTGTGTATATATATATATAAAACAGAGTATATATAAATCCTGAAGCAAAGCAAAAAAAGCCTGATATTTATTTGCTTGACAGTACTTCGACTGCTCTTGCTTGTTAGCTTCATAGCAGTCCTAGTGCTTATGTTTCCAAACAGAGGTTTCAGCATACTTTTCTATTCACTCAGTTCTCCAAACACTCTGAACGTATGATTCCTAGAAACCACTTTCAATGTTCAGTCACTACATCTCCACTAAATAATGGCTGATTTTAGACTTCAACATCTGGAACTTTTTGTGTTTAAGCACTTGCACAAGTTTTATTTGAAATGCCAGTAGGGAGTAAAGTAGGCATAGGAGGCCTATTCAATAAAGAAAATGCAATTTATAGTCTTAGAACTTACAATAGCAATAGAATCCTAATAAATGAACATACAACTTCAGTTTTACAGAGTAAAAGGTATCATTGTTACCCAGGTGGACCCTTCCAAGATGGTTTTATCACAACTACCTGCAATATAGTCCAACTTACTCCCTGCTTGCTAGCCTCTATCTTGCTTTTCCACAAAATAGTCAATCAAATCTACCTGTGTTTCACCTCTGCTCCACTAGACTACTTATTCCTATCCTAGCTATACAGCAACTGAACACCCAACAAAAAAAATTCCAGCAACTGCATAAATTTTTATATGAAAAACTGCCATTCTTGAAGAGTTCAGAATGATGTGAAACTGGAGAAAAGAGCCGGTGAATTTTTATTTTTTTTATTGCTTTTGGAAAAAAAAAAAGAAATGAAGGAAACGTCTTTGAAAAATTAAGGAACCAATTGAGCTGCAAAAGTAAGAATAAATCTTTTACCACTAGGTCAGCTTTCTATCAAGGAGTTATTAGTTTATTAACTAATAACAATTAATAGTCACACTGTTTGTGAAAAAGCCTGATTTCCAAAGGTTAAACAAATGTTTACAATTAACCATTAATTATTGCAAAGCCTCCCTGTACCTTATGACGATTTGAAGGAAAGCACAATCCCAGCGACCGGAACTAAGTGCAGACAAGTTGTATGGAAAACCATTCAAGTAACTAATAAGTTAGAGCTTTCAAGAAATACTAGGCAATAGAAATTACTTCTGTTCGTGTTAACTGCTCTGGACAATACAGCAATATTCTTTTTATCTTTAAGACCTCTTCCATGCTGCTCAGCATGCTTGCAATCGCATTCCAAATTCTCATTTTCATATCTCTACCTCCTTCAAGCAATTGCAGACCAAAATGCCTCTGAAACACAGCTTTCATGAAGATGAACAAACATCGGGTTGGAAAACACCTCCATGTCACTCATGTAGTTCATACAGGTAAGCGCGTGGCACTGAACTGTGTGATTCTCTACTCTTTTCCCTCCAACTATACATTTGAACCCCAAATCCATCAAAAGGCAAAATCCCTCGGGGTCAAACAGATTGTCTTCCATGACATCATATAAGTGAGTTAAGATGGTAATTAGAGAAGCTATTAGGAGCAACCAACTACTCATTTTGGTAATAATATAATGGAATTCTGGTATAAAGCTAGGACAGCCGTGTCATCATAAAACCAATCGATCAGTATCATACTATTTCTTAAATGATTCCAAAACTGATTTCATTTTCCTTAAAGTTGAGTAATACACATATTGAAAACATTAGACTCATAACGGTAATAAATTCTTTCATTTTCACTGTACTCTACAATTTTCTTGTACTCTAGACAAACATGTAAACATCTCTCAATATAAAAAGTAAGATTTAAAACTTCAAAACCTGTTAACACTAGTAAATGAAGCATATGTTTAGCTATGAAAAAAAAAATTACTCTGCTACAATTACCTTGCTGAAATAAGTCAAATAAAAACATAACAAAAAAGTGGATTTTGACATTTCATATTTTGTTGAATACCATTACTGCACAGGCAATCACTGTCTCTTACATATAAATTAACATCCTACCATCTGTCAAGTGTTCAGATAATCACAGGGTTTAATGCACAATATGGTTATTAGAATGTGACCTGACAAAAAGAAAAAGAACACAACCTAATTTGGACTATGAAATCTATGATCTCACTTGCAAATGACAGTTTGACAAGCTATTATTCTGCATTTTGGCTTCTACAGTAAAAGCAATTTTACGCATACATAATTCTATTAGTCATACAGCCAACTGCCTGTGGAAGATTACTTCAAACTATAAAATTTGCTTGGTCATTCAGGATTTTGAACTTACACAAATATTTGCACCGTGAATAGGAATTTAATGATCTGTATATATACACCTAGGAATAAAACACAAGTCACTATGCAGTCCTCTGTGATGCTACCATTAACTATAACTACAGACTTCCCATGTCAATTTCCAAGAAGGCATGCAAAAAGTCATTAAACCCATTAATTACCTATATATCAACTGACATCAGCTGTTTCAGTAGTATACAGAACAGTTCTACACGTAATCTGTTTCATATGCAACTGTGTCATCTGCTAATAAGCACCATTAACGATTAGTTTTATTCATAATATTAGTTAGTTGCTTTATGGCTTATTCCACTTGCAATACCTTGTTTTCACCAAGGTAAACATTACTGACACTTGTCTCTACACAAGGCCACTAAAAAAATCCCCTTATTCTCTACCAACAGAAAACTACACCTGGCAAGCCTCATGTGCCCATGGCTCCCACATTTTTCAATGACTCAGCTGCATTGTTAATGCTGCAATAAAATATATTTCCAAAGGATATACTCTAACGATCACTTCAAAGTATAAAATGCATGCTTGGGAAAGGGGAAATTATGTCTTCAGGAAAAAACAAACAAACAAAACATTCTAAGAAGGTGACAAAACAAAAAACCCACCACCACCGACAGTTCAACACAGCAGAAATTCAGCAGGATAATAACTATTTAATAAGTAAAACCAACAAGTGAGGTAAATTATATTTCTTTACTTTTGCCTTCACTCAGCCTCTATAGTTTTAACTGTCATGTTGGCTCAATACACTGGTGAGTCAGTGCACTGAAGGCTCTGCAGTAGAGAATCATGGGCTCAGCTTGGCTGAAATGAAATTCAGAACAATGTGATAGATTTTTCAAGCTTTAGTTATACTACACAAGAACCTGCCTCAATATTAATGCATCGTGATCTTGCCCTCTTACCAGAAGGCAAGAAAAAAATCAGATCATGGTTTATGCAAGGCCCATCAGCATTTCAAAGCGTAGTACTACTTCCAGCTATACAAAACAGCTCTTACCAGACAGAGGTCTGCTATTCCGATTATCAGTTTCTACCAAAAGGGAAATAGGAAAAAACAAGAACAAACCACAGGGAAGGAAAATTTAAGACTACCTTCTTCAGGTTCAGTTTTACATGTAGTAAAAGATTTTCCCTATTATATGCCAAAAAATATCAGTTGTACAAGATAACCATCACAAAGCACCATTTTACAAAGATCACCTGAGTGACCTACGAGCCTTATCCTTGTTTTGAAAAGTCACACAATCTAATTACCACAGGTCACCAAACTCAAATATCAAAGATTAATAATCAAATTATTTGATTATCATAAAGATATTATTAGAATAATTCAGACAGTGGGGTTTATAAGACATGCTCAGCTACATCATCTGAAGCCGCAATTGCCTTGTGAAACTGGTTTCTGCATACTGATGAGCCTCAAAGATTTTCTTCATGGCAAAGTTACTATGATAAATGAAAGTAAGAACAATTATGATACAATCTACTAATCTTCTGGATGTTTCTTAGCATGTAGTAAGCGTGAGGAAGTGCAAACAAAAGCACCTTATGTTAGTGTGCTCTCCAAATGTTTACCTGGCAAAGGACCACTGAGCAAGCACCAAGTAGTAAATTCAGGGTGCCTTACCATTCATTGAATTAATGAGGTTAAAAAGTGTTAACCTCATTGAAAGTCAAGCCTCTCCCAAAACTGGAATTTAGGCACTTCAGTCAGCTGAACATATCTGAAAAATTTACCCTTAAATTTAGCCATTTGGAACATTATCCCTCCCTAACAATAACTGGCAACTCTAACCAACTTCAGGCTTTAACTAGAAAATGCTGCGCATCAAATCCCAAATTATGAAAGTTAGAGAATTTACATGGAATTGTATTTGCCTGGTAACAGTTATTAGTGTTTGACTCTTCAGGGCAGACTTGCATTGAGATGAACGCTGAAGATAACCTTCTATGATGGCTGCTAATTGCAAGCTGCTCAAGTGGCTGAAAGCTGATCGACACAACCACAGCTGCTAAATCACACCTGACTAGCTTTACTGCTGTACATGACACTTGGAACAGAATGTAGTTGGTCAGCCTGAAATAACCATGCAGATGATGATTTTAAGTTGCAGTCTTTGGTAGGAAGCTATGAAAATAACCACAGTCCCAACAGGATGTTACAGAGCATCCACATCTCACATCAGACAAAATGCTTCTGCAACACAGTCTCTGCTGCACTTTTATAATTTACAGCTTGTGCTGGCAGAAGTAGGGCTGGGGAGCTGAGTAAAGACTTCTGGGTCAAAGCCTGCCTGACCAGTGAAAGGAAAAGTTGGAACATAGGAGGTTCCACTCAAATATGAGAAAAAACTTCTTTACAGTGAGGGTGACAGAGCCCTGGAACAGGCTGCCCAGGGAGGTTGTGGAGTCCCCTTCTTTGGAGATTTTCAAGCCCCGCCTGGATGCAGTCCTGAGTAACATGCTCTAGCTCCGGGCAATCCTGCTCCAGCAGGAGAGTTGGACTAGATGATCTCTATGGTCCCTTCCAACTCTAAAAACTCAGTGAAATTCAGTGAAAATTCAGTGAAAAGCTTCCCACAGACCGTGCAGCTCTCAGGTGAAGGAATAGGAGCAGCAGGGCTCACCAAAGATTATTTACAGGTAGTTTACAGCAGACAAGTAGTTCTGGCCAGCTCTGGAACAGTCTCTTCTACTGTCCTGCAAGGAACCTCCTCGAGGACCATGCCCTGACCAGCTACTTAAAGCAAGCAGCATCCTGGGGCAGGCTTGCACACTCCAAGAGGGACTGGCACAATACCAGAAAGTACAATGCAGGTATAGAAAGAACACTACTTTCTAGCATCTTCTGTTTGGACCTGGCAAGACTCTGTACGCTAAACAAATCATCTATTCTTTCCGTGTAGAGGCAGCACACAAACTCTTCGTTTTGGAGCTTGAATTATTTTATTACTGCTAGAGTTCTGTAGATAGAGTTCTAAGGATGAAGTTTAGGTATTCAAAATATTTTTCTTGTATTCATACGTTCCAGTGAAGATATAGTAAAAATGAAAGGGAAGGAAAAAATAATGTATCAAGACACATCAAAAGCTACCATTTTCATGATTCTTACTCTTTGAATCCTGAAAAGAAGGCTAAGAAAAGGTTATAGGCTTCTAGGATACTCTATTTTACAGACTTTGGTTTCCAAAACAAAATACATTTAAAAGATACTGTCTATACACGGGTCTCCCACTTTTACTTTTTTTTCCTAAGCTGCTGGCACTAAGCAACACATCAAGATGCATTTCATTTACCTATGGAAAGGTTTCATTTTAAAGATTCGGTACATCATCTCTTAATATTGTTTTGTTCAGAGAGAAGTGTTGTCACAGGAAATTGATCAAGCTTTTGCGTATTAAGGTCAATTTGCAAGTTCTTTGGCCTATACTATTCAACAGGGCATTTATATTACTATGATTCACCCATCTCACCTGTCCTGTATTCTCTCATGGGAGCATGGAATTGAATACATTAATATCAGAATAATTAAATAATCAGAAAATCAATGTAAGTTTTCTTACTGAAACATTTAAAGTAATTTTTCACTAGGTTAAGCTCAGGGGAAGATGAAGATTAATGTCTGATTATCCCAAATTAACCAAAATACAAGAGTAGCAGCTGACCTGAAATAGTATATTAAAATTACCAAAACAAGGAGCAATGAGAACACCTTTGTATATTCTGTAAGGTAAATAGTGTAGGTGAGAGGAAAACACTTTAAAAATAATACCTTTGGTAATCAAAAGAACTTCATACTTCTCTTCCTCCCAGAATATTCAGCAAATTACATTTCCTTCTCTAGAATAATTTCATCCCTAACAAGATCAGGGAAAATGATTTATTCCACCCCCAGTCTTCCTACATTTGTACGTCATCCTATGGGACACTGACTTTCTGAATTGCTTTTGGCCATCTGATATTACATTACTGCAGCCTCTGCAGAAGGAGCCAGAATAGAAAAAAAGAAAAAAAAAAAAAATCAAAATAATTACATTAATGCTGGGAATCAAAGCTTATTGACTTTCCCTGGAGCTATAATACCAAAAAGCTGGTTACAGAAGTTATCAACTTATTTAATGATACCACCAGCTCCTCCTTGAATCTGTCAAAATATCTTCTGAAAACATACTCAGAGTAATTTTTGATGTACAGTAATACGTGATTAACTCTAGTTCATCTCAATGCTGAAGATGACTTTATCTGCCTCTGCACCCTCTACCTGTTTGTGCCTACCAAAACACTAAAACACATTGTCATTGTAATGAAAAAACCCTTCAAGCTGCTCTGAATTGTCCCATTCCCAAGCAAACCAACATCTCATTTACACATCCCAAGTACATCCTACTTTTCCACAAAGCCTAGGAAAAGCTTTTATTCAAAAAAGTTCTAGTAAACATAAACACTTCAGACCCACAGGGTAGCTTGCTCTGAGAACTTAAGTTTATGGTATTCTGCAGTACGAATGCTCCAGTGGACAGTTTCCAGAGATCATTATCCTTTTTTCAGTTTTCACTCACATTGACTCCCAACCTAAGCAAAGAGGGTTACCTATAGATATATTTGTTCCAAAACTTCTCTTTGAAATTGCTAACACTTCCTCCCCAGACGTCCTTCTCTGGAGAGCTGATTTCCTCTCCCAACACTTTTTTTTCCTAGATCAATAGTGTCAAAAACACCTTATTCCTTCCCTCCATTTTTAAAAATTATTTTAAGGTACAATGTGTATTTGTGGGAAGAGGGTAATAGTAAATTAGACAGCTGATATTGAGAAAAAATGCCCAGAACTACTTTTTCCGTAAGGGTCAGCAGTGCAACAAAAGAATCCACCTCTAACAAAAGATTTGTCCTTGTACCATTTACAAAACAGCTTATTTAAAACATACTGAAGAAGTACAATAAATAGATTCACAAGACAACACTGTTGTCAAGTTTTCCGAGTAGTAACAAAACCAAGATGTACTTAATTGAAAGAAGAGGCTACAGATAATCACCTTCTCTTTCAATATAACTGTAAGCATGCTATGGAGTGTTTGCAGTAAACCTCTCCCTCCTAAAAAGGCTCGGGCTAAAAATTCATTATTTTTAAATCTAAGTATTACCTCTTCTGAACAACATGCAATTAGAAAACCCATAAAATACAAAGCATAAAATATAGTGCATAATATAGTCACAATTTTGGATAAAGGAAAGATGGAACTTCCAAAGAAGGGAATGAATTAAATCCTTCAGCAAGATCCCCGTTAATAAATCTATTTCTTTAATTTACTTATGTGGGACAAACCAAGTTTGTTAGTTTTGTTATCTGGTGATTGAACAAAGGGATTTATGCCAGAAGAATCTTGCCAACATAGGATACCTGCATTTCTGTAACTTAATCTAACATGGTTTAGTAGCAATAGATAGACCCTTTGATGTCACAGTGAATAGACCCTTTGATACTCATCCACAGTCAATCACTGCATATAAGATCACTCTGCAATGGAAAGCTGCTTTGAAAGTTTGGCTTGAATGTAAGATTATTCAAGAAAACTATTCAAACAAGCTACCATGACATGACAGATCAGAAGAAACAGCTTTCAATAATAGCAAGCGGGGCATGCTTCTTACTTTTTGCAAGGCAATTTGTTCTGTAACATTAGAATGGACAACATCAGACAGAACCAACAACCCGGTCAACTGAGTTGGTGTCAGTGCCTCCTGCTGCAAGTAGAATCTCTTCCATTTAGGCATCTATCAGTCCTATAAGAGAAAATTGAGATATACCCAAGGAGCAATACTCATATTAAAGAGGACCCAACTTCTTTACATATCCAAAGTGTAATCTGGTTTGCTTAATTAAATTAGCTTTTGCCAGCTATCGGAAAATGAAAAAAACTGGAAGCTACTAAGTTAGGAGAGGCAAAAAATGCATTATAGTACTCTGCAACCAATTTAGAATAGTGTATTCACCACTAAACTTTTATTCTTGCAATTAGTCTTTAAATACATAACAAAAAGGCAAGTCCCTTTTAGGATCTTTCAAGTGCTGTCCAGGCTTGGAAGTGAGCAAAAATTTTCTGGGAAGAAATCTAGTTTGTAAAACTATTTAAACACGAGTAGCAGCAGAGACCAGCATTACCTACAGGAAAATACTAAAATTAATGTTTCTAAAATACTGACTTAAATAGCATAAAACTTACTAATAGCTTCAGATTACCACTATTTTACTCAACATCTCATTTTTATTATAATAAAAATAAGCAAGTTTACCTACCTGCAGGTTAACAGGTTTATCTGTATTGTAAATCCTACACATGAATTACAGTAAGAATTTATGCTCCGTCATGGAGAGTACAGAACACTGACATTGGGAAAAAGAAGAATCAATTAGCTACTGCAGCTTCTTTGTTCTAACCATTAGTAACAATGTTTGAGAGGCAAAAAAAAAGTATGCCATTTTTTAACAGGCACATGGCAAAAAGCCATCCTCACTTTGTTGCGCTGAACCCAAGTTTGAGTTTCTCTGCAATGAAACCACTCCTGGACACTTGGCCTCACTGAAAGCACTCGGCTCAGCTTCCCTGAGGTAGGTTCTCTGGGCAGGGAGGGAAAGCCACCAGACACCAACTTCCAGAACAACACCTGGAACAAACAATTTAGTTTCTACCTTTGTTGCTCATATCATTCCATTCAGAAGATGAGCAGAGATGCCAGGAAACTCTCTTTTCATTTGAAAAGGAAGATGGAGGACAATAATTTGAGCCACAAAAACGTGGTGTAGGTTTAAAGATGATAACCAGAAGCTTCTTGAAAATTGTTTAATGAAGAGTAACTTATTAGAGAGTTGAATTACTGCATAATTATCTGGTGATCACTGAAATATTTAGTGATAATAAAACACTGCAACTTTGATTTAAATTTATATAAATTTCTATTCTTATATGTGAAATTCTGTAAAATGCAATACCGCATATTCAGTAGTATGAATATTTAAAGTTTTATCATCATACAAAAAAGGCATTATAAACATCTAGTGTGGATAAGCAGGAATAATGCCTAAGCTACATAGCAATAATGAAAATTACAACTTCTAGATATAAATGGGAACCCATATCGAATTAAGCCAGCTTTTTACATTCACAGTATACAGTACGAAAGACAAAATTAGACTCTTTGTTTAATTTCTACTACGAGTTCAAAACTGCAATTTCAGAAGTGCTTGATAAAGAATGTCTTTATTTGAAAATTGATTTGCATTAACCTTTTGACAGTTTTCCTAATTGAATTAGTTTAAAGGGTGCCTAACACCTGCAGTGATATGTACTATCCCTGTTTCTATTCCTAACAAAATTCCCTTACCAGGGTGCTGATGTATTTCAGTGGCTTTTTCTTCAGAAGTCTTTTAAAAATAACAATAAATATATGCCAGAGGTTATAAAGCCAAGGGTGGTGGTGTGTGTGTGTTATTTTGGTTTCTTATCTTTTTTTTTTTCTTAGAGGATAGTTGAAGAAAATAAGACCCTCCTAAAATGGAAAGTGTTTTTTTCTCATACTTAATGACAAATGACGGCCCTGTCATATCTAGGCTTTACAGTCCGGGTTTGGGTCGTCTTCTGCGCAAAGACAACCGAATGGTTTCAAACATTAGCTTTGACTTTACCCTGAGGGTACATGAAATGGAGGGGCTTGAATGTGTCAAATTTTCCTGCTAAGTATTCAAAGTTCTTTACTAAATCTTCCTGGTGACTTCAATTCTCTCCAACTGAGTTTGAGTACCTTTGAATAAGCAATTTCTTAAAAACATCTTTCAGACTTGCTGCTCTCACACAAAAGTGCAATAGTTACCTTTTTAATAGTAAAAAGTGTACAGCAGTTTCCATTAGATGAAGCCTTGACAAAGTAGGTTTCATTAGGGGACTAATTTAATGCATATTTAAAAAAAAAACCACCTACTACTATGTGATTTCTTCAGCTACCATATTAAATACAAACCATTCCTTTACAAAATATTCAATACGCTAGTGCAAACTGTTTTGCACAGTCAAGCAACACGTATTTACTCAAACCAAGTCTTTTTTTTGTTACTGATCTTCTAGTGTTAAAAAAGTTAGGCCAAAAGCTTTAATTGAATGATTAAAGTTTAATCTCTTACCAACTATGATTAAGTGGAATCCCTTTAGCTCCAATCTCAACATCTTTTTGCCATTTCTGCCCAGAAGCTACAACTTCAAGAGACACAGTATAGAGAGAATTCTGTTGCACATTATACTTTTACCAAGAACATCAAGCATAATGCATTTTTCATGTTTAGCCCAGTGAACAAGCTTTTCTCCCAAGACTGAGAAGTTCGCCTTTAACAAAAGCAACCCAGGGCAAAAAGATTATGAGAAATATTTTGGCATTACCAATGGGTTTCAAAGCAATATAATTAGGTAGCCACATGCTATGTTTTGTGAGAAAACTAGCAACCTATTAACTAGAGTGTCATCAGAAAGAATATGAAAAATGCATGTTAGCAGTGAAATACTAGATTTTTCCTCTGCCATCTGCACACCCTATAAATCCCTGTCGATATTTCACTGAGCTGACAGACTGCCTATTAGAATGTTTTTAGTTTTGTCTTTTAAGAAAAAACAAAAGAAACTATAACATTGGAAAACTATTTTAACATAATAATAGCTTGCCCTATTTCAGGCTTGGAGCTACTATGGGAAGCATTCAGCACCACCTTCCAAAAGTGAAGGATTCAACACCCATTACATGCAGAATTGTAATGTTACAATGAAGTTATTTTGTATTGCATTTATGATGAAATAAAGTATGATTCATTGATAAGACACACTGTATTAGTTATACTCACTTAAAACTTGAGGAACATATTATTACTTAAATTATGTTTGTAGATTAACTACCTTGATTACAGATAGTAATTTACACCACCACTAATCCACCTTCAGGAGAGTTAACTTACATATGACGTACAGAATTTTAAGACCATATGATGCAGTCACCTGGAAAACAGATTGCCACTGCTGTTATCTCACTCTCTAACCACACTGAAATTCTAACATAAATTTGACTACTAGTATGTTGAAAAACTTTAAAGTTAGAAATCCATGTGGTATACAGCCTGAAAGGTATAATCTTAAATTTCAAGGTGTAAAATGCATTAATCTTCAGAAGTTTGAAGGACAATGCCTGCAAAGCTTATGCAGTAAATATGCCGGCAAAGATGATCAGTTAAGAAACCAGAAAATCCTTCCAAGCAGTGTTTCTGTACCAACGATCAGAAATAAAGAACTCTTCCATATAAGGGGACAAAAGCCACTGGCGCTTGCAGAAACTTTTTCTTCTTTTTTTGATTCACACTACATATTTAAAAGTCCCATAGTATATGCAAAACATAAAGGAAGTATTTGTGAAATCACTACATACAGCTATATTCCATTCTTGGTAAACATCCGTTTCCTCTTCAGTAAAGAAACAATGTGCATAACATGACTGTTGTCCTTAACAAAAGCATAGCACATCTTGACTGATGCATCAATAGTGTTTTTCCATAGTATCTAAAACTAAGGAAGCAACTCAGAACTCACCAGTTCTCATCTGTGAACAAGGAATCAAAAATTGCCATGTGACTGCAATTTCACCCTGGCTGTATATGAAGTATTTAAGACAACGTGATGTAAGAAAACCATTACAGAAAGTAATAATAGGAAAAATTATTCCATTCAGCTATTCAACTTATGCATATAAAAAGAAGCAGTATCAACACCTGCATTGGACTTTACCCACTACTACTTCACTTTTACTTCCATTTGTCTTACTGATGTCCAAAACCAACACCCACTGCACTGGACACATTCTTAAAATGATGTAATGATTTAGCTTACTGTGGCTGTTTTTAACTTAAAGGGGCTGTTGCAAATATAATTTGTTTTGAGCCACAAAGCTATGACAAAAACTTGATGACAGAAACAGCACGAATTCTGGTCCCCCCCCCTTTTATTTTTTTATTTTTTTTTTTAATTCCCCCAGCTTTCAAAGGACCCTGTTTACAGTGTGAAAAACTAGTTTTCCCTCAAGTGCTCTATTTTAGGAGTGTTTTCTTCCTGCCCAAGTTATTTAAAACTATGCACTTGTTATCAGTTCATAGCAAAGCTCCCACTGATGCCATTACTAATACTGCTGTAGACTAGTTACTGTATAAAGCCCTTATAGAGTATTGAGTTGTTTCATCTACTAAATGGTGGCCTACCATTCGAACACTTTTTCCTTAAACCAAGACCTTTAGAAAAACAGCTGTTTAATAGCTATTACATAAACAAGTACAAAAAATGAAAAAATAATTTAAATTAGAATAGTATGCCGCATTTAATACAGTAAAACAAAAAAATCCTTTGCTGTCAGAGACAATATACCAGAAAGACAACAGAAAATGTTGGGGTTATATACACTGAAAATATGAAAGACAATTCTCGGTTATAAGCATAACATCCAGTCCTCATTTTACTCCTCAAGTCTCAGTAAAAGAATAAAAAGATTTTTCTCCCCTTCCCAGGAAATAGATTAGGGAGGCATGACATTTTTCCACTTCACTGTTGTATGCATTTATAAGCTTTCCTTTTGTAGCATTTATGAATTCAAACAGTGCTAGGGTTAAGCTGGAGCAAAGCAATTTGGCATGCTTGCATCTGCTTTTATCAGGGAAAGCAAAAGCAATCCATGAGGTCTGGACTGACCTTAAAGCACAAGTATTTATTTGGAGATTCTAAGGGCTTACCAATTGTGTTTGCTAAGAGGGAACCTAAATTCGATCACACTCACACACAATGTCACCTTAATTCAAGCAATCACCTTTCAGTTCTTCGGGTGCGTCAATAATATAATTGGTATTCTATTACTATAAGTATTCGCTCTTTAAAAAAGAGGATATATTAACCATACATTCCAATTCTACCTTGCTGCTTTCTACAGGACAGGGTCAGGTTTCTAAAGTCAACTACTTCCAAATTCAGATAATTTATTTGTGTAAAAAAAAAAAAGTCTATGCTGTTCAATGCAATTATATTTTCAAAGTATATACATAACCCAGTGATGCTTTCCATAAACAACTGTTCCAGAAAAACATTAAAATCAATCATCTCACAAGCAAACAACTACTACAGAAATCTCAGCTATATCAATGGAGGTAGTCTAGAAAACAGGTCTTTGCTGCTTTCACCAAGTAAGCTATTTCTAAATTAATCTGCTTAAATACAAATGCATTTAGAGAACATACTTCTTCCTCTAGGAACTGGACACTACTTTTTTGTTTCAAGGTATGATTGCTTTCATTCATTTATGGAATTTGAGCAACTATTAGTGTTTCTTATTATCAAGTCCACAATAAATTAGAAGAAATGCATTAGGAACAATTAGTGGGGAAACTTTTACTGCCTCTCAATGACAAATACACTTGATCAAATTTAGATCCGCAGTAGTGCAAGCAGTAAAACGATGTGAATACACAGCTTTGCAAATGGACTGCTTTTCCTGAACACTTCTGTCTTTCCACTTAATAAGCATTACCATTATTGCCATGTAGTGATGTGACAGTGATTAAGATTTTATTATTCTTTTTTCTAGTTTAATCGCTCTTCCTCCATCCTTTTTTGTCCTTCCCTGGTTATTTCCTTTAACTACTGGAAAATCTGAGATTATTTTAAAACCAGCAGTACATAGAATTCATTCTTAGTCACATGATAGCAAGTCCCACCTTTCATACATTCTAGGAATGTCAATATCCTATATTCAAATACAATTCCGTGTCCTGTAGCCCTGACTAATGTGGTCTCTTGTGCTTTTCCCTGTTAGAATACTAAAAACTCAGTATTTAGGATTATTTCTTTCCAGATAGCCAGTATCTCAAACACCCAGCACCATTTCGACATAATTTTGCTCTCCCTCCACTTTGACTCCCTCAGTCCTTTCTAGCAAGGCTACAAGTATTTATTTTAATATTCCAAACCAAAAGTCAAACTTTATATTTCCCCCCTCCTACTGGAGGTGGGTGAATACTCCACAAAACAAACTCGCCCACATCACTCATTTTCCCTAATAGACTAGTCACAGTTTGCTTTGAACAATTTTTCCTTCTCTTTTGAATGAGCAGTCTGAGAAGGGCAGCTAGCCGTTAGTCCTTCAACATCTCTAAGAAATCAAGAGTCATCTGTAATTTGCATAGCAGTACGACGGCACCAGTTATATACCATTACATTCTTTCTTTGCTGGTATTTCAGTAATCTACTTAAACTTAAATATATGTTATTTTTAGGTTTAAAAGGTTGGGCTGAGCAGCTATCCGTGCTTACATCTTCAGCAATTTCCATGGCATAGACTTTTACACAACAGAATATGTTCTTGAAATTTCTAGGCCTGGCTGTCTCAAGATGTCAATTCTCTTACAGAATTCAGAATCATAACTGGTTGATGCCTACATGCTGTCAAGTCTATTCTTTCCATTCTGTCTACATGATCAATTCCTTTCTTGGGTCAGATATAAAGATTTTTCATAGTTCTGGATATCCAAAAATATTTGATTCTGCAGCATCTCTAGTCTCTTATTTGAGACTACTGATTCACACACGCACAAACATACACTTCATATATAGAAAACGACCACTGGCCTCCAACAGACAAGAGAACTGTTGTAGCTCTTAACAACTCCTCCACTACAGAACCGAACACAGAATTGCAGAAGAAAAGACACTTGCATTCCTTTCTTCTCAAGGTTGCCTTCAAAGCTCCTGATTCCTGTATCTGAAGCCAGACTAATCACAATTCAAACACGAGCATTCTCAGAGAATAGGGAATTCAAGCCACATGTTCTAACAAAAAGACAAACTGATCCAGTTCACTAGGTTTGCTCAGGGCTCAAAAGCAATGTAATCGGGCTCTCACAGAGACACAGAGATCAACAGCTACAATTCCATTATGGCCGCATACAAGATTCCACAATCAAGATTCTTCATTGCTGTTTCCTGCTCACCCAGTCTGTTTGTTTAACATCCTACTAACATACTAAAGGTATATCTACACTGCCTTTTCAATCCAAAGAAAAGCTGCATGATTCTGTTAATTTGACATCAAACCCAGATCTGCTATAGGGCAAATCATAGTAGCTTGAGATCAGCTCAGTGCGAAAGGGGTGAGAACAGCTTCAGGATATTTGGATCACAGGTCATCTACGGCATGGAAGACCACAGGTACCATGATACTTAATACCATAAAGTTTAACAGAAAATTATGCAGGTACTAACAGCTGTAAACCTACAAATTACTGCTGCCACATATACAAGTACACCTTCTTGCTTCTCTCAAAAGTTTTCTTTTCAAAATACTTTTATTCACTGCAAACAATTGCTCCACTCTCTCTCTTTTTAATTCATCTACCTATAAACAGCTTAACTGTGCATATAAATATGAAATGTGAATTTACCGTGTCATAAAACGTGAACATGGTCAAGAAAAAAAAAACCTCAAGCTCATACCACAGTACAGCATACATTTGTTTCTTCTATATTATACAAATCTGTTGTTTAACAAGTGTTTAAACAGTTGATCCTAGTGATTTACAATTTATGACAGAACAAATTCATATCAATTTAAATTTCACTGCATAATGTGACTATCTTGAATTTCTAAATCTTCCTTTTATGTTGCAGGCTGCTTTAATTATCACAGTTCCACTTTCTGAAACTGACAACAGAAAATGTCATCTCAAAATGAAAAGAAGTCGTCATTGAAAAAAAAAAAAATAAAAAAAAATTATGGGATATTTGGATCTGACCGAAAAAGCTTATTGATGAAAATGGGTTCCTGTCAGGGTGCCCTAATGTATTATCTAATCTCTTTTTAGTAAAAAATTATTTCCACTTTAACTATTAATCAAAGAACAATTAAATTACACATTTATGAGTATGTACAGAATGCTGAATTATCTTCAGAGGAAAAACTAAAGTTACTGTGATACTTTATACACAAACAACTATTATGTTCTGCTACCTAAATTTATATATTAATCCACTTAAAACACAATGCTGTATCTCTGTGAATTCTTCACTATGTATCTTAATTTACTGCTTTCTGAAGAAATGCTTGATGCATACTACTGCATGAGCAAGCCTCGTGCAAATGCAGAAGAACCATTAAAAAAAAAGCCACTTTTAATTATCTTTTTTCCCACCTGGCGTTATTCATCTGGGGACCAGAAGCAGTACCAGTGCATTTATTTTTAAAAACATTAGCATTAGACTTTGCAAATATAACTACAACAGAGTAACAACCACTGTGAACAAAGCAGAAGTCAGCAGTCATTCTTTAAGATTTGGCGACCCTCAGCACACCAACTTTCTTTGCATTTTCCCTCTATCACTCAGTATTTTTGTCTGATAGGGAAGCCAGGTGGCTAAAGAAATTGTCCTGTCAGCTTTATCTTTATGCACTTAGATCCGTGAATATAACAGCAAAGTGTGTAAGGCAATGTTTGTCAACGTAACACACTTCTCTTTACAGTATCTTCTTTCTGTACTTCAAGGCTACAAAGGGATAATGAATACATATATAAAAGTAATGACCTGCCTACCAGTAAAAAGAGAATGTTTGGCCTATATATTAATAATCATGTCTACATTCTGTAAACTGTATGAAAAAATCTGTACTAACAAGATGTTACTTTTCTCTACTGCTTTAAATGATACCACATTTACTCATTAACGCTAAAGTCATCCAGCATTCATGTACATAGAGAGGGGAGCCAAGCCTAAAGCGATTTTGGCCAGTACTGATTTCCTCTGAAGTTGCGGGGAAGCTGCCCTACATCTTTGTCAGCGAGACAACTCAACAGAGCCAGAAGATCAATTTGTTACAAACCAAAGTTTAATCTGGAATATAATTAGCAAACAAGTAGAACTAATTACTAAAGGAAGTGGATGCTCATCCCACTCAGTTTCTTCAAATGAAAACAAGCTTTCCAGCAGATACACTTTAGCCGAACACAAGTTATTTGCCTCCATCCAGAGAAATGAGTGAAATTTACATTCTTAACACAGTAGATCAAACTAAATGCTTCAATGATCTCTTCTGGTCTTTACTACTATGAATCTATACATCACTCTAGTAACACTATGTACAATTTTAATCTTATTTTAGCACAATAAGGAACAAAAATTTGTCCAACACCAAATTCTTATTAGTCTTTCCCAGAAGTTCCTTTTCAGTTTTCCTGGAAGAAAAGAATAAAGTGAGGATTACCTCTCATCTTCACCTCATTACTGCTCCAATGAGGAAAAAAAAAAAAACATTTCTACCCTCTTCCTTCTTTTAATTTCACAGTTGCACCTAAATGACAATGATTCTTCAAATTATTTAGACTAGAAAATTCTGGCTACGTAAGGAGCAAGAGGCCCACTCCAGCAAAAATAGGTCAAGTCAAGGGACAAAGCCACACATGCATTAGCTAGGAATTTAGAATTTAGGAAACAGGAATGTGGATTTCAGGTGTGTACATCTTCACTAGTACTGAAAATTTTTAAAGAGACTGTAAGTGTGCAGGTATAAATTGTACATCCATGTTTTTATCAGCATGCATGTGGGTTATCCTCTCATAAATCCCTCTCTCATCTATAAAAAAAAAAACTAATTCAGGTTTCACAGTCTTTTACTGAAAAAAAAAAACCAAACAGGCAAACACCATCTAAAATACATTTTAGCCTTTCTATGTTGTAGAGTTGGTTACAGAAGCAGCAGTCTTCTGCTGACTTTTTAAAATGTTCCCGTTCACTCACATTTTACCTCAGAGCTTATTTTGGATATTCTTGACATTACCAGCGACACTGCCATTGATTCATTCTGGTCACAAAGTCATAGGTTTTAGTACTTTTGAGCAAACTGATGGTTTTGCCAACAAACTGCACTCTGGGGAGTTCATTATTCTCTCCATCTTCAAGATCACCACAAGTCATTCCCATTCTTTGTTATGTTCTCAACTATGATCTTGAGCGCAGGTGCTGTCTATAATGGAACAGAACTCAGCTGAACATCTTTATCTAATTTTTCAAACCTAGAACATTATGTCACATTTCACTTTTATGAGACTCATTTCAAACTTTTTCCACACAGGTCTTGGGTACAAAGATTATATTTTTCTTCAGGTTTTGTTTTATAGCTCTCTAAGCCATGCACAGAACTCATCAGCTGAATTGTCATCAGTCGTTGTTGAGCTTTACAACAGTCATATTGATTGGTATCTCCCAGAGGCATATTGTAATCATTTTACCACTGATAGGGTTATAGGCAGACACACACTTTGACATGCCCCTTAGATATGATAAATGCAATCCTCATTTTCTCACATCTCGTGCAATTCACCACATACCCATCTATCACCACAGAATCACCATTTCTATTCCACTGAAGCTGTAAAGCCCAAAGATATAAATATCTTCCTAATTCATACATATGCCACACATTCCATAGTCCTGTTTTTGATTAGCTTGTGGTGGTTCAGCTCATTTCCTAGATGGAAATATCAGCTGGTGTATTCCTTTTGAATGATTTTGTACAGCATCACTTTGAATAAAACATTATTAACAGGCTTCTCCCCCAGTGTAATCTATCTCATTCTTAAATAGCAGAGGGCATTTCCGACATGTGCCACATTTGGATCATTTTGCTTCTGGCTGCCACAATCATTCTTATTATAAAAAACAGAAACCAGTTTGTGGTTGTTACAAGCTAAAGCAAAGACTTGATCTGTCTACTTTTTAATGGCATGTTCTCCACTGATGCCTCACTATCATCCTCAAATGACCATCAGTTTTAACATTTGCCTAGTTACTAAAAACCCCTATAATCCCACCACCAATGTAGATCTTTATGGCCATGATAGACAGAGCCTAAGTTTTATCCACCTAGGGATATTTAAAGACATGCAGACATTTTTAAGGTGCTGTGTGTTTATGGAAGAAATAAAACATATAATCAGCATAATCCTTGAAATAAAAAGGTCATAAGACAATTCCACAAGTACTATAACTAAATACAAATCACATCCTGTGTCTGTAAACATGACGTTCAGTAGCCACAGTACTTCTTATAGCTGGCTTGTACCTCCTATAGCTGGCTTTCAGAGACAGTTGATTCAACGAAAATTAACTCTCTTTAAGCAGCAAAAGAGAAAACCCATGCCAATACAGCAGGATTACTTTTCACTATTAAAATTACATCTGTATTCAGTTTTGCTGTTAAATTATTATTTTAAAATATCAGTCAAGTGCACATCTAATTGGATGGGAGCTGACATTAATTAGAATAGGTAATTCACAGCAGTATTTTTAAAGTTATAAAACCATAGGGAAATATACCTTTTCTTTAAGAAGTCACAATCTTGCCAGCTTACTATCTAACATGCACATTCTTGTTGCAGTTACCAAAATTTGGGGTACTGAGGAACTACATATTTTTGTATGCATTAGGAAGAATGATGCCTTAATTCAGAAGACTAGACCGAAGAAGTAAGTTTTATCATTCATAAAAAAAAATATTGTGACTATGTATGAATCACCTCATTACTGTAAGACCTGTAATGATTTAAAAGTCTTAAGTATTTCAGATCTTAACTATTACATCTCAGTTCAATACATTTTAAAAATCAACCCATAATCCTTTCCCCCAAAGATTTAACTTTATCAATTGTTACTACTAATGTTTTTGTATTTGAGAGCTGTAAAATAGCTCTAAAATATACAAATTTATTAACAACACTTAAACTTATATAAAATTTACCTTCAGTGTTCGTACAGGAAAAACAGTCAGTCAAAAATATCAGCATTTTAAAGAAAAAACTAAAAATCTTCTAATTTGGGAGCAACAAACATTTTTAGAGATATATTAAGTAGCTACAACAGATAAAAGCAAGGATCAATGAAACAATTATTTTTCAAATTTTGCTCAGAGAAGAGTTGAACGTTGTAGTATTGTAAATCAAAATATTTGGTTAAATGGCATTTCCATCAAAGCTTAATAACCAAATTCAAGTGAACATAAATTGAAGTGTTGTTATGTACTGTCTGTGATTCCTATAATGCCTAACTCAATAACCCTAAATGGAGTGTTACTGCTGATTATTCTAAGGTGGATAAGACAATTTGACAGTTACTATACTTTGAAATTTTATCCTAGTAAAATCATTTTAAAAACTAGGCATATCATAAAGGACTAGAAAAACTTCTTCCTATGTTTGACATGGGAAAAACCTCTAGCCAACATTTACTAAGCATTATATTTTGTGCTTCTTTTGCTAGTACTCTAAGAACGACAAATAAAAATCGGCCATTGCAAGAGTAAAACAGTCAGGCCAACCACATATGAACTTCAGAGAGCAACCTGCTCAAACTCAGTGCCCTCACATCACTCTCATCACAGAGCTTCAAAGACCTCTGTGTTGAGATTATGGCAAGATTTGGCCTGGTGTACAAAATTCTAGCAGCGCTATTTTTGGAAAACATAATAAAATCTCCATAAAAGTTTGAACATTTTAAATACTAAGGCAGTGCTCACAATGAAAACAGAAAAGACCATCACTGCCCTACTGAACTACAAAACCATTCTTAGCATTGGATCTTAAAATATACAATTGAAAGCTTTTAATCTCTCTTTTCAGATAAGGTAGACGCAAGCCTTCTTTGGAAGTTAACTTTCCACGCAATTCAAAGCCCTCCATCTAGTTCCTGGACACTTTTTCTTTTGTTTTCTTTTCGCTACAAACCTTTTAATTATTAAATGTGGTGTACGTTTGCATCTCCAGTAATATCTTTTTTTTATTCTCTATTTTATGAGCATTTCATTTCACTCTGATACTGGGGGTGTGAGCAAGTTGCTGACTATGCTGATAGGCAGAGAGCAGGGAGAAGCACTCTCTCCACATTTCATTCAGATAATAGAAATCTGCAAGCAGCTCAGTGTGACAGATGAGCTAAAGCAACTTGTTCCGCTTGTCAGCCTCCAAGAGTCTACAGCAGCAAGATACAATTGCGATGACACCACGATCACAGAACTGGGTCAAACATACGGTCACTTTAAAACAGAATGTCAACCGTTCTTTCTACTTGAGGAATTTGATTCAGTGACACTAAAAGCTGTTAGATACCATTAGCTTTATATCTAGGTTCAAAATGAAACTGTTACTTTGACAGTATTTGAAGAATCCTCTTGTGAGCCCTACATTGCCATTAAAGTTTGCAGGAATCACAAATTGTCAAATAATGTCGTTATTGCCCATAGGGATTGGGTACTTTACAATAGGAACACTTTCCCAGGTGGCACCAGGGAATCTGTGCCTTTGGAGTAATTAATCCACAAAGGTCATAATGGAAATAATAGATTAAAATCCTCACAGAATTTTAAAGAAGAAAGATTATACAGATATATTATTTTTTTTAATTGCAGAAATAAAAATAAAAGATACCTTAATTCATGCCTAGACCTATTATTTTGTTTAAATCATCACCTCATACAGAAATTAAATTTTTATTTTATTGTAGTGGAATAGAAGTATTACTAATTGAATGATAGGCGACATTTTAAAAGAACTAAAAAGTAATATTTAATAATCTATTCCAATTATTTCCCTAAATCTTGGAAGATTCATTTCCATTATATTGTGATGATCAACTACCCCATGCAATACTACTAACATGCACAGTTCAAAGTTCAAATAACTGGACACAGATCACGTGGCCATGATGGATTTGGCCAGGATGGAGTTGACTTTCTTACAAGCAGCTGGTGTGGTGTTTTGGGTTTGGGATGGGAACACTGTTGCTAATGCACTAATGTTTCAGGTTATTACTCAGCAGTCAAGGACATTTCTGTTCCTCATACCATCCTGCAAGTGAGTATGCCAGGAGTGCACAAAATGTTGGAGACACAGCTGGGACAGGTGGCCACAACTGACCATAGGGCTATTCCATATCATATGACATCATGCTTAGCATAAAAAGCTGGGGGAAAGCCTGAGGAAGGGAAATACACTTGGAGTTAACGCATTTTGTCTTGCCAAGTAACCATTACGCATGATAGAGCCCTATTTTCCTAGGGATGGCTGAAGACCTTCCTGCAGATGGGAAGTAGTGAATGATTCCTTGTTTTGCTTTGCTTGGGTGTGCAGCTTTTGCTTTACTTATTCAACGGTTTTTATCTCAACCCATGAGTTCTCTCACTTGTACTCTTCCGATTCTCTTCCCCATCCACTGTGGGGGGATGTGAGAGTGCAGCTGCATGGTCCTAGTTGCTAGCTGGGGTTAAATCACGACATCATGCTACATGGTGGATTTAGATAACATTTGAAAAATCAGAAATTGAGATGAAGATAATGCTGGTCTTATTTGACATCCAATCATCACAATCTTTAATAAATGACATACAAAACTATTTTATTTAACAGAACGACACTATGTATGTTTCAGCACAGGTATCTTCTGTCCAAAAGCACTAGAAATGTAGAAGGAAAGAGCAGAAGTCCAAGACATCCAGAAGTAATTTCCTTCTCAACTTTTCACCAGTTTGTGTTGGCAGTCTGAATCAAGCTCAAATCATGGACTCAAATGAACTTGGTCAAGCTCAAATTCCCAGCCTATTAGATTCCACAGTTGAATTTATAGGTATTTCAATACACTCCATTCAAAACATTTTATATTTTTCTGGTTTGTTTACATTACATAATGGCCTTTCTACCTCAACACAAGAATTTTCAGGAAAAATATTTTCAAGAAAAACTTCTCACAGAGCTGTTCCGCTAAGAAGATCAATATATTTGTGCATTAAAAACTTATATAATTCTTAAAAATAATTATTGTTTACTTGCTTTGATTTTTAAATGTCTTTGATCTCATTCATTAATATTCATTATTCTTCTGATGTTGGACTAATGAGAATCTTACACGTTTATGAGAAGCTATTTAAACAATGTTATCAGGTTTTTTCTGATTTATGTTTTTCATCAACACTGACAATACTTTATTCTTTGTAGTCTCCAGCTTTTTCTTCAGGAAGTTTGAAGACACAGTCTACATACTCCAAAACAAAGTGGAGCTCAAGAAATACATAACTAATTCAGTCAATTACAAGCACAGAACCCTAAATGGGTAACAGCCTAAACACATAATATATATGGACAGAATGAATAATGCTCATACTCTGCATCATTTACTTCAATGTTTTACATACATTATTTATGTTTATGATGGAACATCTCTGAAGCTAAAAATAAAGAATACAGCCACAACTTTTCAGCTTCAAGACTTTACAGGCACAAAAGCAGCAGTGTTGTTCCCAGAAGACAATACCAGCCACCAGTATTTCTCATCACAGGTGCACACACAACATGCACAGACACCTAGTCAGTTGCATTCTTTGTATTTAAGAAAACACTAGTTGTTTTAGTTTCCACTGTTTGCAATACATATCCACAAGATGTTTAAAGTAAGAGTATCCCAGCATATTCCACAAGAGGAATATCCATTATAAGTTTCCTAATTACAATACAATAAATGTGCAAAAGCACGAAAGTATGTAATTATACAGCGCCCACTACAGCATACAGATACCAGAACATTTGACTACACACACATATACCAAATTTCCATACACAGAGAAAGCCATTGCTCTAGTCTCAGTATAAAATAAAAACAGAAAAGTTAAAAGTTCAAAGTATCCCTATTTTTAGGGCTTCCAGTGTATCTCTCTATCTCACAGGACGCTTGGTACCTAATAGCATCGGAATCCACCACCAAACCCAAACTTTTCAAGAAAGTTATTTTATGTATATGAAAGTTTAAAAGATCTTCACTGGTACCAATGTGTGATTATCTGTAAAGCTATGCATATTAATATGACTTTGGTTCTACATTATAGTACAACTGTGGAAAAAAATAAGGAAGTCATTTTAGAAGCTTTAAGTAGTACCCAAAGTATTTACATAAGCCAGATGCTGTGGATAATCATCCGTTTCTAATTCTGATTATATGCAACATCGAGCCTTACATGTCACTCTAAAAGGTAAGTATTATTAATCTTTCTCTAAAGAACATTTTCTCATTCTACCTTTTTTCCCTTTCTATTCCTCTCTTTTCACCTGACTAACATCAGTCTACATTTAAATACTGATATTTGGTCTTTGATTCTAATACTCAAACCCACCGCTTGGAGATGCGCCATTATAGCATACATCATATTGAGATTTTACCCCAGCTGATCAAGTCTTTTAGAAACAAGTCACACATCAGAACTAACACGACATGAAGAGTGTTAGTGTCACACTACTAGAAGACAATTTTTTTCCTGATGCCTGGAAAAGTTAAAAAGTTTAAAAAAGGATAAAAATTTGTTTAATAGAAATTGTTTGAAGTAAATAAAGTACATATAATAGTTTTCTATGTTTTAAGATGTTTACATTCTAATCGGTACTTCAAATATCCTGAAGCTCCCAAATTTCTAAATTTTTTTTTCAGTTTTGTTAAATCATACTGTCAAGGCTTAACAGCTACTGCTTCAGTTGTAGCACTAGGAAGGGTACAAAATACCAGAGCTATTTAATGGACTATGGTCCAAAGACAAAACTGAGGAAGGTGACACAGAAATCTCTTTCATTGAAGACACATAGGTAAAGAGAAAAGACAGTACCTGCTACTCACAGTGATGAATCAGTGGAAGCAAGTTTACGAATTATATTAATTAGTAAGAAGCAGGCAAGAAAAATAAGAGCCTCAAAACAGTAGCAGCATCTTGGCAAAACTCCCACAAACAAATGCATTAGTCTAGGCCTCACCATCATTCTATGTCTTTCAAATTACATGTATCCAGCAGTCAACTGTTTGCCATATGAAATTAGAGTCCACCAGCCTGGCCAAATATCCAATTTAATAAAGCAATTTTTTAAACTAAAAAGAAATCTGTATGACCAATCTGTTACTACTAATATCCAAGCTTGGTTACGTCCACACGAACTGAAGCAACTACAGATTAAATATATAGTAAATTAATCTTTGGCAAGGAAGATTAGTGCTCTACTTGGAAAGAGATCTATTACATACTGTTGAAAGAGCTGCAACTTCCTATATGAAATTTATATTCTTTTACCCATAAAAAGAGACTCAGAACAATTTTCTAACCTTTCATATAACTGCAAAATACATTCATCCTTTCCATAAAGTGAGCACTAAAACAGTGTTTTGTTAAGGTTTGGAATTATGTTCATTCAATAAGCATGTTCTGCTTCATTCAGATTTCATTTCCAAAAGTCAGAAGAGAAAGAACATCAGAATACTTTTGACAGAAAAATCTGATTTGGTTAAAGAGCTCAAGATTTTCCAAGTGAATGTAAACTTTGAAAAAAGTGCTCATGTTTAAGTGAAAAATCATCATTATTATTGTTTTTAAAATCTCCTTATTTCTATGCATTATCATTTTAAAAGTCAACAAAAATATTTCTACCGACATTCTACAGACAGAACTACAATGTAACGGGACTTATATAACAGCCTTTTTTAGGACAAAAATTAGGCACCTTATAGATGCAGTTTCTTTTGTATTTAATAGAAGCACCCTTCCTTACTAATTGTCATTGGTTCTATGACTGAAAACTGCAATTCGTTATGCTTTGCTGACACACGTGAATCCTTTTGTGGTTATATTATTCAACCTGAACATTAATATGCAGAACTGTTAAAAATTCTAAGGGATTGCACCACCTGTTTTATTAAACTATCTGTGGCAAAAGACAGTTAAATACTGTGTATCCTTTAAATACATTATTCTAACTGGGAAAGTGTTATTCTGCCACATGAATTAAATAAGCCAAGAAACCAAAACCCGAATAAGACGACTACTGCTTAATTTGTGCAAAGAGTACTTAATTTTTAAGATCACATAAAATATGAAAAAATAAAATGCATTACTAATACTGTTTTATTTTCAAACGGCCCTCAGTTACAAATGAGCTTCACTAGAGAAATAAAACTGACAGCAAAAAGACAACAAAGGAAAACAATTTTCATTAGTTCAAGTGAAACTAACAATGGCTACCAGCAGTAAAAACCTAACTTCTTTAAATTCCAAAATTAATCTCCTCTCCTGACCTTTATAGAGCTCAAGATGCATACGTACACAGAATAAACAAAACAATTTGAAAGCAAATTCACTGAGTGAGCCTGACCTTTGAAACAGCACAGATAATTTTAATCAGATTTGCACAATGTTAGTCTGTCTCAGTTTCCATGTAGCAATACAAAGATGACAAAACTACTTATGGGGAAAAAAAAGACAATATTTTACCAAAGTAAAAGCATCTTCAAATATTTTTTGAAATAGCCAACATCACTAAGAGCCTCAGGTTCAGGAAAGATTCCTCTGAAATCTGCTCCCTCAGTGCCCCACTAAAGCTGCATAGTTCAGCTCAAGAGAGAAAAGCCCTTTCTGCCAGTTACGCAAGTTTCTGTCAGTTACGTTGAAGAGATGACACCTAAAAGAAAAAATACAATTTACATAAACATTTTAAAAATTGGGTTTGTAGCAGTGGACAGTAGTTGCCTCCTTGATCACCTAGCATACAGTAGGCTACTTAAAGATTCTCAGTTATGTTGATTATCTTTGATTTTCAGAGACAATGAGTTAAAAAAAAAAAAAAACAAATTAGCAGCATAAATAGTCTGGCAAGCAGTGCTTACTAGTAAAAAATCTCTAGTTGCAAAGAACAGAAGTTCTCAGAACTATATACAAATTAGCCTTAGTTGAAACTAGTCGACAATACCTTCCTTTCTGGAAGGATTGGTGTTACTGCAAGAGTTATAAACCATTTATCAGCCACCAAAGCTGAACATGGCTTGTAACACCACGAAAAATAAAGAAAGAAACCTTGTACTTTATGCAAGCTCCAAAACAGCTTACTGCAAGTAGTTGTATTACATATTACATATGAAATGAGGTGAATTAACATGGAGAGCTGAAAGCCCTGTTTAGACTCAGAATGTGCAACCTCCATCAGACTAGACCTTCCACACTGAGAGTGACAACAGTGCTCTGCCCAAACTGGAAAACATAGCATGAGGGTAAAATAAACTAACTAAACAAAGACACTTCTAAAATGCTGAAGTTTGGCTTTGGTACTTTTGAGAAAAGAACAACAGTGAGAGAACAGAGATATTCATTAATTTAGTATTTACCCAAGACTAAACTCTACTTGAGGGATGCAATAGGACAATATAGCTTTGTCAAATAACGTGCTTTAATCTAACAGTGCTAGTTCAAATTACTTCTAGCCTAGTTGGTTTTAAAGCTTAACTTCTTAGCATTTGCAGGGAGATGTTAGGTTTAACAAACCGCTTAGATATTAGAATAGCCAGAAAGGAAGTACGAAGTAAATATTGTTGACCACATTAATTTGTACCTATGCATGGCTCAAAAATGAATTTTATACATTGGCTGTTTCCTTGTAGAACCACCACTACCCTTTTAATATCTATGAGCAGTAAGGTGAGCCAAATGTGTTTCTAGAGATGGATTTGGTCAACTTATCCACACTCAGATCATTAAGAGCAAATATCATAACATTTGGCATAGCCTCTGAGACAATAAGCAACAGAACAGAGTTTATAAACCATTCGAAAACAAGCATTGCTGAGAGCTAACACCCACTAAGGTGGGATCATGAACAAGACAGCTTTCCAGAACAGCAATTCACCATTTCTGTGTCACCAATTCATTATCTGAATTTGTTGTAGGCCATCCAACCCTTTTTGATAAGGGCAACAATCACATTCCTCTTCCACCAGACTCTTTTGGTCTTTTTCTCTCTCCTTTGCCCACAGTGGATTTTATCCTAGAGCATGCATTTTGCCACAGCTATCTGATACCCTCATCTTTTACTAATAAGGAGTTTAACTTACTCAGCTTATCAGAAAGGCTAAGATGGAAGCTGATCACTGTGTACAGACTTTTACACAGTCTGACAATGTAGAGCATTTTGACCTTGCAAACAGTCACACAGGATCTAGCATTTGGAAATGAACATTAGAGAAACTGAAATTTGAGTAAGGCCCAATTTCCAGACGGTGAAAGTAATTTAAAATTAGGTGAAAAAATTTTAGATAAGTATTGAAGTAACTTACAACTATGATATTACATTATGATTTATTAAAATGAAATGCAAGTTATCACTCTGCTGTAAGGTCAATTCCAGTTTTGTTTTGTTTGGGGTAGAAGAAGGAAGCCTACATGTACCACTAATTACTGCAATTTCCACTTACAAGCAAAACTCCAATCTATGGAATGCTCAGAGTAGACTAGAAAAAAAAAAAAGTCCTAGTACAATCACTTACATCATTAAAGGAAAAAGAATGTTTCTATAAAAAGATATAAAGAGATACAATGCTTTGCTAAATTGCGCTTTCAGGAAAAGCTCATTCAGTCAAAACCTGTTCTTTTTTCTGCAAGACTTTTTTTAAATAAATTTAGGAAAATTTAGACTGAAGAAACTCCAATCTTCATCTGACTATTAGTTAAAATTGCTTTTCTCCTTTTCAACTACAGCTTTCAAGATTTTTTTTCTAATATCCTTAAAAAGCAAAATGGATAATTACATGCTTCATTGTTTTCAATAGGAACTATTGAAAAATAGCCAGCAGGCCTGCGTGGATGAATAAGGAACTGCTGGACAAGCTCAGGACCAAAAGGGAGACCTATAGAGGGTGGAAGCAGGGATGGGTTGAATGGGCAAAATACAGACAAACGGTCCGAGTGGTCAGGAATGAGATCAGGCAAGTGAAAGCCCAGGCAGAACTAAATCTAGCCAAGAACATCAAAGACAACAAGAAAAACTTCTACAGATATGTCAGGGACAAAGGCAAGACTAGGGAAGTTGTGGGCCCTCTCCAGAAGGAAACCAGAGACCTGGACACCCAGGATATGGATAAGGCTGAGCTACTGAACAGCTTCTTTGCCTCAGTCTTCACTGGCAAGGGTTCAAACCACACTGCCCATGTCACGGAAGGCAAAAACAGGGGCTCTGCAAATGAAGAACTGCTCACAGTACAAGAAGATCAGGTTCAAGACCTCTTAAAGAGCCTGAAGGTGCGTAAGTCCATGGGACCTGACAAAATCCATCCACAGGTCCTGAAGGAGCTGGCAGACGAAGTTCCTAAGTCGATCTCCATCATATTTGATAGAAATCGTGACAGACTGGCGAAGTTCCCGCAGACTGGAAGAAGGGGAACATAACCCCGATATTCAAAAAAGGGAAAAAAGACCCAGGGAACTATAGGCCAGTCAGTCTCACCTCTGTGCCTGGCAAGATTATGGAGCAGATCCTCCTG
>JAOXNO010000003.1:7063758-7082502 GCA_028565335.1 Limnodromus scolopaceus
AAAATGTTAAACAGTACCGGTCCCAGCACGGACCCTTGAGGGACACCACTTGTCACTGCTCTCCATCTGGACTTAAAACCATTGAGTACAACCCTCTGGATACACCGTGTTGGATGCTAAAGGTATATAATGAAAAATTACTCACAAAGTACATCCAAGAAAAACTCTGTTGATCCACTAACAGTGTAGGCCAACAATCTATCCATGCTCTATTTGACTAGTTAAATTTAAAATGCAGAACTTGTATGACCTGTCTGTAATATACACTAATAAAATATATTTTTTTATGCTGAACTTCTGTGCGATATTTTTATGCCAATACATTTTTTTTCATGTATATTTTTATGCCAATACTTCTGTACACAGTAATGCAACTCAGCTGCTGATCCATCATAACATGGCCACATCCCAGTTTGATTCTAACACTGAATAAATCCACTTTTGATTTAGTGCCTGTATGGCTGGAAGTCTGTAAATAGTATCTGCAAAGAAATTACAGGATTCAGCTTATCTCTAAGATTGACTGCAAACACCCCATTGTCATTAAGAGCTAAGAAGCAGCAGCCACCTTTCAACAGAGAAATCCAATAATAGATGAATGATTATCTAGTCTACTTTGGATCACAATCAAACTGGTTTAAATGAACCTGTTGAATTTGTGGAAGCATTTGCACAGATATGGCTAGCACGAAAAGGCTGCTTAGAACTTGTTCCTTTTCACCTCAGTTGGGACAACGCACAAATAAAGCGGCACTTTGTCTATACTACTGCAGTGTAAATCTGGTTCAGAGGATGAGGCACTCTCTGTTACCCCATGTTTCCAAGCAGAATTTTCTGGTCATAAGGCTAGCAATTCTTCCACCTAAAGCAACTCTCACTTCTCTCATCAGATTTTGCATAAGCTTGTGTAAGCAAATGTCTGTAGGCTGTACAATGAATTGGAACAATCAATTTTTCAAGTTTGTCAAGGTTGAAAACAACCCATTTTTGTACAGTCAATTGGCTCAGATATCTCCAGTGGTCTGACTGACCGCTCAATCCAAGAAACAGCTGCACAAGGATAACAAACGTGTTACACATGGGAAAGGAGACCAGCACGCGAGACGGAATTCCTTGATCTTAAATTCCTTGAGCTGGTTATGCTATTGAAAATAAAATAAATAGAAACAAGGAATTAAAGCTTCTGTTAATAACTCCTACTTTTCGTAGTGTTTGAATCTCTTAAGGCTGACTCCATCCTAAAAACAGTTTATGCTGTTAGTTAGCAGGCAGTTCAGAAACTGGGTTCTTTTTAATCACTTCTTACTTAAATGATTACACATGTATCTCTAGACATAACCCGGTATCCAGACTCAAGCACTACCTCAGTATTTCTTGCATCTACATAGCAAGAAGCTAGTCTTACAAGTACAGGTGTAGTTCACTCCCATTTTCAAGCTCTCTTTCCCACCCTTGACTTTGAACATTTCTGCAGTGGTTTCTGCATGGACTCAATCCATGCTAGCACAGCTTCCAAAATGACAGTCACTTCGATGGCCTGTATGACTACGTCCTTCTCAAAGCTGGTACCATAGCAGCAACGCATGGCAGCAGCAGTCTCAGAAATATATTCTTATTGTTTGAATGATTACAATATGATTTCCATCTCTGATGCTTAGAGGAAAAGGATATAGTATGATCTGATCACCATCAGCCCCAAAGTATCTAAGTTTCCATCACATGTTTTTATAAGGTAATATTGTACAAAAATATTTGTGAATTAATATCTCTAGAATAGGTGGCTTCTTGCAAGATTGGAAAATATTATTGATAGTTGCATAATACAGCCTCAACACACAAAACAGAACTAGTTAAGATGTGGGTCTTAGAAAACATTCAAGAAATAATGTAGGGTGACTTTATCTTTTCTCATGCTGCCTTCATATATCCAATGTACAAAGAATGCTTACATACTTGTTAAGCGTACCTCAAAAATTAACATTACACCAGAAAAAAAAAATAGGAAAAAACCAGCTGCCAAACACCGAATAAAACCTCATCCTACTTTGATATTTTCTTTTCAAATTTCAAAGTACTTGTCTACATATTTAGGCACACAAATCATTTAAAAATACGTGTTTTCCAAGAAAGCTCTTCTCATTTGACTACTCCCATAAAAGTATCTATACTAAAGTATATCTATACTAAAATGCACTACTTAGTCTAACTCTAGAGTACCTCAAATTGTATCCTGAGTTCAAAATAAAAACCACAGTAAAATTCTTTTCACTGTGTTGCGTAAACATCCAACCAGCACTAAATCTTTCCTGTTTTAAATCCTGCACCTAGCGTGCTGTTATGGAACAAGTGCAACTAATCCTGATTTTTGTTACAAAGTTACAGACCAGTAACCACTTGCCCTCCCACACTGAACACTTTAATTGCTACAGTCCAACTGCCAAGAATACTCTTCCAAATCAGTATTTAATAGGACAACTTACGATAAATAAATAAACAACAATTATATAAATAATATATTTAATAATAGCTATTCTATAAATAATAATAGTTGGAGTTTTTAATAGGCAAATGACTACTCTTACACAAATCAGTAATGATAACTAAACCAAAAATATTAGTTGACAATTTGCATACAGCAACACGCAAACAGGCAGAAGAGTTTGACAATCAACATTTCACAAGACATTAACATCACTGTAGTTTCATGATAATTTAAATACAACTTCTATGAAAGCTTGCCTAGCAATGGAGGCTGAAGTCCAGGGTTGTAACATTTTCTATTGAAATACTGTGTAGACTACTAGCTCTTCATTCAATATGTGCTTGTCTGCATTTTTTTTTTCCATAAATACAGGAACCTAATAATGTTTTAAACAAGACTACACATTTTCCTCAGCAAAACATCTGCCTAATAAAAAATATGACTGGAGAGCTTTATAAACCTTAGATTTAGGCAAGCTCCCTTCTATCATTCCCCTTCTCCTTTTAAAATTCAATGTTTTAAAGCCAAATTTGACCTGAAAACTTCTCTGCAATGAATGCTGTTCTGAAATAGTATTCATCACAACAATATAATTCTTAAATATTTAATAACACAACATTCACTAAAAAGACTGAAAGCTTGAAATCATTAGGAGATGTCCCAGCACAAAAAGTAAAAAGGAGACATAGATTTCTCTGCAAGTATAATTTCAAAGTCCTTTCACATAGGGATCTAAAGGCTGTCAGCTTGGTTGCTGTGCTACAATGTATTAAATAAGGATGTAATGAAGCCACTGTTTTTCATTCATTGAGATGCCAAAAATCATTGGTAAAGTATATATATTTTTTTTTTTAAAAGTGGAATATCAAGAAGCTCCTAAGAATCAGGTACAACAACAAAAAGAACAAAATACTGACAACAGAAAACAAGACAAAATTCAGCACCACTTCATTTTAGTGACCATTTAGAAAAACAGTAACACATGAATGTCGTTTAAAAGCTATTTCCAAATCCAAAAAGACTATGAAATACTTTACTTCTTATCAGTTCAGGGAATCATTATATTGTTTTTATTAAAGAACACTGGTTCACAGTCTTAATACAAGCTAAATGCAAATTTGAGTCTTGTATGTTACTTAGCACTTTCTAACATGCCTTCATTATCTCTTAGTTCTCAGTTAAGACTTATACACAAATCCAGAAAAACAGTTCAGAAGGTAGTTAATTTTCAGTATTTGCATAATACCATTGAACAGGACAAATAATATGCATACTTAGTGCCAAATGTCAGCACTATGCCAATTTAAAGCCTTTAACATCTCAGAAACAATTCTGAAAACAAATTACATGACATATGTAAACTATTTCAACAAGTCAGCGTGCAATGACTTCTAAACAACATAATACCTTCCGAGGCCTATACCTACCAGACACATCAGATTTTTAACAGCTTAAGATCTTGCTAAATCTGTGCAAATGCTACGAAAAAAAAAACCCAACTTTTATGTTCAGAGGACTATTCATGCTATAAGCCACAGTGTAATTTTGATAAAGTAACAGGCAGCACTGCAGTGCCAACACAGAAAGCCTGTACTTTGGAGTATCTAGAAATGAGGAGCTGATGAAGGTCATTGCTGAGCTGGTTGCATTACATTGCAAATCTGATGAGCTATACTGGGAACATTCACTAATGCAGTGAAAACTGATGAGAGGAAAAGCACACGTTCTGATTAAAATCAAAAAGTTTATTTACATCTCGCAATTAGAACATTTTCTTAAATGTTGTCCACAAGGTTAAAAATAGCTCTTTTACCATGGCCTATTTATCTTTTTTCAAGTTTACTACTAGAAAGACCACAGCACTTCCAAAAATAGTAGGCCTGTAGAAGCACTATATCATTTTAAACATTTCTACTGTAATTTTAAATGTTTGAGACTGAGGGTTTGTTTTTGAAGAATTAGAGTTGGCATTACCCAAATGTCTCTACCATCCAAGGATACTTTTATTTCTCATGGCACAAATGAATGTAAGTGGAAAGAAATGGAAAAGTCCAGTACCAGCAGCTGACTTTAACAAGGATAGAGTCAATAAAGGAAAATACTGTTAGCTGTTTTGTCTCTTCATTATGAAAACTTGGTTTTTTTGAACTCTACTTGGTCTGTGACACCACTTCTTATACATAAGAAGACAGGAGGAAAAAAGTTTCTAATTACTGCAGTAAAATGGAGTCCGGTCAACAAAGCATCTCCTTAGAAATGTCAGTAACATACTGTCCACCATTATAATAATCTGATTACTGCAAGATGTGCCTCCAGAATGCTAGTTTACCTATATCTGAATAATTGCTATGCTGATCAAGCTCCTCTTCAACACCACCTCAAGCTAAAGTTTAACCAGATGAAGAATCAAGGATGATTCCTTAATGTTCTATTTGCCGATCAAAGCAATTTCTCTTGCTGACTATAGATAATAATTCTATTAAAATGTAGCTAATGAATCATCTGATTACTGTCCCAATCCTTCATATTCAGCACAATGACATCTTCTGGTGGAATAACATAATACTAGTAAGAGATCAATTAAAACTGAATATGCACAAAAATATTCTTGACGTTTGCAACATTTACCTGCTGTACTTCACCTGAACACAGGGGAAATGAGTAAAATAGAAGATAGACCTTCAATATACTATGCTCTCTAGCTATAGGATTTCTTATGTTAATGGTTTCAAATTGGGGGGGTAGGGGGTATATTTTTCAAAATAACAAAGTCCAATGCACTCAAAACCAGTCTTTCCCTCCACTCTGTTTCCAGAAGCACATGCAGGAACCTCCTCCTCTGTGAAGATAACCTCAGCCTTCCCACTCTGACAGACCTCCCTGAGGGATTGCATTCTCTTAGGGTCCTTTTATAGTACGGGATTCCTTCTCACAATCTGAGCACTTGTAGAGAAATGCTCTTTTTAACAACTACTCTTCAATCTGTTCCTTGTAGGAATACAATTAACATATCCACTGTCTTGAAATGTAAGGGGGGAAGGGAATTAGTCTTAATTACAGACTTCTGTGGAAGCTCTTTCAGCAGCTGAGTCACTTACTGGCTTCTGAGAGAAAAAGCAAATTTTAACAGCATATTCACCAATAAGACTGCATCAACATAGAAAGTGCTGGGTTAGCCATAAACAGGACTAGATCCAGCTTACAGATACAACTTTAAAAAGCACAGGAATCAAGTTCACCTAACACAAGTTTAATTTTTAATAGTAAAGTTTTCTAAGTGCTGAACATTACAAAGCTGCTTCTCCTACAATCCAATTTTATCCTTACTTTATGTGCATGCTATTATGCAAAGAGGTAACTACTTCATTATAAAAACTTAAAAATACTCAGAAGTGAAAAGCCTTAAATTCTGACATTGAGTGTTTATGATGGATATTCAGAATTACCCAAACCTAGATTTGGTTAGGCTTTAAAAAAAAAAAAAAAAAAAAAAAGACTAGATACATATTTTTATGTTGCACTCAGAAAATGTGAGTTAAACTACAAGGATGCACAAAGAACACATTTCTGCCAAACATATCTGACAGTTTCATTTGATAAATTACTGGTGTAGTAAAGAAAGACAAGAAGAACAAACCTAATTTATTAAGACCTTCTTTAAAGCGCCCACCTTCCACTAGAGGTTACGGAAATAATAAAGCAACAAAAACATGTAGCCCTGTAAGAATAATTTATACGTAAGTGTGAAAAATCAACTGGAAGGCAAACAAGCCATATAAGCTACTGTTTAAAAAAAAAAAAAAAAAGGAGAAAATACGGATGATACTGGTCAACATAAGTTCCAGTTAAAGACAATTAAACTTAATGCACAAAATAAAACATTGCCTACATAGAAACAAATTATTTGGAAATAATGGCCTTGCATTTTGGAATCATTCTAGTATCAGAATTTGAGCTACAGAAGTGAGAAACAGTTTTCTTGCAGATTTGATAGAACAACATTTAGGCCGATGTGTAGTAAACTACCAATTTGTCTGAAGCTGTTTATATACACACTAATGACATGCTATATGCAAATCAGCTCACAACGTTGCAAAGTGGCAATTTTTTTAACTTTTGCAGAAATAGACAAAATTACAAATACATGAAGTTATATAAATAAACACAACTGACATAAATTAAACTGCAGACACTTGAAAGGTATGCGGATGTATAAAACTGAATAATCTATTTACTGAAAATTCACAAAAGGATTCATGTGACATATGAAAAAATGAACATGAGAAGATTACACATTGTAACTATAAAAAGACAAATCCTATAAAGTACATACACAGTTGTAATATGCAAGACAAGTGGATAATCCTGCGTTCAACATTAATTTACATGAGTTGACCCAAGCCATTTTTTCCAACATCATCTCTATATCCTCCAGTTTTCCTAACTTGGTCACTAGTAAAGTCAATGGAAACTGCAAACATAACACTCTAAGACTGTCAAACTAAAATATTTGACTATTACTACAGCATTAAACCCTCTCTTCTCATTGCACTCTGAGACTGAAACATAAACCATAACAAAGAGAAAACAAAGTTACAAAAAGCTGAACACAAACATCTGAAAAATAGACTCAACTAAAAACCCTTGTTTAATAATAAGTAACTGAAAACAGGTGGGCTCCACAGTTTTCACATATTGCTGCCTTAATTCTTCTAAGTTTTCTCAAGACTATAAGATTAATTAAATAAACAGCATGTTTTTAAGATATTTAATTAGAACTTGCATCAGAAGTGCTATACTTGGAAACATAACAGTTGACATTGAATGAAACTAGCAACATTTCTGCCCAAATATATTGCAAGGGAAAAAAGTAAACAAGCTGAAAGAAATACAACTAAAGGTTTCATAGTAAGTGGCAGAATTGACAAGTGAACTAAATTCAGCTTTTACCAGCACTCTATGTCTAACATTCACAGGAAAAAAGCAGTGTGCGCGTACAGAATTTTTCAGCACACAGAATGTAACTTTTAAAGATAGGAATGGCACTCTGCTGTCAAAGATTTAAAACTACTCAGAATATCTAAAAATGCATTTAAGGGAAAATATGAAAGGAGGGTATGAAATCCGGCGGCCTACTATTTATTAGAGATAAGAGGCATTTTGCCCTGAGGAAAAAAGCAAAGTATTTAATGCCATTTTTCCATTAGATATTTCAGTGATTTAATTTAAAATTAGGTAGCCAAGATTTTAGCACATGCTTTGGAATGCCTTATTTGAATCACCAACATCCAACATTTGAAAATTAATTACTCAGAAAACTGCTTGCAGATGTCATAGTGCATGCAATTATTCTTTGAACTGAACTATTTTCCTCTTTTTAAAAATGTTATCATTTAAGATTTTTAATTACATTAAGCCCCACAAAAATAATTTAAGCCTAAACTGTTTTTAGTCTCAAAAGCAACTTTCACCTGAACATCCCAGAGCTTTTTTTTTTTTTTTTTTTCAGTTCTAGCCTAGAACCAAGAACAAGATGACTATGTTTTCGGGTTTTTTTAGTACTGCATCTTGATTTTACTCATTTCCTAAGTGCCTTACTGAGAATCTCGAAAAGTAATCAGTTCCTTGGACACATGCTATCCTTAGAAAAACTCCCTTTACTGTATGGATGGTGTTGTCTCCCGGTCTACCCAGGTTCAGCTGAAATCCTTACCGAACGAGCACCAAACGGATCACTTGGGCAAAGCAAGTAAAGCACCCAAAATGATTTCAAGTGTTACTACCTTATACATAAACCTAAAATCAAGTGATTGGCTAGAGTCTCTGTGATCCTAACGTAGGGAGGCTGCTACAATGACTCCTTCGGTTTTGCTGGGGCGCAAAGATTAATATATTTGCTCTAACCCACTGCATTTCTGCCCAGGAAGCGGGTCCCCCCGCCGACCACCACAGCCGAGTGCACCGCGCTGCCCGCACACCGCAAGCCTCAAGTGAGGGGAGATGGCAACGCCAAGCCAGGAAATAAACCAGTTAAACTAGTACGAAATGCTCCCATAATGGATTTTTTTTTTCCCAATATCCAGCCGGGAGAACGAGAGGGAAGTGCGGGCGGCAGCCGCCTCAGGGAGCGCGCGGCGGCCGGCCCCCAGGGCAGGCGGCGGGGGACACTCGCTGCGCTCCCTCCCTGCGGATCATCAGAGGCCCCCACCGCCCCCTCCCCGCTGGAAAGCTCAGCGGCACACAGAGGGAGAGGGAGGGGGGAACGAACACAAAATGGAGACTTACGCTCCCACTCCTAACACGCATGCGTCGCTCCGCAGCGCGCCGACACCGACCTGTAGCAGCCGAGGGGCGGGCGGGGAGGAGGGCTCGGCGAGGAGGTAATGGCCGAGGTCGGCGCGCATGCGCGGGGGGGGGGGGTGGTGTGGTGTCACCGCCGGGAACCCCACCTCGTTCTCCGGCTGTTAGCGGGGAAAGAAAGGTGGTAGTAGTGTCGTGAGGAGAGCGGCTCCTCAGGTGGCCGCCCCTCAGGTTACAGGCCTCCAGAGACAAGTTGCAGCTGGTGAGTTGAGGAGAACAGCTGGGGCTCTGTTGCGGGCGGTAAAAAGCTCTGTCTGGGTTCAGCTGTGCCCGAAGCCAGTTGTTAGGGGAAAGTCTCACAAGTCTCGTGAATTCCCGATTCTTCCCCCCCCCGACTCGGCATAACAAGGAGATCACACCACGACAAGTAGGGAAAGTAATGCCACAGCGTGTGTCCCATGGGTATGGTGTTGCTCAGGTATCAGCTTCTGACCCACACTGGTGACAGAGTTGGAGCACTGCTGTGGATTTTCCTTTACTCTCACATGGCTTTAATTTTTAGTTTCCATGTAGGGATAGTGAGACTTTATCCCTCCCTGCCACTGCCAGTGGACGCAGTGGTGAACTGCCCAGTTCCCTGTCACAGACGTGGACGCTGGTGCTCCTCAGTTCAGTATCGGTGTCACACAAGGCCCTCGGCAGCAGTAGGCACCTTCCAGAGCAGCGCGTCCCACACCGTCATTAGCTTCTGCCACTAAGTATTTTTCCCTCCACCCTTTTCCTAAAGGGAGAAAGCATGGGTAGTAGCTTGCTTTAGTTCAGTTGGACTGCGCTTTTTCTGTGAAGACAAGGTCTTACAGTAGAAAGCCAAGTTTCTAGTGGGCCTCTGGTTTGTAGGAGAGTTTGTTTTCAGTCTGGTATCTAAGAAAGCTCTCTGACATAGCTACTTTTATGTATATCCACTGTAGAGGAATGAAGTTGCTGAATATTACTGTTATTTCAGTGCTTCAGGCAATCCGATATGCTGGGCTCGAGCCCAAACCTTGAACTTTTATTTTATATTCTAAAGGAAATGAGTATAACAAATGGAAGACAAGTGTGATGCGTTTGCTGGAGCCAGTACCACTGAGAATGCAAGGCACTCTCCCTATTGCTGTATTAATGAATACTGTCACAAATAATGGCCAATACTCCAACTATCATAGCTTATCTTGTACATTCATATTGAAGACATTGTTGTCACCGACCCATGAATGTGGTATCGAGTGTCATTATTATTTAGTGCCAACAGAGAGCCAAGATTGCCTTTTGATGCCACTGCCGTGGATAATGCCTCAGGATCTGTACCTTCATACAGCAAAGTCCCCTGCCTGATCCCAAAAATCACACCATGCTGAAGTGGCAGCATTAATTCCCCCTGTTGTTAACATGTTTTGCCAGCCATTTGTGACAGTGCACAGTGACAGCTCTTGTGCCAACTGTCTGCAAAGCTACCCCAGATGTGTCCCTTTAATGGAGCACACACCTGTCTTCTAGGATTATGCAATTGATAATCCGGTACTGGCTGCTCTTCCTGTATCCACTTGACCCTGAGAAACTTACCAAGCACTCATTTTGTTTACAAAAGCAAATACAGTGTGTACAATTCCCATATCTAGTACAAGTGTTTTGCCATCACAGGGTCACTTCTGTAAATTCCTTAATTATCTTCTACAGTTACACCCTGGGTAGTGGACAGATCTTTCCCTCAAATTACCAGGTTATTGCAAGTGCTAATTTCTGAGTAGTAAATTTTGACTCTCTAAAGATTTCTTTGTACTTCCATGAAGTCCTAGTGTTTTTAATGACATTACAGTTCTGCATTGATTTTATTACCTTGCACTGATTTCACCTTGCACTCATGAAGACATGAGGTAGTTTTCCTCATGTTTTATTGATCTCACTGAACTGAGTTAATATATAATAGTGCAGCAGGCAAATAGCAGTGACTATGTTTCCCCAAATTGACTCAATTTGTCGTTAAGAAACATGAAGACAGTGAAGTCTGTCTCTTCGCTTCAACAGCCTAATCTGCATCGCCTTGCTACCTTTAAGGTATTTGACTTTTCTGGTCATCCTGCACTGTAAGAAAGAATCTTACTATTCCCTTCATGACATGCTTTACTGCCATTAATTGTTAAGGAGACTATATCGCCAGTAAAAGCAAAGATCATCGGACTTCTCTACAGACAGTTTCACTGCCATTTGTGGATGGAACTCTATTCAAACCAAGGAGTACTGTGTGAGATGATGTGCTCATCACACCCTGATGAAAGTATGCTCATTTATCCTTTTATGTGTGTTGTCCCTCGTTTACTCAGTATTTCAAAATAGTGTTAAAAAACATCCCCTCTTTTGAGGTTTGCAAGCAAAGATAAAAATTTAAGACTTTTGTTGTCCCAGGCACATGCTTGCGATACTGTGAAAACAAACCATACTAAAGCAAATGCTGAAAGGAATTGAGACTTCAGTAAAGCAGCACATCAGAAAATCTGCTTGAATATGTCAGAAAATTTTAAAACCAACGAAAGAAAAAAACCCTGAGTGTTATTGAACAGTGTTGAAAACAAACTGCAAATCCTAATCTCTTTGAATAGCTCTAGTCATAATTCTCCATTTCTAACATTGCAACCTCGTCTGTAACCAGAGATTATGTGTTACGTAAATACTTGCAACTGCTAAAATATGTAAAAAGCACATGAAGAGGTGGGCTACTGCTACAGCAGAAGCCTTTGCTTACCAAAAAATAGATTTAATATTCTCTTATTAACAGATAAAAACAAATGCAATACATAAGCAAAAGTGAAGTGTGTTTCTAGATAATCTGCTTCTAACATTCAACTGAGCATGAAATCTCTCCTCTTGAAGAAAAGCTGAGTAGAGAGCTCAGGAAAACATTCTTTTAGCTCACTACTGCTTATTTGTCTGATGGGACAGTTCGCTTTGTTCCTTTATACCGAGCTGGTTTATAGTTATGCAGAAACAAATTTCTTCCCCCCTCTAATCCTTAGCAGGAGCAGGAGCCCTTAATATCTTGTCTTTGCCAATCTCACATTTTCAATAAGTCAAATACTTATAAAAACTGGTTTACCTGCAAAGTGATACATGAGAGTCTATCTGGCTCTCTAATGCATGGGAATCATAGTTTATTTTTCAGTGAATTTTGTGGTTTCCACTATGAAAATATTTTTATTTTAAGTTTTGAGTCCTAGAGCTGTGATGTTACATAGCATGTATTTCCAAACAAACTTTCTTCTGCCTTTGCCTTAATATTTGTTATGTATCCAAGAAGTAGGGACACAGCAATTCTGAAGAAGTAACCATAGTATTAATAAATCAAAACCTTGCAATTTTGTCGTTCTTCATATAAGAAGGTTATTTTTCTTATGATCTATTTCTGCTGGGTCCTAAGGTTTCTAGTATGTGTCTCTTTGTTCTATGTGAAATGACGTTATTCACAATCCTCAAACATCTGTGAGAAGAGACCTTAATGTATGGCCAGCAGAAAAAGCAAAAGAACAAAGCATCACAGGACTTTTGTAAGAAATTTTCATTGTTTACTTTTTTTAGTATTCAATCCTGAAGCTAACTTTTGTTGGTTTTAGGTGGAATCCAGAGAATATAGTGTACAGATTACCACTGTTTTAAGGAGGCTGGGTTTATGCATTAATACAATTTCACTTTCATGGCTACAGCTTTATTACTGTGATGCAGGTTTGCTCTCACTATTTTCTTCAAGCCACAATGTATTATCCACTGGTCAACTCAACAACTATTTCTTTAAGACCAATTGGCTGTTTCTTCTAACTCACTATTAGTCATTTCTCTTTTCCTCAAAACTGGGAACAGTATTCATGTCTTTGGCAGAGTAACAATGATACTGCATCTAACCAAAACAGCCCCTTCTGTGAAGCCAGTCATTAATTCCTCTCTGGTAGCTTGTCATCACCAGATGTCTGCTGAGTTTACACCCTGTGCATTTCCCGTGACTGCACCCACAAGGCATCCACAAATGATTCTGTATTTTCAATAAGAGCACCACATCCTTTTATGAACTTTCCTCGTCACTACCTCAGCAGCTGCAGCTGCTGACCACAGAACTGCAGCCTCTCTTTACATAACGTGTTGTACCTCTCTCTTGACTGAAAGAGCCTACAAACAGCGTTAAGAGTGTAGCGTTACTTTTATTTTAAGGATAGAGTTTCATCACTTAAGATTTTGGGAAGTGGGTTTTGCCCAGAAAGTAATGAGAAGTATTCTACATCCAACCCAGAAAAATATTTCCAGATTTATATCAACAAGTAGAGTACAAAATGTTTTTGTTTCTCATAAGAAGCACTGGCACTGAAGTCTAACCCCACCAATAATAAAGCATATCTGAAGGAGGACTCACACTTATATCTAAGCATGAGGAGAAGCGTAGGCACATTTCCCTCCAGTAATCTGCACTTTCTGAACATGATCACCAGCAGTAGATGCAATTAGCTGTGTCCAATTTGCATTTTGAGCACAAGGGACAAGCTTTCACAGCATGCTTAATACAGAGAACACAACAAACTGGTTTTTGTGAACACAATGCACAGTTTCTCAGTTCAATGGGAAACTTTACAAAGTATATGTGCAAGGTATAATTACAGCATGCCACAAATAAAATTTCAAAAGGATAATTGAAACAACACTCGTATCTTGAAAAAGAAACTGGTTAATTGATGTAGGGTCATAGACATATGTCATAGCATACAATACAATAAATAAAATGTAAACACCAATTTTCAAATCAACACAGCTTGATAACTTGAATTCAAATTTTAGAAACAGGAAAAAAAAACAACAAAAAACCACAAAGTAAGCCCTGTATTACAACTCCTCAGCTAACCGGTAAAGATGAAAGAAAAATTTGGGGAACTGTTAATATTTTTCTAACTCATTAAGGGGTCCTTCTTTCATCTTTTTTTTTTTTTTCTTGCTGTCTGTGGCCACTGAGGCTAGTGGAAAACTAGCCAATTTAGTCAGAAAACTTTGCAGCGTAGCAGGGAGTCTTGTTTGTCATCACATGTAATAGCAGCTGCCTCCATCAAGATTGAAGTTGATCAGTGCAGACTAAATAAATTAGGTAATTCTTTAGATGGTTAACAATGGACTTTGAATGAGCAAAAACTAATCTTTGTCTCCTGATACTGGGAAACTTCTGTTTCAAATATGCCCATTTTGTCATTTGAAACTAAGGAACAATGAAGTTCCTTAATGTATTTTTTACACAAATATTTCTGGTAACTGAAGATACTGAGTTTACACAAGGGACATAAAGTGTTATAATTTTTGTAAGGGCTATATCCAGACCCAGATTTTCTTCAAATTTCTTCAGCTTCTTCCATTCTATGCTTAATTACTTCAAATTCTTGCCTATATTTCTTAGCCAGGTCAAATTTGACAATTGCAATAAATGGGAAATATAAAACCTTGGGAGCAGGTTTCTTCACAGAAAAACCTGAAATATGCTATGCTGAGTTAATATGCTGAACATATAGCCAATAAACCTATAAATATACTGAACTTCACATAAATTTGCACCCTCCCCAACTACTACACTAAGTAAAGCAGCTTATATGCCACTCAGGAAGACAGAATTTTATCCTTAAAAATTCATTTTGTAGAACCTTGAGAACATTTGGGAGCTTTCCAACCCCAGGTTTTGTCACTCCATACAATGTTTCTAGACTGATGATGTGGTTAAAATCACCCCCATGGGCATAAATGAAAGAAGAAACTGGTCACATAAGCTTTAGGTGTCTTCTCTTTACCCCTTCTAAATGTTTATTATGGAACTTATAAGTAAAGCAGGTAACTGGGCAGGAAAAAACTGACCTATTCAGTAAAATATGAGAGTTACCTATGTACAGCTCTAGCCTAGAGCCATAAAAGATTTGTTTAGTTTTCTCACGGTTTATGTCGTGTACTCTTTCCTCAAAAGATCTAGACTGGATGAATTTGATACTGTAAAAATACGTGATATGTGAAGACAAGAGCTGACACATACCAGCCTTCAATTTTGAGAAGAAAGCACATCTCAGAAGGCTAACTGGTCCATAATTCCAAGAATGAGATAAAAAATGGAAAACAAAAGGCTAGTACTGATGTACTAGCTTAAGGGAAAGCCTATCAGTTGTTTATATTATTAAATGACCTTGTTGACAACATAACTCCGCTTATGTTGCAATCAAAAGCTACTGGGAAAGGACACATTGAGTGAGCTAAATCAAAAATATATGAGGTATATGTACTGTAAGCATGATGGTTTCTCAGAATGCTGCTTGCCTGAGTGGACAGAGGGCCTATTCCAAAGATACCATGTGACAAATACCCTCAGAGACTGTTAGAGGATGATACATAGAATATCAGTGTAAAAGGCAGAAAAAGAAACTGGTTTGTACATAAAGACTTCAGTATTTACCTTGCTGTTGTGAGGACAATTCATTACCTCTTTTTGAAAAAAAGGAAAAAGATTTTCTGTTTGTTTCAGGTTTTATTTTAATTCCTTCTGCAATGTGTGAAAAAAGATGGTATATGATGCCTGTTTAAGTAAAAGAGCAACAACAACCTTAAGCAAGATCATTTTAATATAAAAAGAACTGGATCTTTATCACAAAAAAGAAAGCAAGGAAGCTCTCATGTACTACAGAAAACTCATTTAACCTTCAAAATCTGCTAGGCAATTTTGTGAGGAACCACAGCTACTAAAACACATATTACAATAATTAAATATAGAAGTAAAGGTTGGGAAGCACATATGTTAGCTTCAAAAGTTGTTAAACAAAGAATGGGAATATTAATGCAAAGAATATTCATATTGTGATGCTATCAAGGGCATACATTAAAGTGGAGTACTTGTTGCAAAATCAAGGGAAAATTACTTTTGTTTTGGCATGTGGCATGACAGGGCATGTCAGAAGAATTTAGAAAATGTTTTCAAAATTTAACAAGTGTGTTACTTACAAAGTATTTTGCTTTACTAGGGAGGAAGAAACAAAAGGCAGAAACAAAGCACTTAAAGCAGCATAGGTAAGCATAGCTACAATCTTCGTTCTTTTCCAGGCTAGCCCAAGTCTTCACACACAAGCTCAATGTGAGTCATATGGCTCATATGGAATTACAGAACTTAGAAGAAATTTAAAATTTCTTATGTGAAGATAAGCTTCAAATAATCTTTTCTTTCCAAACATTCTATGAGATAAGTTGATTTAGAGCTCTGTTTTACACAGAAAAGTGCTTTAAATTTCTATTGTAAGCCTCTCACTGGAAGTAACAAAACCAGTCATCAGTTTGATTGTATTTTAAATTGGCTGACAGACTAATGTTGAAGAACTACGTAGAGCTGTGGGTTCACTTTCAGTGAGCAAATTTTTACAAAAATTTATAAGATTTCCATATGTCAGTAACACGATGTCATTTTAGGACCTTTTTTCTAAATCAATCACATAAAACTGATTTGGATCAGTTATTTTTAATCAAGTTCTGCTGTCCCAACTTAGAATTTGTCCTTTGAATCCATAAATTACCTGAAGGATATTTACCTTGAGAACAGTATGACAAAGTATCAACAAAATGTAACTCATCCTTCAACTATTCTTGGTGCTTGAGAAAAACGTTCAGTGGTGAAAAGAGCTGTGCCAGCAGCTACTTCAATGCAGTTCCAATCTGACTTGACCAGACAATGAAAAGTGAGAAAGCTAAAGAGTTTCCACAGTCCTGATATCTTAGATGTTTTATGTTTTCCTCTTTATGCTCCAATTTTAGTAGGTAAGGGATATTCCAGTATTTTTTGAGATCTTTTTTTCTTTGGTTTCCCTGGTCATTTCTTTTTGCAAGGCAGGAAGAGGGTTTGGAAGTGACTGTAGATTTTGTAAACTGTATATGCACATACCTCTATGAGCACCTACGCAATCAATGAAGGAGAAGTCCTAGAAAAAACAGTAAAGAGTTTTAAACAGTACTAAAATACTGTCTCATAGTAATTTTTATTACAGCATGTTCTGACCTTTAAAGTCTTTAGGAACTGATATTATTACTGTAATTTTTGGTAAATGGGAATCGTCAAACTACTGTTTCTCAAGATTGTTCTGAACAGTTGCAAGGACAGTTGCATCTATGGGGCTGCTAGTGAGGACAAGGGAGTAGCACGGTCTCTCCCCGGTCACACATCATGCTATCTTTATCCAGAGGAAGCCGTGACGATGGTCAGAGGGCTAGAGCACCCCTCCTATGAGGACAGTCTGAGAGAGCTGGGGTTGATTAGCCTGGAGAACAGGAGAGGTCGCTGGGGAGACCTTATAGCAGCCTTTCAGTACTTAGAGGACGCCTACAGGAAAGATGGGGACAAACTTTTTAGCAGGGCCTGTTATTATAGGACAAGGCATAATGGTTTTAAACTAAAAGTAGATTTAGACTAGATATAAGGAAGAAGTATTTGACAATGAGGGTGGTGAAACACTGAAACAGGCTGCCCAGAGAGGTGGTAGATGCCCCATCCCTGGAAACATTCAAGGTCAGGTTGGATGGGGCTCTGAGTGACCGGATCTAGTTGACGATGTCCCTGCTCATTGCAGGGGGGTTGCACTAAATAACCTTAAAAGGTCCTCTCCAACCCAAACTATGCTGTGATTCTATGATTCTATACCAGATAAGGCAATGTCACATGGGGAGCCATAGTCCTCCCCTTCCTATCTGCCGAGCTCTCCATATAATCTGTATCACAGTGTCGCTGCTGTGAGGGAAGAGTAAACTTCCGCAATAGAAGTGCCACAGTACAGATACACAGTACAATTTCAAACTTAGTATGAACTGAATTCTGTAAGAGGAAGCTTTACACTTGCTATCAGAATTATGGTTCAGACATTAAGAAACTTGGGTTTGGTGCCATTTTTTAACCAGTATAAATCACAGATATGACTCACCTTGTAAATTCTTTATTTGGCATCTATAACCAGTCATTTTTCTCAACTCCTGTTCACAATGTGTAAAAATTATTACTTTAAACATTAATTAACTGGGTAATTGAACTACAACCCGACAGATAATTGTTGACTAGTTGCTCTGATATCAATATATTTTTGTTTTGTTTGCTGAGATTTTACTTAGCTTTAATGATATTAATAATAGTTTAGTATTAATACTAGTTCTGGTAATATGTCTTCTTGTTTATACCTGGGAGTTTTAATAAAGCACGTAAGGCCCTGTCTTAGATTTAACTCCATAAGAAACCCATGGAGTTTTGAATAGATGTTCCCTGATTAACATAAGACCATGACCAGTTTTCTCTGTTAGCATATGGTTCTTACATCTGGCATTAATCTGGGAATGTAGTCTGCAAGCAGGAAGACAGTAGTAGAAGAAGCACGGCCCTGTCCTTCTTCTGACAAAAATTCACAGCACTCAGTGTCACAGCCTCAGCACAGTCTTGTCACATTATTCTCACCTACACCACTCCTTTGGGTAAAGGAGAGGATTTCAAACTGGGATATCAGCAAACGTTGCCTCTCCTGCTGGTTGGAGAGAGAGAATCTAAAGATAAGTGGTTTTATTGATAATTTACAGTAATTAACCATAGGCTGCCCCTCTGCTTTCACATTCATCAGCATTATGTGGCTGTGTCTTCTGTGTGCTCTCTACCAATTGTCCAGAAGTGAGCTGAACCAACTGAGACTAACCTTATAAAAATACAAGCTGCAGAAGTTAATCAAAAGGTATATTGCTAAATTCAAGACAAAGACCAAGATACTTGGGGTTTAGATTCAGTCCTTTATAAGCCTCCCAATTGGATCTGTTATGAAGTCGCTCATCTTCTAGAACATAATTTCACTGAATTTCACTGATTTTTAGAGTTGGAAGGGACCATAGAGATCATCTAGTCCAACTCTCCTGCCAAA
>JAOXNO010000003.1:7082812-7114924 GCA_028565335.1 Limnodromus scolopaceus
CTTGGGGTTTAGATTCAGTCCTTTATAAGCCTCCCAATTGGATCTGTTATGAAGTCGCTCATCTTCTAGAACATAATGATGCAGTAGAGAAATTCACAGATTTTTAAATGATCCTTTTGCTTTCATACTTTTTGTGCAAAAAGATTAGAGTACAAAGCAAAACTGCATAGCTATCACAAGAAGCTTCTAAGCAAGACAAAATTAACATGAGAAGCAAGTAGAGAATTACAGAGAAAAATGGTGCTACTCAAGAAACAGATAGTACTATTAAGATCGCTTAGTTGGCACGACAGCAAGCCTAGACTGATTGCCAACAGACTGGCAACAAAAACGTTCAGATAAATTCCAGTCTCACAAACATCAGGCCACATGGGAACATTTAAATGCAATGTAGTACACTTGCTTAAATAAGTGGTGGAAAAAAGTGGTTTTTTATTTTGGTAGAGGTGAATATCATATTTGGTAGAGGAGAATGGCTAAAAGCTATAGGCAGAACTTTAACCTGGACTGCCATTTCAGTAGGCAAAAGGTATCTTAGTTGATATACTTTATTATTTCCATTAAGTTGGGGAAGGATTCTGTAGTCCTTACTCATTCCTCACTCAGTTTCTAAAATGCAGAGGTAGCTACTCTCTGCTTGAAACAGAAGCAGCACGCACTTTGATATGGTAACACCATAACATAATGCACCAGGTAGCATGGAATAGGATAGATAATAGCTTATGTAGGAAATCAGAAAAAGACTATTCCATCTTGAAGCTACAGTGTTCAAATGAGTGCAGCCCTATCCTTGGGCACTGAGGAGAAATCATAAACAACTTATTGTGCTGAAAAAGAAAGTCCACATGCTTTCTCCTTATACCCACTTTCTCATTTCTACCCTTTATCTATGATCTGTCTCCATGGGGAGCAAAATCTAGCCCTGGCTGCTCTAAAATTTTTATGTGATGTTTAATAAATGGCTCTTCGTTTCTGCCTCTTTTCCAAAAGACATCATTTGAATTTTAATATATTTAGCATAAAATATAAGGTCTATCCTTGTGCAGGTATTGTCCCTGTTACAAAAACTGCAAATATTCCATTGAATGCTATAAAGGATTATACCTGAAAAATATGTAGATATGTAAAAACCTAGTTTAAATTTAGGCTGTTTTAAAATGAAGTTGGGATGATCACTGCTGATTTTTAACACAGGATTCTTTACTTAAATTTTTTATATATCTTCTATCTGTGTACTACCTCCTCATATGTAAGGACACAAAAGCAAGATAAGAATGATAGGTTAGAAAATACTAGCTATTCTGGATTTTTGCTTTTATAGTGTGAATACCCAGGAAGTAGCTTAGATGGTTATTTTATATATAATATCAAATGGTTGGAACCAATCAAAATTGTTTTTATTTGGCTCTAGTATAGGCTTTGACTAAGTGTCATGCCCAGAAAATAATGGCATTCACTAGGGCCCAGATTTAAATCAACTGAAAAATTGTTCTACAGAAAACAAAAAAAACCCCTAGTTATCAGCAAGTTATCCACCTCAAGAAGTTTTAAATAAACAAATACTGGTTGTGTTTCACCACTGTCTTCTTTCCAAATAATATGCTTATCACAGACATGTGTACCAAAATAGCAGCATAAACCTGTAAAGTGCTGTTTATTGTGTGTTACTAAACTCAGAGCAGCTATCATTGTCAGATTAATTGGGGTAAATATTCAAAGGTTGTAGATAATATGAAATATATAGAAACATATATAGAAAAGTCATAACTGAGCCTTGCACACTTACATCAACTTCAGCAATGCAGGGCAAACTTTACCCAGTCAATCAGAATCTGATGAAAAAATTTAAGATTTAGAGTAAGTTCAAATATTTGTACCCCATCTTCAGTAAAACAAACAAGTAAAAAAGAAATTACTAGGGTCTGAGTGATAAATTTAGTTTTAAATTAATTTTCAGGTTAAATTCAGGTTTAGGGGTTTTAGATTATTTTATTTTTTTTGTACTTAGAATATGTAGAAGCCTTTTAAAGTATGTATCGCAGCTCCCTTTAGAAAATCACCTTTCTCTGAAATATCCAATATGGTCACCCATGACTTAGAAAAGCCTGAAGAATTTCATGCAGAAAGGAGATTTTCGTAATCTTGCACAATAGGAAGCGTGTTCATGCAGTATCTCTTGTAATGAGCTGGACATAATAACTGAAATGCAATGAGGGTTTTAACTTTGAAGTCAATACTCTGTTTCTGTAATCAAACATGAGTAGCATTAAATAAGAGAACTGTCATCGTGGTGAAATATTCCAGTTGCAAAAAAACGTACAACAAATATGATGCATAGTACATTTTTGCTGCACAACAGAAATTGTATTTGCTTTCTATTTAATATTCAGTAAGATACAATATGGGTCTGCAAGAGGTGATTTGTAAGAATTCACCTGCGTCAGGTTCTCCCTTCTGCATGTCCCTCCTGTCTCCCCAGAGCTATGGAGGGGCACGCAGTGAAGAAACAATGCTCCAGAACCAGAGCACAGTGTTTGATCAGAGGTTTTGAACATGATACTCTGACAAAGAACTTGCTACTAGAGACAAAGTAGCACCTGGTCATTAAAGGCATCATTTTGTTTCCACTCCTCTTATCAGAACAGAGAACCCCTGGCAGCTGGTGGGCTTGAAAATCCACTCCCTCTCCCTGGCATAGATTACTGTTCACTCAGTGGAGTCCCACTGGTGTAAATCCAGTGAGAGCGAGCTGTGAAGCAAGCCTTTTACGATACAATAGCAGGTGTAATACATGGTCTTTAGCTGACACATTCACATGCTCGGTGGCGTTTGGTGACTGTGCCATATAAATGTCTGGCAGAAAGAAGCAGACTTTGAGTCCTCATTGTATTTACTTGAGCATTACACCTAGAAGGGCACAGGAAAGTGTTGCCACCCTACAGACAGTGGCAGAATTAGAGCTGCATAACAGTGGAGAAGTCATGGCGATTCACTTCATTTTCCATATGTCTTTCTTTTGTTAATGGTGGTGGCCATATTTGTTGATTTACTTAAATATTGCTGCCATTTTGCAACAAACCTTTAGTAAATATTTAGGAATCTTCTTTTTATATTTAGTTGGGCCCCCATAATCTGTCTCTTTATTACTTTAATTATTCTTGGTAGAAAAGGGCTTTTATGGAATTAAGAAAGAAGACAAGCAAATTGGAAAGTGTCCTGCTGGCACACCAATGTTTGGGAAAGGATACAGACAGTACATCCTTAGACATTTATATTTATTTCCATGCTACAAACTGGCTAAGATATTTTATTCTATGCAAACACTGGCAAGAGATCAATATAAACAAAATGATCCCGGATGAGCAGCTCCAGCTCATTGTTACGGCCATTTCTCATGCAACTGACTGTTTTAGCTATTGAGCAATTGCTGGTATTCCCGACTTGAAAGTATCAGTTACTTTTCTGTGAAGAATCTCACAAGCGAGGAGTAAGTGACAGTGGAAAATTGTATACTATGATGATATAAACTATATAAAAAATCATGGTTTTGAGGATAAATCTTTTATTCATGACCATAATTTTCATGCTATTGCATCTCTATTTATCAGCCTTCATAGCATGTCAGTTTTTTCACATTCATTCTTTTGGCACTACAGCTTCTAGAAGCTTAGCCAATAAGACAGATACTAAAGATCTCTATCCAAACATGCATTTTCTAGAACATAAGGTAAAACCAGATGGAAACTGAATTTTAAAATTATAGTAATCGCAATCCATATTAATAACCTGTAAAAGTAGACTGACTCTTTGAAATGTAGTCTACATGTAGTCCTTTTATGTAGTGTCTGAAGGTCTTGTTTTATTTATCATTATTGATTCTGAATGAAATCGTTAAGAAGATAGCTTTTACAATAAAAAAGCTACAGCTGGACCCATGATATTTACAACAAACTTTGTCTTCAGTTCAGTTAATATAGTGTCTGTTTTTTCCATGTAAACCTTAATTTTTAAGAAATTCAAAAATTCAGTATTTATTGACTTGGCAATAAGAAATAGCACAAAGAACTTGAAAGAGTAAGACAATTTTTGTCATCTATAGAGGGATTTCTAATTATGCAACATAAGAAAGCAACTTCCTTAAAAACTCAGGATGCAGTTCAAAGAACTACTCACAGTCAATAAAGTCAGATGAGAAAAAGATGCGATATTGTAGGATCAGCCTAAACTGACATGTTTGCAGACAGATAACGTGACATAGTCCCACCTTAGCTTTCCACCACACTTGCAAATACATATGAGCACCAATTATCAATCTGCAGAATACCGTGCAATTAACAAACCTCTCTGGACCCTACATTTAGATGACATTCCAACTATTTACACAAGTTTTGTTTCTCTGGAGTAATCATTTAAAAAAGAACAACTTGTATACCTACACACCTGTACTGTAATAGTAGTCATAGCATAGCAGTAGTATTTTTTAGTTTGGTTTTTTTTTTTTGTTAGATATTACCCATACATTCCAAAAATAGCCATCTGTATCAAGGAAGATCAACAATAAAAACTTAAGTCCCTCTGTTTTGGAATTAGGATTCCTCAATGTCACAAGTTAAGGGGTTTTTTACTGCTTAATGATAATTAATAAAATATTGTTTTAATTGTTTTGCTTCATTCTTTGAAGAACTTGTGGATAGAACACTGCAAAAGAACGTTTATACAAATGAGAATGTGGATATATCAGATATCTTAAAAGAATACATTGTCTATAAGTATTTTTATGTTGGGTTTTGAGCAGGTGCACATGAAGGATCCACTCTGGTTGTTCATTAACTATAAAATAGGAACATCTTAATTTTACGTTAATTCGTTCTCTGTGTGAAAATATTTCTTACCTGCAATATATTGCCCCAGTTCAGCAAACTTTTAGGCAGAGGAATTATGTTACTTCTTTGCAACTTCTGCTAAGTCCATGGGTCTAGTTCCAGGCTTAAAGTTAAATCTATGTCTAAGTACAGAATCAGAATAAAATCCTAACCCAGCTGAAGGCGATGGCAAATTTCCCATCGGCTACAATGATGCCAGCATTTAATCACACAGTGTTCATATTCAAACACCTGCATCTAACAACACTTGCTATTTCAAATTCCATTAATTTAAATTAGCAGAACTGAACAGACATTATTCTTATATAGCTGGACATATGAAAAATATATAAAGTACATACTTCAATATTTTTAGGAGACAGGCACATTTTAATATACAAGTTCCACACGGAAACATCGCTTAGTCATAAATATGGCAACACAGCCCATTTACAAAATGACAAGAGCACATAATAGACAAGAGCTAAAAATACAAGCAGCTACATCTGTAACACAGAACAATAGAAATAATAAAGAAAGGAGAGGGCAAAATAGAATTCAAGTTGAGGGTGTAACCTGAGAGAAGAGATGAAGAAAATAAATACACTGCAGATAAAAGAAAACAAAGATCATCCTAAATCAAAGAAAAGGTCAACTGATACTGGCCAGAGACAAAAAGAATTTTTTCCCAGTATTTAATATAAAAGAAGAGGGAACCATGGAGCTCAGTGAGATAAATATTAATGAGGCTTTGGGAATATCTAGCAGGAGCATTAATAAAAAGCAGGTAAAATAATATTTAGATAATTTAAATATTTATTATTCAGAAGTCTAAATCATATTCAAGCAAAGGATCTTAAGGAATTGGCTGAGAAGGATCTGACAGACATCTTTGAGACCTCATGGAAAAAAGGTTAGGTACCAAAGGATTGAAGAAGGATGAATCTTAGGAAGCAGAAAAAGGTAAAAAATTGAGAATTCCAAGCAAGTTCCCACTATTCCCTACCATGCAAAATATCACAGTAAATATATCTAATAGTGTATCATTTAATGCACAGCAACATCAGAATACTTTTGTGAGGCTGTAAATTCTGTGTCTCTGTTTGTCTCTGTCTTTTAGGTTAGTGTCATTCACTCTTAATTATTGCTGGATAAATGTAAAAAATACTGAGTTTGAAAAAACTCAACCCAGAGTATTTGGAAATAACCAACTATTTACACAATAAGACAGAGTATTTTGCTACAAATTTGTAGAAATGGAAAATTTAAGAAACAGAGAAGAAGAAGAAAGGAAACTATCAAGAAGGCTACGACAAAAATTACTTAGAATTACATATTTGTTTTAAAGTACAGTTGTTCTTGAATGCAGAGGTTCGGTCCCAGCATAAATGGGACTCATGGAAAGCAATACAAGATATGACATAAGTCTGAGTTAGTAACTGTCTGTTTGAATTGCATAATCATGTGCCAAGGTCACACTTTTTGCTCAGAGGTTAGTTAGTAAGATTACTATTCAAAATATATTATTGCGTAGGATAACATTCTGGCATGCAAAGGTGATTCCTATCTTGTGGGCTTGCCACCACTATCTCTCATTCATCCAACTCACAAACTATTCACGTCCTGTATTAGGAATGACTGGGCATTTGACACTTATTCCCGTTGGAAGTTGTTCCAGAATCATCCTTCTAATTTCCAACTAAAAAGTATGCATTGCCAATGGGAAATTCTTCATTATAGGCAATAGTTTTAATTTCAATAGCTAGCCTTTATGTCTGGTGTTTACCTCTCTGCAGTATTTGCAGACATTAATGCGAACCTTTCTCAGCCTTTGTTTTGCTGGCTGAACAAGTCAGATTCTTTACATTTTCCCTAATCACGTTTGTAAACCTGTTCTTTCAGCCTGTGATTCTCTACCATCTTCAAGATCAGGTCTCACGTCACTGTCTAAATGCAATACTGTTTCCCATACCGTCCTAATACACCCTAACATGATGTTTTCCTTTCTCAGTACTATTTTGCATTGATCCTTACAGTTGTATTGCAGCTGATTAAGACCCCTAGATCTCCTTTTGCAGACTTCCACCGGCTAAAAGCAAAAATTCTCCTTTTTGTCTTTGAACCCATGGCTTTGCAGTGTTCAATATTAAATGCCACTCTATTTGTATTTCTGAGATCATCAAATGATCTAAGTTGTCCCACATGATATTCTGGTCCTCTTCTGTATTGATAATATCTCCCTATTTTGTGTTTTCAGGAAATTTCATTACCACATTTTTTCCTTTCCGTGTCATGCTCATTAATGAAAATATTAAATCAGTCTTTGAAGAACTCCATTAGCATGCTGTTTTCATTGCAATGCTTTCCCTTTAAATTGTTATCTCTGCTTTAGATATTTTCTTGCCTGCTTTAGACTTCTTGTACTATTCCCAATTTCTCTTGCTTAACTAGTAATTTCCCAAATGGTATTATATCAAAAACCTTTATGAAGTCCAGATAAATGAGACCTACTTCATTTCCTTTGTCAAAAATCAGTTACTTTATCTGAGAAAAAATATCAGATGTTACTAAAGTTACATTTCGCTGGTGGATATATTTTAGTTTTTCTTCTGCATTTTGATGAAACTTACAGTACTATGTTCTCAATTTTAAAAACAACTACATGCTGCACTTATCCACTATCTGCATGTTGTTAAAATTTTCATGAGGATTTTTAGTATGCAGAGGCAGTACTCATGCTCATCGGCTACATTAACACAATGGCTCTTTTGGAGCCATTACAGTTGATTGTGCCAATGATCCATGGATTATATACTTTTATAAGGTCTGATGCACTTGCAAACAAAAGGTTTTTTTCCTTTGCATTTCTGTTTCTCAAGAGAGATTCTTTCTGCGCCCCCCTCCCCAATCATCCTTTAATATTAATGTGAAGCAACCAAACAAAGGAAACCAAGCCACAAAAATTCTAGCTATGATGATGTGATGAATACACTTAATCCTGGAACAGAAAAGTAATTTCTGTCTCTTATGTCAGCTCTTTATGACTGCTTTTCTGTTCTGTGCTTCCGTTCTGCAGAAAGGCCCTGACCCCCTCTTGGGATCATAAGCACACATGCAAATTTAGTCCCATTTTTAACCATGCCTCCAAGACAAAAACTGTTCCCTGAGAAGACCATGGTTGTAAGTGGTTTTGTGTCTTTCATATCACATGTTGCCACTTATCCCTGATTCTCACCATTCCCAAATAAAACTGTATTCTGAATCAGTTCCATGTTACCATCCAGCTGTTCTCCTGGCCCATCCTGGGAGCCGTGGCCTCTGGAACAGAGAAACCACTGGAAACTTAGATGATGTCTAACAATGCAAATAATTTTGGGAATTTGTTTGTCCTGTCTAATGGTAGTTTTCAGGCCATGCTCTAAAGTTGGGACAAATCAAGAAGGGAATACAAGAGGAACGATGCCATCAAACAGATTTCCATGCTTGTCCTCTACTAATCCTTTCTGCAGACAAGACATGTGTGAGGATCTCAGGGAAAAGGCCATGCTAGGATCAACCAAAACTAATCCCTGTGCTGAGTGGAAAGATTCAATTAACATTAGCTACACTGTGTATTGATTCACTTGTTTGTCTCTAAGCCAAAGCCTCCCAGATGTCCCCACTAGGTACATAGTAGTTTCCTGCCTAACCCCATTCTGGATAAAACCAGTTCATTTGCTGGACAGAAAGACCTAAATATAGGTTAAAGGGCAGTGTTACACTGTGTAGACACAATCCAGTCTGAGACAAGTTTTATTGCTTCCACACGATACAGTGCTCCAGTGGTAACTCAGCCAGGTTCACACTCTCCCTTTATCCGAGATTTAGTGCAGATACAGCCAGTCTGCATCAGAAGCCATTAACTCTGCTCATTATGTGCACAAACCGGTTACTTGGCTCAGGTAGCTGTCGCACACATAGTAGAGACAATATTAACGTAGCCAAGGACATTGGCCAGAAACAGGGGGACAATGAAGCTTAATAAAAAAAAAAAAAAGCACCTGGAGGAATTCAGGTGCAAAATAAAAATAAATAAAAACAACAAACCAAATGCCAGGTCCATGAAAATACAGGTACTGAATCTGCAATGATATGTCTGAAGATGATTAGTTGGAACATCATAGAAGATTCTCATAAAAAGCCCTGCTGTAAGTTGCTTAAAAGAGAAAATGTGATTTAACAAAAGAGCTTTAACATCAGTGCAACTCACAGTTCATAGACGCCTCACCAAAGACTGAAGGCTTTGTTTGGAACATGCCTGTGCCAAAGACCTCCTGTGTGACCATAGGAGTGTATCTTACTTTCCCTGTACCTTTGTTACTTATCTATAAATGGGTAATATATTCTTCCTTTCACCATCCTTTATCTTGTCTGTTTAGATGTTAGTTTCTTTAAAGAAAAAAATTGCCTCTCGCAGCAAGGGAGACAGAGTGCAGGCTCAGTAATAATAACACTGAGACCTAGACATTGTCTGACAAAGGAAGATGATTTCCTCTTTGTCTCCTCGCTCATCAACCAGGGGTATCAGGATGTGTAATTCTTATGAGTCAGTGGGCATATAATGGAAGGCTACATAGCTGGGTAACCACAGGGGCATTCAGTGGCTTTTACCAAGGGATATAAACTGTATTTGAATTAGGAGCAACTGACACTCAGGGTCTCCAACAATGCAGGTAATTTGGGCTTGTGTAAGGAAGTAGGAAGTACTTATTAAACGGAAAAGTTGTGCAGCATACTGACCAGAAAAAGAATATGTAAGGGCTATTGTCAATAAGTACTTCAAGTCGTCATCCCAGTGAATTTGAAAAAAAAACCACACTTGCTGAAATGCATCAATAGAAAGAGGAAAATGCAGAGACAGAGAATACTAATGAAAAGAGATAGTGTATAAAATCTAGTTCCATCTGCAGTATTGCAATCATCTTATCATGTATGGGACGCTATCAGTCCTGGAAGGGTGAAGTGCAGGAAGTCAGGGTGGTTCCAGTGTCTGAGAGTCTTTGATCCAAAGCAATCATGAAGAGTTAGGCTTGTTTTCTCTGGGAGATTTCAAGGACACTCTAATAGAATAGAATTCAAGGTGACACAAATGTGTTAAAGTCACCTTTTTACTCAGCTAGAGAGAACCAGACACCTCTGAGAAGCACATAGCTAAAGAGCACAGTCTAAAAGGACTGAAGAGGCAAGAAACTTACTCAGGAGAACAACTTACTCATTTCCACAGGAGATCTCCTTCTCTTTAGGGGATCCAGATTATTGTTTGGTCTCCCTTGTGCCACTCTGCTGATGAAGGGAACTCCTAAGGAGCATTAAAGTCACTCAAGGTTATTCCCCTTATAGGAACATATAGGATATAAGTTCTATGGTTCTGTATCATCTTTTTCATTGTGATTCCTACATGGGAGCAAGGCTCGGGGATAGAAATGTCACAGAGGCATATAAAAAGCAGATTATCATCTGAGGAACAAACAAGAGTTCTCTTCCTCTGCTAAACAAATAGCTTCTTCCTGTGCCTAAGTAAATGGGTTATAACAAGGCAGTCTTCTATTTTGAATGTTAAAAGGTCACCATTGGCCTCTTTTTGTCTCTTTACAACATCCCTCAGCCCAATAGATTCTGTTGTGCAGTAATTTCTCATGCTAACAAATTTTTCATTTTTAATATTCCAATCCTTCTTGACCAGATATGCATCCTCTCAAATAACCATTACAATTTCATCTGTTCAGCAATTGTCATTAAAAGTTGGTAAGAGTAAGCAAACACGTATTGCATCCTTATAGACTTGTAGAGACTGTGGAAACGAACATATGCTGTTAAGACTGATCTGTCTGGCAGTCCAAAAAAACTCTGATCATTGTGGCAGGCTCAAATTCAGCATTTACTGAGTTACTTCAACATTATTGTACTGGCAAGTCAACAGAATTAGTAATTCAAACCTCTTAGAAGGAAGAATACATTTCAATGTTCCTTTTTAAAGAGACTATGAGGGACTATGAATACTTACATTTTATGGAATGAAAAAAGGTAAGATACTAGAGGACAAGATTTGCTGATCAATAGCATAGAATCCAAGATGCACAAATGATTTCCCTTGCACAGCTATAAAAGATAGTATTATTTTGTCTAGGTAGTTGTAACAGACTCCAGACCTTCATTGTTCATTAAAATGATTGTATTTTTTTAGTCATTGTTTTAATCATAATATAAAATATTTAAAAGTTTAATAATTTATAATTCTCATTCTATAGAACTGAAATGAAGGTGTCCCTCTGTTGTCAACTGTTACAACTGAAATCATTGAAGTTACTCATAGGTAATAATATGAAAAGTGGATAATTGCAGCTTTTTACAGCCCTAGTTATTCACCTGATAACAATTCTGTAAGAGTTTATACCGGACTTACATACCTAACTGTAACTTTAGACACTCACACTACATTTAATCCTCAGATTCACTCTTCAGTTGCCACCTGAAGTCTATAAATGTAAAACTTGTCCACCAGTAATTGATCATGATCATGAACAGCCAAGTAGCAATTGATCATCATCAGAAATGCCTTTTCCCAGTGCTAAACAGTTCAGAGTCTGTCTCAAATTTGCTGAAATTTTTGAATGCACAAACTGAAGAGGTGACAGATCCATATTGAGTTTTCTTTTTTCATGAGGAGGACTTGACCCTGCAAATTCCATCCTGCTGTCTTCAAAACCCAGTTATTGATTCGTCTAAGAGAGAATACTCATCTCTTTAACTCATGGCACATTGCATGGAAAAATTGAACATTAATTGAAAATTTAATGTATTTGTGTATATATATAAAAATAAAATAGTGAGGGCAACTAAAATCTGTCTCTCAACTTGGGAAGTTAGGAGTCCTAGGTTCTTTCTCCAATGACAGTTTATATTTTTTAATTAAGTATATTATTTCAGATAGGCTATATCAAATGGAAATGATAAAAGTCAAAACTGAGAGCAACTCTCAAAATCAACCAGGCTGCCAAAAAACAGAAGGATGAAGATGTGTCTTAAAATCTGCTGAAGCTTAAAAGAGATTTGAGTCTGTATTTTTCATATCCTTCATGCTCTAACCCTTAATCGCCTAGATACAAGGCAGTGGTAACACCACCACTTCTTGCAGTATTTTGTGAAAAGGGATCTGAAGCAGAGAGCAAGCCATTCACATCTGTAAAATTCTGAGGGGAGAAAATGCCAGAAAAGAATAGAGATTTGGAAATAACTTTTTCTCTCCTTGGCATTTACTATCAGTTACATTAGGCAGCATCTTATTCAGCAACATAGCTTTGAAAGATAACTAGTTCTTCCCTGGCACTGGTGTAGGGAGACTAGTTATTTACTCTAGTAGGGAACAAGAAACTCCAGCAGTAAGCCAAAAAATAGGTGTTGCATGCTGAGCCTAGGTCACCTTTGTGGAAGAGTTATTAATTATTTAGTGATTCTGAGGGATTCTGCCAGCTTCAGTTGTTCTGATGAATTTTTAATAAATCACTATTAACATAAATGGGAAGTATAAATTGCTTGCATTATGCTATATGCAGTAGTAGCAATGAGAGACTTCTGCACTAAGGTCCAAGATGTGCTGCTTACCTAACAGCAACTGACAGCTGAATGATCCAGTTCTCCTGGGAATGTCCTGAAAAAAACAAAGTCTTTTCACCATAAAGGAGTTCTATTTCATAGTTGCCAAAAAGCACCTGAAGCAGTTAAGTTATCTGAAGAACCAACAAGAATAAACAGTATTCTAGTGATCTGCTCCGAAGACTTACCTGGAGATGGAACTGTGTGCTAAGAGAAAATTCAGTTTAGCCAAAGGGACTTTGTTTCCTCAAAACCTCTGGCAAAAATAAACTTCTGTTAGGAGAGTGTGAGTCTTCCTGAAACGGAGTACTTACTGAAGATATTTTTCTAAATATAATTTGTTGTTCTTGGGAAAAGGTTTAAAGACCAAAGTAATGAGTTAAGGGTTCATTATCACTACAGGAATTCCATTGCTTTCTCTTTTTCCGAGAAGTCAGAAAATGTTTAATAGGTGTTGCATTAAATTAGGTTGTTTTAACACTTTTATATTTTGAGTGTTGACAGGACAAGGAGTAAACCACAACACTGTGTTCGACGTACCTAGACCTTCACCCCAGAGCAGACAGAGTGGTTTTAAATTCAGAGAAGCCAACAATTACTTGAAGAAAAACTAGAAATGAAACTTTTTAATTAAATACTACGTAAAACAGCTAGGGAAGACAGAACTGCATTGCAATGTTTTGTCTGCAGCTATCCCATGTTCCTCCTTCCAGCCAACTCAATGACTTCCTAAGTCACTGAGCAAATTCTGTTCTTTTCTTGCACCTGGGAGGGTCTCTTCATCTTTTGCGAGATTTGCCTCACTGCACCCTTCCCATCCCTGCAGTGTCTTTGCGTGAGCTTCAAGCCATTATCTTAATTCTGTGTAACTTTTGCCTGCCCCATGAAGCCTGGAATTGTTTCTGTCTCAACATACTCAACAGCTTCCCGGAGGAAGGAGTCTGCACAACCTCTCTGCAAGGATCCACCCAGACAGGCTTCTTAAAAGAACATAAACACAGTTGTGAAGACATAAATAAAACAAATACCATCTGTCACACTAACATTGCCCCATATGTGTAACCACCTTATCTTAGTCCTTTCAACTGATTTTCCACCATACCCAAATACACATTTGGCTTATTAAAGAATTTTAGCACCTTATGGGTGCCATTCCCAAACATTTGAAATGCAATCCATGCAAATACCCAAATAATTCTGGATTTTTCATGTCAGCCATTTCTACTTCTTAATCAGCTGCAGATCAGCTATACAGTTAAGCTGCTTTTATCTGAATTATCTGTGGTTGTTTTAGTCCTTTCTGACTGTCTTTTTCTGAGTATTCCTTGCCCCTCACATCATAAAGAGAAAAGTGAATGGATAAAATTTATTTGGCACAATTTTCCTGAAATCAGCGGTGTTACAGCATACATGACTTTACTGAAATCTTTTTGCTTTGTTGCTGCCAAATAAATTTTTAAAATACTCTTAGTCCTTAACTTTATGGTCTCTTTTTATCTTTGTAAAAGTCCCATTAAAGATGAGGAAAATTTCACTTACTACAAAGGATCATTGACTCCCATTGAGTGGTGACAGAATCACAAAGTGACATATTTGCACGAATAGGTTGCAAAGCCAGGGAGAATGCCTGAATGAGATGCTCAGGGGGTAAATGTGTGCCACCACTGTGCCGCAGCCCAGGTGCACAAAATTGTGAGGGAGCTAAACCGGAAAATGAAGCTGTTCAGTATTTCCCAGGTTTGGGAAGTATTGTAAAAGCCATCAGGATTCCTCAGTTGAATTTTTCTGTTGCAGGCTGGCTTTATTACTGATACAAAAGAGACATAATCACTAAGCAAGGTAAACCTGTTCTGCTTACTGAGATTAAATTAAGCATCAGGTTAGCAATGGCATTTCATATACATCGTCCAGAAACTTTAATTTTGTGGAATTTATTAGTATATGGGATATGGTATGAAAGATGGGTCAAAAGGCAACTTGTAAACCTGTTGACTGTGTAGCACGGAGGATTATGAAAGACTGTATGAAATACAGAAAACTGGCACTGGCACTGCCACAGACCCTTTGTGTGGCCTTGGGTAGACCATTTAATCTCATGGAGACCCAGAAGTTCTATCTGTCTGGAGTCATGATTCTGCTTTTTCCTATCTTTCGTCTGTCCTGCCTTTTTATACCACAAGCTTCTCTACTGAGGAGTACAGTAGAGTCTCTCAGCAGTGATGTAATGCGAGTCAATGAAGGAGGAGAAAAGCTGTACTGTCTAGCAATCTGGGTCCAATGTCATTAGAATTGGTCATGCCTTGATAACATTCTTCTTACCATAATCTTATTAACATGATAAACTCCTGATTCTCATGATAGAAGACTGCAAGTGAAAATGATAACATGGAATTTCTCTGCATTTTGCTCCTATGGGACCAAATGAAGCTGATTGACAGCTGTAACTGCAAGATAAACAGCAACCTCATACTAAGCGTCCTGCCCTAGAAAGACGAGGAGCCTCCTACTTGACTGGCCACAGGCAGAGGAAAGGTAGAGACTGTGAGGAAAATAAGATCAACTGGATGATACGTAGTCAGAAAAAGCTTAATTTTCCCCTCTCTTTTACCAATGTCAGTTGACCGTAATTCCACAGTGTTGTTCTATCAGTGTTAAACCATCCAAGTGATGGAAATATGAAGTTCCGATTCAGTTGCCATAGGCAGGCATATGATCAGCAAAAGTGCTCACCTCAGCCCCAATTACCATTTAGCAGACATGAGATACTTCCCTTTCTACCATCACTCGTGTGTTTTTTCCTACCCTATACTGATATGTTGTATTATAGGCAGTTAATTTTCTCATTTATTATTGCAATATCAGAACACATTACAGTGTCAGATCATAACGTGAGAGAATGTTTATGTCTCCCTGCAAGCACAGCTGTATTGGTTACTTGGTACTCTGTAGGTGGGAGGGGGAATGACAGTAAATAATAAGTAAGGAAAATAAAAACAGATTTAAAAGCACGTAACATTTTGGTAAGGATTTTTTTTTTATAGCCATGGCTTTGGGGAGAATTACTTTTATGGCCAGCTTTTCAACAGGCCTGCACAAATGTGCCCATAGTGTTTGCAGGTGCAACCATTTGTATGCGAGGCATGACTATCTAAAGAAAAACCTTTCAACAAGCTGAGAGAGATTCTTGTTTCTTCCTACTTGCTTTTAAAACACAGGTCTTCTAGGTAAGGAATAACAACCTCCAGCTGAGCTCCTTAAGCTATGTGGTTGGAAGAGTAAGAGTAAGCTCAGCACCTCAGGTGTTAAACTTTCCTGAGAAACCCAGTACTGAATTCTTCTGAATGTCACGGGGGATGCAACTGGGTGCAGAAGCTTGAAAAATCTGCCCTTAACATCTAGACTCTATCTAACTTAGCTTTGGGTTTTCTTTCCCTTGCTCTTTTCCTGCTCCCCACCTCCCCATTTATATGCAGACATGTACACACGCATGCATACATACACACGTGTGTATGTACATGCAGGTGTGTATGGCAAAAGTACATACACACCTGCATGTGTGTACGTATATGTATGTAAGTTTATATGGGTGTGTGTATATGCATAGACACACCTACAAAGAGAGAAACACAGAATGTATATTTCAAAGAATGCAAATCTTTTCTATTCAATCATAATCTCCCTGCAAGCAATGTGTTTAATCACGCTAGAAAAGATACAAGTTGATAATTTTATTCAAATGAAGGAATTGAACAGAACTCAGAGGTTAGAAATCCTGAAGGCTGAGTCCTGAAGGCTAGGGTTGAGAGCATATATTTATAAGCAATTAATGGCATGCTTGGGTTTTTTTCTCCTACACAGTTTTTGCCAATGATAAAGTACTCCCTGTATGGTATCCACCAGCTTTATTGTAAAATAGAAAGAAAAAGATGAAAGAAAAAGCCACAAAATCCTGGAATATGCTTATTCTCTGCCCACACACAACTATTCTCTCCTCCTTTTCTCAGTGGGCTGTAATTTCTCCTTGCCCTTTGAAAGAAAGCAGAATTATGAAGAAAATTGTAAACATGTTTAAGAATTGGTCACAAAATGCTAATATATTACAGTCCTGTTGTGTCACAACCTTTATGTGGTGAATACATACACATGCGGTAGCCCTAATTATCAGGGACGTTGACTGAGAGTGGAGATAAGCAAGAGCAAATGCTATTTTCATTGAGTATTAGATATGTACACCTTTAAGAAAGGACAGGTGAGGACAAATATATATTTTTTTGTTGAGCTTTTAAACTGTTACATTCAAATTAAATCCATAGTTCTTTTTTGCCACATGGAAAATCATAAACCTGCTCTCCAGCTGTTGATTGGAAAAGATTTGGAAACAAAACAGTATTTCCTGGAAAAACAGTGATTTGTGAAAAATGAAAGTTTTCACAGCAATGTACCATATTTTTTGGCAGACAAAAAATGTGTTAGGTTCAGAAATTCATGGACAAAGGTAGAGGGGAGGAAAGGGACTGTGAGTCACCCCAGAATATCTTCAAAGTGGGGTGCTTGCATAAGTGCATAAGGAGACCAATCCAAGACTTCATTAGAAGGAGCAGTTAATTACTTCTAGGTTATTCCACCATGAGACCCTTCACATTACAGTCAGGTGTAGAGCCCTGTCTTGCAACATGGGAATACTGATTTACCATTAGATCTTCCTCCTTTTGGGACTGACGGATTAATGTAGCTAAATACTGTATTAATTCAAATTTAAGGACTACAATGGCTTACGAAAGAAAAATGGGACTGGAAAGGACCTTGACAGAGGTGCTGTAGTCCACCTCCCTGCACTGAGCACAGTGAGTAGACTGGCAGTTTGCAGTAGGGACCTGTTTCTGTGGTAGCTCTCTCCTTTCCCTAGTTGGAAACCACAGCCACCTACTTTGGAAGAATCGTATAACCTGGAGTAGGAAAAAGAGAAGACGGACAGAGCTTTGCTCCAGTTAACTCTCCAAAATTAACATTCATAAAAATGAACCCATGGATTTTTTCCGTTAATCATCTTTATTTCTCTTCAGAACAACTGACAAAAGTGTTTTACCAGAAGTGCTGAGTGTGTCAAGAAGTGTGCATGAGATAATGGCAGAATTATTGGTGTTTTCCAGCCAAAAGCCTCCATCAGTACCAGGGTTCTCTAGTCTTTTAATGTGTGGACTACAAGTCTACTGTGTCACTGGAGTCACCAGATCAACATTAAGAAAGGACTTGTTAAATTAAGACGTCCTAAGTCATCTGATCTCAAAAGTATGCACATAATTTCTTCTCATACTAAATACCTTCCTTAGACGTTTGGATTTGGTAGCCATGTTTGTGTTTTGGCATTGAGAGTAGCTAGCCACGACGTTCTCATACTCTGTGCTTTCTCTTTGCAAACAGAAGGAAACCATCCAGATGCAGAGCATTCTGTTGCTTGTGAGGCTTTTTGTCCTGCTCAACAGCACAGAAGTCATGCAAGTTCCTTCTCAACGTTCATGTTGGATGATGAAGTCCAAAGACTTTAGAAAGTCCAAAGACACAGAAATTTCATGTCATCTCTTCTTGCCATGGGGCTAATCCTAAAATACCTGAAACCTGTTTGTGTAGGAATTCTTAACCCATAGCAAAATACTGGTTGCTTTATAAATGTGTGTTGCTGTGCTGTCATCTAGTGGCAAGGATGATTTAGACGTCATTCAGTGTCACTCTGTGGCAGTGGCTGACAAGGTGTCCCTTTGCTGGAAATAAGCACACGATGTTCGGAAGCTCTCATCTTTGCTACATGCAGCACCACCGCAAAGGTCATTTCCTCGGGTTGTGCTCTGCAGAAAATCACTGCTGCACAGAGCCTTTGGGATGGGCTGTGCAATGGGAACTCTTCTTATGAACAACAGGCTCTACAGAACCATGGCACTTCCCGCTGCACTTCCTCTCCATCTTCTGCCATCCATCTTGTCTGTTAACTATTTGCAGACTGGATTAACTATTAAAGCTGGATTTTAAACAGTGATTGATATTTTCTTAACTACTACCATTCGGAGCAGAGTCAACTAATGAGTAAATAAATCTATAATAATTTAAGATCAAGAAGATACTTTTCCCTCAGCAAAAAGTCCATCCTCCTGCATTCATTTTTATTTGACTCTTGGGGAAAAATTAAAAGTGCCACAATGCAGTTATGCAGGAGAAAACAGACAAAAATACCTTCCAGAATGACCCACATTTCTTTCGATATTGAACAAGCTGACTGATGTCAGTGGACAGAGCTACGGCTGTTTTGTTCCACTCAGATCCGTAATATCATATACCAGGTAACATTACACTTGCTTGTCCTTAGTTTGCATTGGTGATGTTATTATTAACACATATAAATATTTACAGTCCTTATTTTATTTTCAAACTGCAAGTGCAATGCTTGAATTGTCTTGCATTACTTTTGTAAACGGCTTATGAAATGGTGTAGAAGGTAATAGAACCTTAACAATTAAAGTGGTCACAACATCTGTAACACCATTTTCGGCATCACCTACTGAACACTGCTGGGCTTGACTGGATTAGATAAACCAGCCGTATTATATCCTTTGCTCCTCGAAATACTGATCTTGTTACCATTTTGACAGGAAGCCTGGCAGCTGCTTTTCGAAACTTACCGTCTTCTTTATAGGTGGAGTTTCTCATATGAATGGTGTGACAGGAGGACAGTCCATCAGACAAAGCTGGTCTCTTCATAGTCACCAGGCTCTGAAAGGGAAGCATCAATGAACAATCCTCACTGCAAAGCACCACTGTCAAAGAAGCATTTTCCAAATAAATGTAAATGGTCTATTTTCATTCCTTCAAAATGGAATCGACAAATAATGCTAAGATTCCTTTTTATGAGGAAGTGGGAATTTGTGTTTATGTTTCCTTGTCTTCCTACAGTACAAATTGTGCTCTGTCTCTGAATTTAGAAAGATTCCTCAGTTCAACCAGGCACAATAAAAAGATACCTAAATCTCCAAGCAAACAGCAGAATGTGCTGATGTGCTTTATGGAACAGGGGACATTTAAGCACATTCTTAAATACCTTGTCTCTCTAAGGGCTTCAGTAGATTCTCAAAAGAGAAAAAGAATGATGCTCTACATTTATGACCTTTCTTGTTTTGTCCAAGCCACAGACCTTTATCCCTATAGTAATGGAAAATATTAATGAGGGTAAGAAACTTTCTGTTTTCCAAATTAATTATAATTAGTCAGAGGCAGTAAATCAATGACCTTTCACATTGGAATATGATAAGAGATTTCTTTATAAATAAATTCCAGAAGAGGTTTAGTTTATTTTTGGCTCAGAATTTCATCTTCCTTAGGTGCTTCATAGAAACAAAATTGCATCTTTTTAATTAAGAAATTGAAAGATGAGCTGTAACAAGGTCAATCAGGTTGAAATAGCTGCATCCTCATTATAATGTAAATGCTCCTTCTATTAACTTATAATATCTTGATATAGGAAATGGTTATATATAAATAAAATGTTAAATAAAAATAGGAAGGTTTAGGTCAAATATGATGAATAAAAGTATATGCACTTGTATAAAAAAGAGAGCTAGGCTTTCATGCAAACATGGAAAAAAATACAACCTCTTTTTTAGCAAGAGTTAAGAATGATTTAACACACATACATCAAAAATGAGGTGAAAAGGATATCCAAATCATTCCAGTGTCACCTTGAAACATTTGGTCAGGGCTTTATTGCAATGACACTTGAGTCTATCTGAAGAAAGATGAGATCTGCAATGTTGACTGCTACAGTAACTACAATATTATTGTCATCACTGAATGTTGTTTTTCATGAATGACCATTTGCACATATATTTTACCTGGTTTGCGGTCATTCTTTATATGTTCTCATTTCTTAAGTGGAGGCCCTTTATGTCTGTTCACAAATCCAGACCCTGCTCATGATCCTTGCTCCAGATGTTCACAATACCTAGTTAAATAAACACACTTTACAGTGGCAAGTTGTGCCACTGAATGGAGGAATAACATGTGAATTATTTTTTTTCATCACTTGTAAATTTATAATTTCTTCTTCAGAGCCACAGACAAAGGGATAAAGAAGCAAGGATGTCTTGAGTTGGACTCGATTGCTTCTCCATTTGATTACATGTGGAAATAAAAGCATAATTATTCAATTTAATGTCATAATCTTCTCTCAGCCTCCTACTTACAAGTTTATTTCTCTTTGTCTAAGCGTGGAAGGAGGCCCATAAAATTCTACCCTTCCTGATGATTCTTTTGTATTGATAATCCTTGTTTTGACTTGGTTCTTTCTGAAGATGCTCTTAAAATGTAGATCACAGATAGTGCTACTTACTGCATGAGGCAGCTTTCAAATTTTCTTTGTTTCCCTTCTTTCTCAGCATTCAAGAGATTTTTTCCAATTCTTTTCACCTCCAGAGCAGACATTTAAACTTTTATCTGTTTCATAAACATATTCAGCTTTGGCTTTACATACATTCAGTCTTTGTCATACAAGGACATCACCACAGACCTTTTAATGTAATTTATGCATTTTGCTACTGTTTAACTTGTATAACGGATCTCTTAAGATGGACTTGTGAGGAGGATTGATTATCTTTTGTACTCAGAAGAAAAAAAAAACATTAATATATATGTATATGAAAATACCATCTACCTCATAGAGATGAATTTGGTTAAATTCCAAGAAAAGTGAATTTTAATATATATGGTTTCCTTTATTAGATAAGTGTGCAATACCTACACCCACAGAGAATCTGTATAAATTCATCTTACTTTCCCTGGGTGTCCAAACAATACCAACAAATAGCCAAAGTTAGCATATTCTATATGAAACACATTTGCATACGCTGTGCACAGCTTCCTACGCTCTTCATCTTTAATTTAGCAATGGCTGGATGATGAAGTCACTGAGCCTTAGGAATGTACTCAGGTCAGAGTCTAAAGCTTTATACTTCATCCAAATACCATTTTGGTTTGGCCCTTTTTACTGAGATGCAATCCATTGTGGTACAGAAGATTTAAGTGAGCGCCACCAATAAATCAAGCATTCTACTACAAATTATGTTGCAGCCATCTGCAAATGCTACATGACCAACTTTTTTTCTAAGTTTCAGCCTAAACCATGAGATTAAGAACTGAGCTAAGGTTTATGGCTGTAGAAAGGAGTCCAAAAAGAACTTGGATGCATTAATACCTGTGATGAGAACTGAATCTACACAAATACTTTGTCTCATTGCCTTTGACAGTAACTATAGGAAAGGCTCTTCTGACTCAGCCTATGATTTGTGCGTACTTAATGCAAGTCTGTCTTTGTAAGTAACAAGGCTTTTTAATTCAGTGATCGATCTGTGCTGTTTTCATGGCCATAGTTAATTCTGTTCTATGCCACCATGACAGCTATGTTGTAGGCGACAAAGATTCTATTGCTTGGGAAGGCTGATGAAAATATGGATCAAAATTTTTTACTCAGAGTAATTAAGTGTAGCAGTACTGACTTTGTGAAAGATATTCTGAGCTACCACAGCCAAGGAAACAGCCCCAACTTTCCATCACATTGGTTTTATTTTGCAGTGGCCTCCATGACTTTCAGCAGCCTTTTTCCAGTAAGTGGAGAAAAGTGGAAACATCCAGCATGTCTTATGAAAGCACTTGAAGTTAGACAGTGACAATCTCTCCCAGCGTATCACAGAGCCCAGTTTAACATAATGAGCTTAAACAAATGATCTGTCCTGTAGAGTTCTGGAAAAAGAACAGCTTCTGGGTGGAAATCTTTAGAATGCTAATTCCTCCTGGAGTTCTCATCAGGATGTAGGGTTTTCTCCATCTCTCCTGTCAAGCTTCCTTACTTTCAGGAGGCTGAAACCAGGGATTTCCATTGCTGCAGCAAGAAAAAAAGTAAAAAGGTATTCCAGCCCTTTGTATCAAGTAACGCAGTGCAGTTGGTGTGTTCACTGCCAAACGCCTGTGGCTCTATGCTGTCCACCAGAAGTTACAAATCCTTGATGTAGGGAACCTTGTAGCATGACAAGAGTAGACTCAGGATTATAAATAGGACAATAAGTTGTTCCACTTTTAAGTTTTCAACACAAAATCCTAAGTCATAAAACGACTTATATTTGGAATCTAGAGGTGTGTGCTGAAGATAAAGAGGGCATAGTATTAGAAACATAAATCATGCAAACATTTCCCCTTCAGACATGAGAACTTATACATTCTCCCAGTTATTAGGTTTGTGGGGTTTTTTTCCAATCACATATTGAAATACAGGTCAGTGTATTAGTGTATTACCTAGGTTGTAAACCCAGAAATTAGAGAAGGAAAAGATAAACGCACAAACCACTGAGAATTAGATCAGATAGAATTTTATTGTTTGTCTATTAAAATAAAGTAGTGCATTTCAACATCAGTCAAAATTTGCATTTTTCTGCACTGTAACAGACAACCATTTAGTAGGTATTTGCTACCAAGTGTGACTTGCTTCTGCAAGATTCTTGTATTAACTTAATGGGAATGTAATTGTGTTGTAAAATACATAATCTCAGGTAACCTACTATGACATTTACATTTGATTACCATATCAATGGCTGTTCCTTTGCATTACAGATACCTTTAGTGGTGTTCTTTGAAAAGTGCAGAGACATAATGCAGTACGCAGTATTTCAAGCAAAAAAATCTCCATTAGGAAGGACTTATGCTGGTAAATGGCTCTCCAGTGCTTTAGCACCTTAATTGGGATCTTCCACTTTTCTTTTTTTTCCGTTCTTAAATGAAGAACACAGATGATGCTTCACAAATAATTATACCTGTTTTCTGCTGCTAATGTCCCAGACAGCAGAGAGGAGTGCTGGAGCAGGTAGCCAGATTGTTCTATGCTAACGCTGTTCCACAAGCTTGTAAGTGCATTGTGACCCTGTAGCATGTATTTTTTATTTAAATATTCTTATGGCTTATCCCATGAGATATATAGTAAGAAAATACACAGCAGGCAGTGTGCAGCTGCATAGGGAATGCTTTTCATTAACTTAGAACATGAGTAATAAAGCTAAATTAGACTTAAATATTTCCTGAAGCACCTTGTAATCATTATTTTGGGGAACAATTTCATTAAGAGACAGATGTTTCATATCAAATACTTCAAACCAATCATCAGAGAAGATATCATTGGCTATGTTTCCTATAAACTATACATTTTATCCTTCACCTTAATATTGTCCAGCAATAGCTTACAGACATCTTCAAATTAGTCAATTCACTTTAATTAAATAGGTTATTTTTCCTCAGTAGAACAATGCACTGAATATAGTGATATTTCCTGCTCACCTTTTCCAAATGAATATTTTTTTGCAAGCAGAAATGCAATGTGCAATACTGGAATGTAACTTGTGCAAATTCTCTGCAAATTTATTTACAGCCATTCATAGCCATTTATTCATAGCCATTTCAAGAGTGTTTTAAATCTGTAGCTTTTATTTCATTATCAAGGTTCGGAATACTTTGTCTCTGAACAACTACATGTACGAAACAAACTTTCTTTAATATTATGTATCTGTCAATGACAATGACAGAGTGTGAATGCCATCTTAAACTGGCAGGTCTGCTAAAGGAGAGCATCCTACTACTGTTATCAGCAGCCTCAGGTTTCCCTCTAGCAATAATGCCAGTTCCCCTGGATGCAGAACCTAGTCTTTCTCTGGCTGAGGGGTTCGGTGTGGTTTAGGACTACTTGCTAAAATAAGAGCAATTGCCCTTTTTCATTACGAGCTTCTAGAGACCCAAAATACAACAAAAAGGTTGGGATAGGCCCAGTTGTGTTGTTGAAGGGATTCAAGAGAAGCGATGTAAGCACTTAGCTGCTGCAAAGCTTTTGTTGTGGAGGATTTCTTCCTATCCAGGTGCACTCACATGAATTGAAATGAAATAAATTAAAATTAAATACTTTGAGTGACATGAACTCCTAAGATTGGATAAATTCTGACTTTTCGAATATGCCACCTTCTTCAGAGCAGTCTCTTTCTCTTATGAAACAAAGATGACACTGTTGAGTGGATGGATCCCGTTGGCAGAAAAGTGCCTAATTTGATCTTTCTGTGCTTTCCAAATACTGCCTGTAGGCACACAGCCAACACAGGCTTGTTACTTGCCTCACGAAGGTTTTGATGTTTGCAGGTATTTGATCTAATTGAACTGAACTATGAGTCCGCCACAACGTAACCACAAAGCATCTTATCAATTTCTTGCAACTGCAGGATTTGTCCCAAACAACTGGACAGCTTCATTAACTCTACCTTCTTCTGTTTCCCTCTTTCTTTTTGTTCTCTCAAAGCACATGTTACTCAAAATCGTCATGGCTCCACATCTACACAATCTTATTGCCGCGTCTTTCAGTCCTCAAGGAACTGGACTCTTGGTTTACATTAGGAGTTTCTTCACAGGGACTTGTACTTATTTAGTGCTCTCAAGGAGAATTTCTGAAATCTGAAATTTGAACAAATTGGTATACATTTAGTGTCTGTATTATATGGTTTTCACCTGAAGTTTTTATAAAGTGAATAGACTAGGAACTCAAATACAAAATGTTTTTAATGAGTTTTCTAAATAGATGATCTTGGCATTTTAAAATCATCTCATGTAATGGAGATTTTTCTTTTTCAAAGTGAACTGAAATTAGTTCCCAGACAAAATTACATTTTTTTGCTGTGCAGTTAGGTACATTTAACCTCTGGGGTTCTGACTTGCATCTTGTCCTATTCCCAAATGGTCATTAAGACAGAAGGTCAGTGGCATAGATTTTGTTGCAAATGCATATTAATAGAGAAGGTGGAAATTAGCTTTGCAAAGGCTGACTGTAGGGCTGTCTGGAGAACCAGTGCACTACATGGTTAATTATTACTTCAGTACCAAAACACTTTGACCAGCTATAATTACTCAATTCTAAAACTGGAGCAATTAAATCTCTTTAGACTTCTTGCTGCAGGAGAATGGTAGCTGTATGACTGTGGCTCTGCAGTTTGGAAGGACAGTTCTGTGTGGTACTTCTTTCTCTGTGTGGGAAACACGTTCCCCACCATGCCCAGCCTTGCTCACAGGCATGTTCTTGTCTCATTCAGCTCCAGGAATACATGCTTTGTCCAGCATGAGATCCCTCAACTGGGATGACCCTTTGGCTCATGCTGTCCCCAGATAGGCAGTATCTTATATGCAAGGCACCCTTTCCCTCTCCATAGTGCTTTATTAATGTTAAGCCTTGCCATTAATGCAGAGCATTACTGTATATCTATAGCTACTTTCATCCAGGCATATAAAAGTACTTATAAATATTAATGTATTAAACCTAATAACACCCCTAGGAGGTAGATGGGAATTTCAGCATACACTTTACTGGTGTGTAAACATATAAAGAACCAACTTCAGACAGCAGTAAAAAGCTAAGATGGTGAAGAGAGTGCCTTTAGGAGTGAGTCTGGATTAGAGGGACTGTGTGGATTGACTGTTTCCTACTAGTTTCTACCAGTCATTCTTACTATTTCTTTTTTTTTTTTTCCCCAATTATAATAGTACCTACACATTCCAATTAAAATTCAAAGTCCCATAGTTTTGGGTACTGCACTGGTGCATAGTAGAGCCCCTACCCTAAAGAACTTAAAGAATCATAGAATCACAGAATAGTTTGAGTTGGAAGGGACCTTGAAGATCACCTAGTTCCAACCCCCCTGCCATGGGCAGGGACACCTCCCACTAGACCTGGTTGCTCAAAGCCCCATCCAGCCTGGTCTTGAACACCTCCAGGGATGGAGCATCCACAGCTTCTCTGGGCAACCTGTTCCAGTGCTTCACCACCCTCACAGTAAAGAATTTCTTCACAATATCTAATCTAAATCTCCCCTCTTTCAGTTTAAAACCGCTATCCCTCATCCTATTACTACAGTCCCTGATAGTCCCTCCCCACCTTTTCTGTAGCCCTCTTTAGGTACTGGAAGGGGCTATAAGGTCTCCCTGGAGACTTTTCTTCTCCAGGCTGAACAACCCTAACTCTCTCAGTCTGTCTTCATAGGAGAGGTGCTCCAGTAGGTGACATATATAACGCTTAAAAGAGAAAACAGAGTAGAAAGAAATTCACACAGTGGAGACAGGAAGACACTCCCTGAGTCCCAGTCCAGGGACCTTGCCTCTAGACATAATTCCTTTCCTTTGTATTAGTCAGCTGATAACTTCCCCCCCACTTCAAATTAAACACTTCCATTACTCAGGCAGACAACTCTCCTGATATCTTGTAACATTATGAAAAGGTTACTTTTAATGTTTTCTGAGCCGGAACATGACAAGGAGCAACTCAAAAGAATAAAAGGCAAAGTTGAAAGTAATAGTTGAAAGGTGAGAATTATAGGAAATCACTTACACTTAATTAAAAAAATTCAGGATTGATTGTTGTTTATGAAACTCTTACTTTATGAAAATTATCATCTGAGATGAAAAGCTAAGGTTTTGCAAAACCGACAGTACAACCGAGTTGTAAGTTGAGAAATGAGAAGGAACTGATGTCAACTTATGTCAACAACTGGTGGATGAACATGGATGGGACCATTACAAATAAAATAATTTACAAAAAAAGTGGGCATGGTGTGCAGCAGGACAGCAGCTGAATTTAGCCTTGATGCTCAGTGGCATAAAACTGGCTGGACAGGGTGAAAAGGCCACAACTTTAACATCATTTCAGCACTCACTACCTATTGCACAGAGAAATAGGAGCAAAGTTGCTGCGCTCCCGTGCCACAGCACGGGTGAAGGCAGCATGTTTGTACCTGTGCTGGGAATAATCAGGCAACACTCTAAGGCAGTCAGAGACCTGTAGAATTCACAAACACTAGGGTGCCTGAGCAATAGTATTTCCCAGTCTGCACCCAACAGGCTGTGTCCCCAAGGAGGAGCAAACACCGTCTCCCTTTTGCACCAGGGCGCTCCCCAGCAGAGCAGGAAGAAGCCCAGCTGTCACTTAGCACAACTCAGCACCATAAAATGTTCGCGCATGAATCAAGATTTGTGAAACAGCTGCCTGGGAAATAGAAGAGGAAGATCCCACCGTTGGTGTGGTTTGGGGTTTGGATGCAACCCTGGAGGAAACCTTCTGTTACCCTTTTGCCTTTGGATTGTTGGCTTTTTGGTTATAAATATCACCATGGAGGAGCTGAGACTGAGTGCACCTGTGATCTGAGTCCTGTCGAGCCATTCCCCAGCTCAGCCTATGCACAGATGTACAGTGGTAATGAGACAGCACTCTGGAGCCTAATGGGCTTGTTTCTTTGAGGATAAGAACAATTAATAATAATTGAGAAGTCCTGTACTAAGGGAATTTATAACCAATTAATATAAACATGGGTATTGTAGTTAAACACAATAAAAATTAGTCTTTATGCACGAAAGAAAAGGCACATATGCTTAAACAATCATGTTCATGTCAGCATTGTTTAATGTATAAGCAGTTTTGTGTATGTGTAGCTACATTTACTGATAAAGAAGAAATTATTAATCAGAGTTGGTGGAATATTACACTAAGTATAAGGTGCACTAATCTGTTATCAAAGAATGGGCTTTTATGAAGTTCAAAATCAAACTACAGGAATGCTGTTGAGTTGTACCAACATCATGGATCTCTGCTGGTGTGGCTGCCAGCCCTCACCTGTCCAGTGCACTCAGGCTTACAAGTCTGAATGAATCCATGCGCTCCGTGATGAGAAGTGAATTTAAACTAAACTACAAATAATGACATGTGGTACCTTGGTCAAAATTAAAGACTTCAGACACCGTATACCAAGCCAAAAGGATATGCTGTGACATCAGTTTGTATTATTTCATTTTTTTGTGCTGAAACAACTAAACTCCAGGAATCTAAAATATATGGACTAACACAAATCTCTTGGGAGACCCTCTAGCAGCACTTTATTGGAAACAAGAGAAAGATCTTTACTTTCCATTTTATCCACAGGATTTTGTTCATCTTCTTCACCTGTATCTCTATTTCTTAGGAAATAGAGCCCTTTTTCCTCTCATCTAAGGCCTGACCAGCTTCTTAGCACATTAGCATCTTTGCAGATTTAGTATGATTTCCACTCGGGGTTATCTGTTTTTTTCCATTAGTCAGAAAAGCAGGATTTGCTTGTGAGCTCACAGTAATATCACAGGAAAAAGTACCTGGCACTAGAAACTACAGTTATTAACCATTGGGCATAACTCTGGAAACCAAAAGTTCCTTTCCGATTTGTGTGCTGTTAGATCACAAATACGACACTTGCATAAGATGATTTCCTGGCAGAGAAGCAATAGACTGAACAATGGGAAGGCTATTGTTAGCTTTTAGCTTAAATTAAAATAGAAAAGAAATTATAAAGTCAGTACAGCATAAGAGGAGCTTGTTGGCATTGTCTTTTAAGGGTAATGGTAAAATAATCTATGGAAGTGATGCTTAGAGTACAGACAATGTGAATTTCAACTTTATTTGGGTAAATATAGAACTTTTTGATAGCAATTTTTGAGGAACCACCTCATCTTGCAGTTCTTTTCTGTGAGTGTCAGGAAAGGAAATCTCAAAAGTAGAAACCTAATATTTTAATCAGATTACTGTCAGAGAGCAGATAATTCAAATCATGACAAAGCCTAAGCAATGGGAATGCAAGGGGCAGGGGGGAATATTAAGAGAAAAGTAGAGCAGACAATGCTTTAGTCTGATGGCATCAGAAGAAAGCTCCTGGTTTCCCAGAAGCACAGGCAAATTTGGTTTTTCCTCTTCTGAAGAAAATCTCTGTGACCGAGGAGCAGGGAGAGATTTGTGGATAGTAAGGCAGCACCTTCTGCTTTCATGGGAGGAGTGGGGAGGATGGTGCTGCTCCCTCGCCACCCTTCCTGCCTGCCCTGTCCTTTCCTGTGACATCAGAAGGAGCTGTCAGTATGGCCCTGGGGCAAGCAAAATAGAGTGATGTCCCACAGCCAAGCCCTGGCAATTTTGACACAAATGACTGTCTGCCACTCTGGGTACCCGCTACTTTTTTGCCCAAGCTCAATCTGGATGGTGCTGTGGGGACCACTGGATACCAGAATAAAACAGAGGGAACTGGAAAGCTAGACCTGTGGACAAAAAATAGATGGCCAAAAATCAAAGAAACAAAAGCAAATTCAGATCTTTGAGAGGGGAAGCATTAGTCTACAAACAGGAATTTAACAATTCAGCCACATTTGGAAAGAAATGGAAGAGATGCAAGTACAAAAACAAACACCCGAACTCAAATCCAATGTGAGATAATTCTGCATCAGATCAAGGTGTAAGAACACAGACAAATGCAGAATAACGTACTCAGCAGAGGCGTATGAGGGAGAATTACAGAAATCATCAAGGGATGCTGAGGCTAGTTTAAAGAAAAAAAGATTAAAATGATGAAGCAAGCTGTGTTCATACAGCTGCAGTTCCAGCACTGACTTCCAGTAGGCACACTTTGATCAATCATGTAAGAATCAAGTAAGAATTAAAAATTATAATTAAAAAGGGGAAGGTTCTGGGTTGCCAGTATGTCAAAGTGACAGAGGAGAGAGAGGAGTAAGAGGTAAGATGCCTACATCTCTCATAAGCAAAGGCAATTCTCACTGGTATCAAGGGGAGTAGTCTGCACATATGTGAAGGCAGAATATGCCCAGGAATCATCCTCTGAGGCTGTCAGCTAAGCACCTTTCAAAAGCATTAAATACACATGCTAAGATGTATCCCTAGCTACATGAAGCCAGTTAGCAAGAACCACGTGACAGACCTTGTGAATCCTTTGCAAGATCAAAATCTAGGCTACTATACCTACGTTTTTTTCCCATTTGGAAATGAATCTAGCAGTGAAAATCACTTCCAACATACGAAACAGGGAGAGCTGAATTCTCAGGTCCATATCCATAACAAGTAGTTCCCTGAGCAGCCCAACCTAGCACTGCCTGTTTTTCTCCGGATTGCACTCAGATTGTCTCTGTGTAGTTCCCAATATCTAATAAGGCGTGAGATGTGGTTGAAGTGTTTTTCCCCCTTAGTAGAAGCATTGGGATCACCTCTTTCCTCTCACTGCCTACTACTGTGTATGAAAGCTGTGGAAGTTAGAGACCTCCATCTGTGTGCCCATCTCCACAACTGCATCATCCCAGGAAACCCATCTGAAACATTGCTTCATTGTGTTATCAAGCATCACAGTCCTTTCTGCTGGTCGATGGCTTTCCAGTGGACTTTTTGCAGTGGTCCTGCATAAAGCCACCACATGTCCAGAGCTGTTGATGCATTGAAAGTTAAAGCACTAAATGTTTAAAAACTAAATTTTCAGTGTGATGACCTAAGAATCATTCCAAGATACCAAGAAAAACATACTAACTCAGAGAAATCTGCCATCTCACTACAGAATCTGCTGGTCTGTTTCTTCTTTTTGTTTCTTGATATGTTTATCTCTTTCTCTCTATTATATTTTTCTAAGTGTTTTCATAGATTTCTTTTTCATTTTATGCACAAACTGAACACAGTTAATCAGTAGATACAAAATGTGTCCTGCAACATTGCCAGTAGCCTAACACAAAGGGATTCAATTGCTGAATTGTCGTAAGATTAGGCCTAAGCCACAGTATAAGCTTCATTGATCCAAGCACAGCAAGATATCCATTCAATAATATGTGTTTTAGCAAGGTTTTCCACTTGTAAAGACTTCCTGCAAATTAGGGTTCATCCAATATGTGCTATAAACACAGTGGATCAAATCTTGCATCAGTTTAAAAAAAAAGATCTCACTCCTTAGGAAAGAAGCGGTGTAACTGGGTGTATTGTGTAAGCAGAGAGACACACGTGTAATGAAGTTAGCTATCAAGAGGGCTGTAACTGCTGAGCTGCATGTTTAATAGACACTTCCACACAAGCTGCCTCTAAAGAGCCAAAGGATGAAAGAACAGGTGATGTGCTGGTGTTCCTAACACCATAGATAGGTTCAGTAAAGCTGTTGTTGTTCCCAGATGAGCAGGTCTTAGATGTAAGCACTTGCAGTGGAGAGGTTACAAAAAGGTGCCTAGCTCTCGTCATTGTGCAGTCCCATCCCTGTAGCACCTGAGAGTTTCACAGCACAGTATGTCCCCTGCAGCGGAGCGATGCTGCTGCCCCACTGTGCAGGGGGGAGCTCCGGTCGGCAGGAGCCAAAGGACTGTTCCAGCCTTCACAGCCTTCTCTGTGGGCCTGGCTGACTCTCCTCTCAGCCTTGGTCCCCCACCTGTTGAGAAGAATATGAGATTTCAGTGGGAAACAGGGTGCAATACCACAAGAGATTAATAATGTGGGATTCCAAATTGTGCTGGGGGAAAAACATGGTTTGGGACACCAATGTGACAGAAATCAGAGGGTTGTCATTAATGGAACAGGGTCAAGTTGGAGGCCTGTAACCAGCGGCATCCCCCAGGGGTCAACACTCAGCCCAGTCCTGTTCAACTTACTCATCAATGACCTGCATGAGGGGACAGAGTGTATCCTCAGCAAGTTCGCTGATGATACCAAACTGGGAGGGCTGGCCGACACTCCAGAGGGCTG
>JAOXNO010000003.1:7115024-7134600 GCA_028565335.1 Limnodromus scolopaceus
TCCAGCGATAGGACGAGGGGCAACGGGCATAAGCTGGAACATAGGAAGTTCCACTCAAATATGAGGAAGAACTTCTTTCCAGTGAGGGTGACAGAGTCCTGGAACACGCTTCCAAGAGAGGTCGTGGAGTCCCCTTCTCTGGAGATTTTCAAGACCTGCCTCGATGCAGTCCTGAGTAATGTGCTCTAGGCAATCCCGCTTTAGCAGGGGAGTTGGACTAGATGATCTCTAGAGGTCCCTTCGAACTCTGTCAAATCTACGAATCCATGAATCTGTAAAATCCGTAAAAGCATTGCTGCTAGCCAACGTCACTGACAGCTACCTGTGACTGCTAAGGGCCCTCACAGCCTTCAGCATGGGGACTGGCTGGTTAGCTTTGGTCTGGAGCAAAGACGGGTACCAATACATGATTAATTTGGAACAGACTTCTGATGGCATTTTAAGTTAGCAGTTTTTGAGTTTCTCCACACATGGATCTCTCTACCAGAAGGATGGGCAAAAGCCCAAATGGCGTAGGTGATCTAAATGCATCCCAGGGTTTGTGTGACCGCTTACAATGTGCATCACCTAGCACAAGACATGGAATGACATGGTTGTGATTAGACCTCAGATTCAAGCCATGACAAGTGAAGTGAAGGAAAGGGGCATGCTGACGTCAAAGGAAGAAGCTAAATGGTACATAGAGTTTCAAAATGATATATCTCTACCCAGAAGATAATGATTTTGTAACACCTAAGGCTGCTTTTTCTTTAGGAGGTTTTTTTTGGATTTTGCCAAAATCACAACTGTTTTTTGGTTTTAAATACCTAAATGTAGAATATTTTTTCAGTCCTTCATTCTAAAATCTTAAATGCACAGCATGTAGACTTTGGCATCAAAAAGGACTGACAGCATAATGATTTTACAAATATGTGAGGCTTAAAATTACCACCAGTATGGTCTTATTCACTGGATGCTGCTCTTGAGAATAAACTTGAGTACTGGTAAACATATTCCTGAATACAATCTCAGCTGGTACAAATACCTTATCATCTTTCCACACAGATTAAGAAAGCCCTTTATTATATAAATGTCCCCATTTTTTCCAATTGGGAACTGATAGTTTATGTATACTTAATTGTTGGTGTTGCTTGAGGAATGAGTCATCCTTATTTCCACTGAGAATTTCCCCGAACTACTTTAGTTCTGTGTAGAGAGCTGTATTATTTTGCTTAATTATATAAAGATTTCAGATCACTAAGATCTTATGTTATTAACACAAACGTCAAAAGATTTAAGCAAGTTCCTAGAATACCTAAGTGGAAAAATCAAAACAAGTGCCTTAAGGAACTCCTTAAGTTTTGAAAGGGTGGTCAAATGAAAAAATGAGTTAGTCAACTATTTTTCTCTCAGGAAAACTAATAACCAGAATGTCATGGATATCTTCCTTTGAAGGTGAAAGCAACTGTGGCTAATGTTTCACCTTCTTTTATTTAGTCTAAAACCCCACCCTGCAGAAACATAAACAGATCTTCAAATTTATGATCTTGAGAAGTCTACCCACATGAGTTTTTGCAGGATCAAGACCTGAGAGAATGATTTCTGTTCATAAAGCACTTTTAAAGTTTTATGTGCCAAATTTTGAGAACAATCTATTTTCACCCACCCACTCTGACCTTATTTGCTCAGCAGGCACTATTTCTAGAGCTGCCAGAAAATTCAACGTGGCCATACATTTTGCTGTCGACTCTTGAGGAGATAAGGCTAGTGTTTTCAAATGCTTTATGCACTTAGTCAGCTGGTTGAAAGGTTCCTCACAGACGTGCTGGGTATGGGATTTTTCAGTGAATGTAGATTCAGGGAGGCCCTGCATAGGTCTATTTATGTCATGATTACAGTCCTGGGACACATTTCCTTTAAATGAAAAGGAATGCATTTCATGCAAAGCATGACTTGTACAGAGCCAAAATGGGGAAAAATGACCTTAGATAGTCTTTAGTAGAGCAGAAACAAATGAAGAGCACAGCTAAGAGAGAGTCTGGTTCCTCCTCGCTGTCCTCTCTCCGGGAGAACCAGGTGGCTTTTGTCACAGCAAAAATCAACCATACTGTTCCCTGCTCCCATCTAGTCACTGTGTGTGAAATAAACCCTATTTCAAGGTTTAAAGTGGGATGCTGGGGAAACCATAGTTTACTTCAGCCTATGGATAATACACAAGGTAATAATCTAGTGCAAATTCTGGATTTAAGGAAAAGATCCTAAATATGTGTTTGCCCAAAACTTCCTCTTTTTCTAGGAGTTTCAAGTGTGCGAGACAAGAGACTGGCCTCACACCTGCTTAGGTTTTACCAAAAGAATTGAAAGGTGTCAGTTGTGCTTTACTATTCAGTATCTTTGAGTTTCAGACCAGAAATGTTTTTAAATATTATCCTGAACTTATGACTAAAAAGAATAAGAGGTAAGTAACTCCATCAATGTAATGGAGCTTGAAGGAGTGTACCTTCCTCCATTATTGTTTTCTTCTCTTCTTCCTCTCCTGGGAGATCCACTCAATGCACAAGCTGGTAGACAAATGGGCAGCTTTGTTGAATAAGACTGACAGTATCTGGTTTGAAATTCAGACTAGTAGCTAGTTATTAAAGATAATAGCTTGTTTGAGCTTCTTAAGAAAAGAAAAGCTTCCTAAAAACTAACTCTGATAAGCATAATGGTTGCCCTCACCTTTTACACCCAAGGCCTCTAAATTGTCTTCTGTAGCAATTACACTTTCAACAGGTTTATTTACTCTTTCTAAATTCTCAGAGATTTCAACTGTTGCCTTAGTTATTCCCTGATGAACAGCCTGCAGAATCATTTCAATCCATCCAAAATCTTCCATGGACACTACCCAAGCCTGTGGTAAAATGAAACAACGCTAATCAGTAATAACATTCAGCTCTTGAAGTTCCTTTTATATGTATCTCAGATGCCAAATAAAAACTTAAGTTTGAGCATACAGTCTGTGGGATTATTCGTACAACTAGTCACTACAGGACTCAGCATGGGACATACTGGCAATTGCCATGACACATTTCTGATATGTAATGTTTTGGAATCCTCCCTAGGACCTGAAGTTGTCACTGGACACAGTATGAAAATGGGTATCTTCTGAGAATTCACTGGATCCTTTTGTTGCTGAAGTAGAGTTTAGGGAATACAGGGGGTGCTGCACAGGGCCCAGCACAGAGCATGACTATAGGACATACCACAATAGATTCCCATTTCACTGACGAATCCTAGTTGTAACTGTGAAATTTTACAAGGCTCAGGCAGATCCTCTGTGGTGCACACCCATCCAAATCCATAGTTTGGCAGCCTGGATATTCAGAGGGGACCCAGTTAGCCCAGTTTTAGTTAGCTGAAATAATTGCAAGAAAACACAAACCGTTGCTAACTGAATCAAACCATTCGTATGTTACAAGTAAAATTATCTCCCATTGGTTTATTCTGCAGAAAGTGGGAGACTTTGGGCTACAGTTAAAAGCTGAAAAAAGCAGCACAGAGGATTAGACAAGCTCAGTTTCAAATTCCTGGCTATCTAATTCACCAGCCCCAATTAATTTAAATATTTTAAAACTTGATTTTAAAGTAATATAAAATATTTATAGACTGTAATTACAAATGACAGTGAAAAGCAGAGTGGGTTAGTTCAGACAAAAGTATCAACAGACTGAATTGGGGAGCAAACACCTCCTCTGGGGTTGTATAGCTTGCTAAAATATTTATATTGAAAACCCAAGAGCCTTTCCCTTGTAACTCCTGGGAACAGACTTTTTCCCAGGTGTACCCTACAATAGGGATTGGGCATTACTTTAACATGTAAGTAGCTCGCCAGAAGGTGCTGTGCTAGAAATCTAAATATGGTTACAATCTCTCTGCAGGGCATGACAAAATAAGAGGTTCTAGGAGGACTTGAAGCTATCGCCTCCTGCCAGTCTAATCACTAAGACAGCTTGTGGTTCTCGTGCACACTCAGCCATCAACACTAAGCTATCGTCACAGGGCTGACAGCAGAGACAAAATGGGTAGCGATTGCTGGCCCGGTGTCATGGGGCGCTTCTCTGAGCCTCAGCACGGATAGGATTGAGAAGGATCTTTCTTAGTTAAGGTCAAGATACCTTGGGGAAGAAAAGGAGGGCAATATTGTCCTCTTCATCCCTCAGCTGTGGAATATAGATATTTTTAAAGAGAGAGTTAATATGTAGGAATCACCACTTACAGCTTGTCTAAAGAGAACCTACATCTCTCCCAATGTAATTGAGCAAGAAAAACATGTTGTAAGTTCTATCTTTGATATCTTGCTGAATGAGACTCACAAAACTATGGTGGTTTAGAAGTAACCATCAATGGCATGAGTTTTCAAAATGCAAAAACATTCTTCGGAAAAGCTGAGCTCAAACTCCAAACATCACTGGATACCTCTGGTAACTCACTTGCAAAATGGAGATCTGCTGCTGTTGCATGAAGCTAAGGCAATGCTACTGAGACTCTGCTGGAAAAATGTGTGCCGAAAGCTTGTACTGTAAAGGTGGGAACAAGGGACAAACTCTCAATGGCAACAACAAGAAGCTGTCCAAATATTGCATGATAGGCACCATTATAAGAACATGGAAAAGAGGAATGTCTTTAGCGGAGATTATATAAATAATGCAGACAGGCAGAAACACATAGGCTGTGTGAGCTGAGACAGACTGCCTTTCAGGGCAAAAGAGAAGTTATTTGCAAAAGGGCAGAAGACTATGGATTATAAACTAATTGTTGGAAAGCTGGTACTCCATAAACATGGGAAGGGTAGTTTATTTGCAAGAGGATTCAAAGACCAAAGAGAATTTCACATGCTTAGATGAATGTATTCCTGAAATTCTGCAACTCAACTGTGACTTCCCTCAGTGTGAAAATGGAAAGCAGAGACTTGATTTATTTATCAATAAATCCACAGCATAATTGAACATACAGGAGAAAAATAGTGCCTGAGGATAGCTGAAGCAGTATTAAACTACCCCCCAATGTTTGCTGAATCTGCCACTTTTGTCCTTGCAAATTTCACTGTGTTAGGACAGCACTGTGTGGGGAATGGGTTCTCTCAGTGTGAGGGAGGAATCTGCAGAAGACACTCTCTTGCTTTTCTCTGCTGCTGCCTTTACATACCCTCTGAGCTCCTTTCTGGGCATCCTCTGTCTCAAACCACAGATTCTGTGATGCTGGAGAAGAACATGGAAGCACTGGCCACAATGTTCAGAGAGACCCATTTGTGTGCTCCTTGCAGGTCCAGCCAAGTTCTTGCTCATGCATCCCATAGCGTCCGTTCCTGGACTCTCTGCAAAAGCAAAGAAAAGAAAAAACAGGAGAGCTTCCCAACTTTTCCGGGAGGTAAAGACACAGGCAAGGCTCTTAGAGGGTGAGTAGCAGAATAGGTTTTCCTTATTCTCCAGTTCTGCCTTCCCCACCTGCAACATCTCTACTCCTTCTTTCTCTAATTCCTATACTTCTGTTAAAACACAGCCGAATCTGGAATCATCAGAGTCAGCAAAAAGGTACTGACTTGTTTTACTTCTGATGTTTGAAATGCTAGGATCCATATTTTCAAGCTTCTTTTGGTTTGGGTTTTTGTTGTTGTTTGTTTGTATGTTTGTTTTTAATTAACATTAGGGTGTATATGCAACTACAAAACTATGCAGCTACAGCCTTTCAGGAGCTGAGGAAGGTAGGGCTGGCAAGATGCTTAAAGGATGTTTGGTGTAAGTCCCCCTCAGCTGAGGTATGCAGATCAAGTATACCCAACAACACTGACAGCTGTTTTATCTAACCTGTTCTGTAAAACCCCAAGCAATGGAGATTCTACAGACGCTCTAGCAGCCTGTTCCAGTGCTTACCTAGGTTTATAGTTAGAAAGATAACGTAAATCTCCTCTGTTGTAAATTAAAGCAATTTTTCCTGGCCTAGCCTCAGTGGGTATTGGATTACTATCTTCTTTTAGTAGCTTCTTACACACTGGAAGTCTGTTATCATACTCCCCTCAGTTGCGTAAATGAAACAAACTCAGTTTCTCCAAACTTTTCTCTAGCTTATGTGTTTACAGTGTTCTATTTATTCCTGTTCCTGCCCAGTGGGACTGAAAGTTTTATTTAAAAATACAGTACTTAAGCCAGATTCAGTGTCAACTGGTAAACCTCCAATGGTTCTGAGCACAGCAGAGTAACAGCGTTTGGCATCTTACAAGCAGTGCTACTATTAGTACATTTTACAAGACCTGATTTCTTAGAAGAACATCTCACTTCTCATTTACTGTGGATGTTATCACCTTTAGATTTTCAAGGCTTCTGCTGCCTTTTTGGTATGTGGAGATATTTGGCTTCTCCTGCCTGTATGTAGTTCTTTTTAATTCACTTGAGTAAATGTGGCCTTGTTGAATTGGGATCGTTTCCCTGGTTTACCAAGAGCACTAGTTCTAATTGTGGTGCTACAATATTTCCAAGATGGCTTCATTCACAAATGTTATAATTTCTATTTTATTCTCTCCAGTTATAGCTTGTTTAAAGTTAGGTTGAGAAATCCATGGTTTCTTGAGAGTTCCTTTTTCCATTTTCTTGAAAGCAGGCACTACATTTGCCCTCTTCCGGTTTTCTGGGACTTGACCTATCCTTTGAGAGGTTCTGCGAGATGATAACTAGTAATTCTGAAATTGTACTGATTAGTTCTTTAACTGCTATCAGGGAACAGGTCTTGCTGTCTAGTATGTAAGTAACTTAGCTAAATCTTCTCTAATTCTTTCTCCATTCTAGTTCACACTCTAGCACCCTGTTAGAACAAATTGTGGTAAAGATCAAGTTCCAATTAACCTTATTTGAGGTAAGACCCTGAGATAGCATTTCAAGAGGGAGCAAAATTGCTGCTGCATCCTCTTGGCTCCCCTCCCCCTCTAGAGAAAATCCCACAAAGCTTGTGAGAGGAATTAGCAAAAAGGAGAGTAGAGAATAGCAAGAGCTGTTACGGCAACTCAAACTCTTCCTTATTTATCTCTTTGTGTCGTCTGCTAGGCTTCCCTCTTTGTTCTAATTAATTGGCAAACTACTGCTAAAGTCATTCATTTCTCAAAACTTATTTATTTTGCCTCACAACGTTTATTTGCACAGCACTACTGTTGTGTACAAAGATTACTCTTTAATGGAGTTCAGAACACCCTTTCACAGCATGCATTTCTGTTCAGTCCAAAGAATACAATACACCATATACACGAGTCTCTAACTTAAATTAATCTTATTTGCTTTTACCCTGCTTGATTACTCTTTATGTGCTTTCTTAAAGTCGTGAGATTTTTACTCATTATTTTGACTATTTTAATTACTTGTTTTCACAATATATTTACAAGGATATTTCGCAGCTCTTTTCAAAACAGTTTGTATTACTGAACTGAAATAGCTTTATTTTAACAAGAACAAATTTAAAAGAGTACAGTCTTTTTAGATCTCAGGTGTATATTTAAGTAACAGCGAGTCAAAACCAGTAACTCCACACTGAACTCTTTAAAACTTGGGACATAGGAGAAAATGTTGGCACTGTTTCGGCATGTCTGGATGCAAACATACCCATGTGAAGGTCTATTTTATAGGCTATCATCTTGGCAGCAGCCATGCAAATCACAGCAGGAAGACACATCTGGAAGAGGGTATATATTTCTGGAGATCAAATAAAGCTGTCCATTGGCAGTGTTGATCTGAACCTCCACCCAGGTTCAATCTTCAGTGCTAGTTTACAGACACAATAGGAAAAAAAACTGTGTGTGAAAGAATGGGCTTTAAGATGAGTAAGCATCAGCCGCAGTAAGGTTGAAATCTCTGACCGTGGCAAAGATAGAGGACATCAATACTGAGCCTCTCAGACCTGGTGCAGTCAGTCTTGGGAACTCATGGAGGCAGCACCCAGACCAATCTGTCTTGGTCAAGATGAAACAGCGATGAAGATGGCCCCATGCTGGCATAAGCAGACTGTAGAGCCTCCAGCAGATCCTGGCATTCATTCAAGCAGTCGAAGTCAGCTGCTATGCTATCAATACTCCAACTGGCTAGAATAAGCTATGGTAACGTGTCTGCTCACAGGACTGGCCCGTTTCAAGACGGGAGTCTCAGGGTAGGTCTGTCCTCGAGCCCACATACCGTTAAGCACGGAGTCGGCTAATCGCAATGGTGCAGAGCCCAGCACAGGCTGCAGGCTCCGCTTCAGAAGCTGCCCTAGACTTTCAGCAGTTGCTTTGACCTCCAACTGTGTCAGTACCAGCACCAACACCAAGCAGTCTGAAGGGAGTGCGGGTGCTGGGGATGCTCTACAGACTCTCTCTAGACAAAGGGAATGCACCTTCTGTACTTCGACTACACTGGTTGTTTCTCTGAGGACAGCGGAGCAGGCCACGGCAGAGGAATGCCTGCAAAAAGCAGTTCACAAGGGGGAAGAAAGATGAAGCTGCGTTTTGTATCTTATGATTGTTATTTAAGTGACCAGTTAAGTCAGAGTCTGTAAGTAATAGATAGGAATAACTCCTACCTGATCTGAGAACGGGAGCCTCAGTGACTTCCACACACACTGCAGATAAGCAGTATCTTGCCTGGTCATAGATGCACGTATTAACACTGCTTTTACTGCCAGCGTCTAAGAGGGCAGCTGCCCCCGTCGGCACATCCAACAGAGGCACAGATGCTACTGGTACCTCTGCTGGCTAGATAAAGCCAGCCAGTAATATCAGCGGACTCCAAGCTAGCTTTATCTAACCAGCGTGGGTGCTAGTGACATGTGAGGGGCACACAGGTCTCCGGAGCTGCCCTCACAGATACTGGCAGTAACACTGTCAAACGCTCAGTTAAGGGTGGAGATGGCTGCTGCCAAACATTTGAAATGCAGAAAGAAAGCCAAGTTATTTATCTCATCTTATTTACAGTAATAAGGGACTGTTGAACATCATGTAAGTGCACTACAATAAAATCAATAGAGAATATTAAAAGCAGAAATAAAGATCAGCCAACCTGAGGAAACTACTACCTTGAATGAAAGCGTCTAATGGGAGGACAAACTGAACAGCTCAGGAAAAACAACCCACCAAAACAAAATAAGACAATTCCCAGGTTTGATCAGGTAAATCCTGAGCCTTTCACTGAAACAAACTGCCCTTGACGTGATGGTTTTTCTGAAGCCTTTGAAGGGAATTTTGCTCAGCAAATACTGAGATGGGACTTCAGGATTTAGCTCCTCAAAATATAGGCGAATGGGGGATCTACTGAATTATGCCAAAGCACGAGTTCCAAAAGGATGAAGAGAAATTCTAGTGAAATTAACTAACTGTAAGCCATAGCCCAAAAGACTGAGCTTTGTATTTGAAAAAAGTTTCATAATCAAAGATCTGAAAATGCATAATCTCCACTTGGTCTGATCTCAGGTGAATATAATTCCAGAAGCTGATTCACACCCACTGTTACTGCAGGACTGGAAGGCAAAGAGAGCATCTAACAAGTCAGCAAGTCAGTCTGTCACTTCTGAGGTCAACATGAGTTTTGAAATTGGCCTTAAAATAGTGGCAGAAATTCTCCCCCCATGTAGAGAGACATTGGATTTCTGAGTACAGACTAATGCTCTCCTCTCAGATGTAAGCAATAGATGGCTGATAACTCTAAGTTAGCGTGACTGAGAGGTTTCTTTGTGGTAAAAATACTCAGATTCCGAGACAAAGTTTAATGGGCAAAGCTCAAGTCTGACTAGAAAAGCTGTTACCTGGATCACTGACCCAGGTTAGTCTGGTTTGTGAACTATTTATATGATAATGTCCCAAGAAACCTGTTTTTAAAAAGCCCAAGATGTGTTTTCTGTCAGGCTGATTTCTGTCTGTTTTAACTGGACTGTAAATGAGCTATCAAAGATAGCTGCCCATTAGTGGAGGTTACAGCAAAAGCCATTGCTATGCTTTGCTGAATATCCTCTCAGCAACCGCCTGATCTCCTCGGGTTGTTTGTAAGGGCTGCGTTAAACTGGCTGCCTCAGCTCTTACTGCAGTATTTCAGACAGCTCTCATTGCAGCCATGGGTTAGAGATGTCACCTGGCTTGTTCTTAACCGGAGACTGTATAAAACTGGGAGGGCAATACAAAGATGGAAACTTGTAAGCACGTTGAAATATTTAACCTGAAACTTTAGAAAATTATATTTGATCCAAAACAGTTCTTTTGTGTGAAAATCTGACCCTTTAAAAGTTTCTGAGCTCTTCTGAAAGTTAGAAATTTTGAATGATCGGTTTACAGTGGTGGCTGTTTCTTAACTGTCCTTTATTTCATCTTTCCCGCATTCTTTTCTGCCACTGAATGTCTTAAAATGAATTATCTAAGGGTTCTATTCTTTACTTTTCAATTTTGCTGTTTCTCTATTAATATTTTTTTTTGTTCACCCAAAGAAAACAGCAAGTAATGAAAGAGAACTGTGGTCATTGCTCATACTGAGAGTGGCCTGTACAGTAGAGAAATAGGGATAGGAGGGGGTAAGGTCCAATGGGAAAAAAATTAAAATTCAACTTCAAAGAGTTTGTATTAAGGCTATAAATTAATATTTGCATAAAAGAGAGAAAGGATTAAAATCTGAACACACAGACACACACACACACACACACACTCACACTTGTGAATTTAAAGGAGATGTTTATTCCACATCACAGTTCAGCTAAAAATTCTGTGCCACAGGAAGCCGTAATTATTCCAGCTTTGCATATTGTAAGCCTGGTCACTGTCATTCTTCCTTTGCCTCCACATGCCTCAATGCCACATTTTCTACAATCGTGGGGAGATTGCCTTGGCTCTCACTCAGCTGGCTCAGCTAATGCAATTCACAGGCCTTCAAATGTAAGCTTGTAAACTATTTAGTTCTTTTTCTCTATAACAGCTTGTCTATTAACAGCTCATTCAATGGAGGAGGGAGAAGAAGCTAGTGAGACCTCTTTTGGTATTGTTCAGCAGTGACCCTGGCTTTCTCAGATTGGTAGCCAATACTCACTAAACAGTGTTTGTCAGTACATGTTGCTTTGCTGGATAATAGTATATTGTGCTAGCAGCAGCCTGGATTAGTAGCAGGTAACAATAAGCTGGCAAAGTAAGTCTCCTGTGTTGCATGGTAAGGTCATAAGAATGATGTACAAAAATCCAAAAGAAAGCTCATTAGGATGGTCTGATGCCACAAAACCTGTGCCACCTTGAGACATCTCTGTCAGCACTTCCCTTCGGGCATTGTTCAGGAGCCTCATCACTGCTGTGTCCTCTGGGTTGAGATGGATTTGGGGAATGAGAATGGTTCAGCCCGCAAGATACAGTACATGATTTTCAGGCTCTACATTCACTGCTCATGGTCTGTACTTCATGAAAGGTGTGTTTTGTCAAGATATCAGGCTCATTAAATCCCAGGACAGGTGTACTCAGAGATTGCCCACGCCGTAGTCCATGCCCATTGTTCCTGTAAGTATATGGTAGAAGGCTATACTATACACTGCAATGAAAAATGTGATACTGCAATGGCTGAAGCCCATGCCAGCATTGTTGTTCCATTTTCGCTGTGCTGAGATAAGGTGTTGCCATTTCATGCAATGAACCTGCCACACCTTCTGCTGTCCAAAATGATTAAATAAAATCTGTAGTGTTTTATTAACTGATGGCTGATATTTCTCAAACTTTTGTTAGTGTTATATATGGAAATACCAGGCAAGTTGGTGACTTAAACTGTGCTTAATAGAGTCGTGCTTGACACAGATTTCTGCATCAACAAAATCCTACTCACCTTACTTATAAGCAATTCTTTTATAGAAACATCATAGTTCAGGCTCTGTTTTTTTTTGCCCTGCCAAGTGTCGCACATCTTGCGTTGTCTCTCAGACAAACTGACAAAGCTGCAGTACGGAGAAATCGGGTTTCAAAGCGAGTGATTTATGAGAGATGAACTTCTCCATGCGTGCGGAGAGACTCCCCCGTGTGGTACGAGAGCTGAGAGCGGCTGGGCTCGCCGGGCTGCCGTGTCGGCAGTTAACATAATTAAATGTGGCCCTGTGAAGACTCCCATGTTCAGAAGTGGCCATCAGTTTGCAATTAATGTTGACCGCTAGAGAATAATGTTGTTCTGTTGTGTTTCTCCTGTAGAAAAAAAAAAGTGTAATATTTTACTAACTGTGACGCTATAGGAAGAATTATGAGGCCTCATATTTCTTTACCATGAATTAGTCTTACACCTTTATTCTCAGTTTCCTTTTTTTTCCCCAACAATGTGTCTTAAGATGATATCTTTAATAGATGCTAAAATCTATTTGGACATCATTAGTTATTTTAAAACCCGGAACTATAAGTTCATGTTGATTAACAGAACAGTTCAAGGTTCTAACTGCATTTTAATTGTACTCCTCTTTAGGGCATTTATGATAAACATTTCCCTTTTTGGCTCAGTTCTGAAAACCTCATTTTCAGTCCAGAACGAAATGCTTTTACCCAATACCCCCATAAAAAAATGTTAATTAAACTTTCTTCTACTATCTATTGTATCTTTTAAATATATTTTCTTGGGCATGGCCCAGAGGAAGCAATTGTGTTCTTCCAAATTAAAGGACTTGACTCTGCCCTATATTATACTGGCTCAAATCTACCAGTCAGCTGGATGAAGAGACAGTAGATTTACACCAGCATAGACGAAGGGAGAATTTGGCCCAAAGAGTTTATTGTTCTCTGGAACTTGGCATCCTCTTCTCCCATTCTCCTCCTGAAATCAACATAAAACAGATGCTGAAATTCTAAAACATTTTAAACCCTCCTATATTGTGGCTGTGAGCACAGTGCATTGTAACCACTAGACCCTGATGGCACAAAGATATGCATCATGAACATGAAATCTGGGTAGAAAAGATAAGGGCACAGCCTTGCAACAATTCCAAAGTAGTGAAATGTTGCAGAAAGTAACAACTGCATTTTTGCGGTATTTGGTCACATCCCTCCTTGCATTGGCAAAACTTTGATTTGGATCCAAGTAGGTGTAGTTCCAAGAAAGTGAATGCCCAGGCATTTATGTCAGTGGACTTGTGCCCAGCTACAGCAGATCTATATATGATGACAATTGAAACGATGAATGAAAATCATTTCAGTTGCATTAGGGATGTAAGCTGGCAAGGGTATGGACTAGTGCTTATTCAACTTTTTGGACAGCATCTTTACACTTCCAAGAAACCCTTTTTAGACCAGGCATCAAGAGGAGACAGGATGGACTATAGCAAGAAAGTGTTTGCAGACAGGTAGCTCATGCTCTTGACACTGATCTTTGGCTGGAGAGTAAAGGAATGGAAAGCAAAACTGGAGAAAACAAAGGATACTTTATGGGTGTGCTGTACTACCAAATCTCAGTGGCCTAGATATGGTTTTTTTGTTCAGCTATTTCCATCAGTGCTTATGGGTATGTATTGATCTGACTAGCACTCATGTCTGTGGGGTCATTGTGGGTATCTGATTTTGTCCCTTTCTTTGGAAGGTTTATTAATATTGACACTTCTTCATTTAATTGGGGCACTGGCTATGGAATCCCTTTTTAATGGAATCCAGTTAGCTAATGTACTGCGTATCCACACTCAAACCCAGAGTGCTTCACACAAGCCCATATTTGAGGAACTGATAATGTTATAAGAAAAAAAACAACAAACCAACAAACACAGATCTGTGAAACCAGAGAGGAACGGCAAAGACAGAACTATACTGTAATCTGCAACCTGCATTTCCCTGTTGCAACACATGGGGCCCAAAATAAAGTAAGAGTTACTTGTCCCTGTAACACACAAATGTTATTTCTTCCCTTGTTCTGTCACGGCCTTCCCCTCCACACCCACCCAGCAGGGGCTGCATTCGTTTCTGGAATGTAATTATTCACATCCACACAAGCTGTTGTAAGATATTACCAACTAATAAAGGCAGCCAGAACCTACAAGTTTGCACATAATCTTAGGCTTGCACTCACAAAGAGCGTATCTCCAAAAGAATATAGGTTTGGCAAATGTTCTGCTTCAACTTTCTCTTCTTTCCTTAAACAGATTTGGAGACTGGTTCTACTATTTATAGAAGAGGGGAGTTTTTGCCTTAAAGTGCTCTCCTGGGATTGGCTGGGAAAGTATTTTCTGCAGTCTGCTTGATTGGTCTTCATTGTGGAGCAATTTCAGAGGCCTGGCTTTGGACACCATTTGCAATGGGTTTATATTAGAAGGTCATGTCTTGTTACAGAGCCATTATTGCCTCTCCCTCTTGGGACCGTTGCACGCCTGTGACTTTACCCTTCACAAGTAGGTTCTGACACATCTTTTTGACATCGACGCAGGAAGGCAGGAGCATGTTGCGCTAAATCCTTTGACAGAAAGTAGCAGTGAAATGGAAGAGGGGGAAAGGAACAGCAAAAATTCCACCTTCGATAAATCTATTCATTCTTTCTGATTTACTTACAGGGGAGAAGGTGGAGTCTGATGTTTTGGTTGTAATGTGTGAAGCCTTTAAAAGACTAGATATCCCATTGTGACACTGGCTTTCTGCAGTCCTCTGGAAGACAAGGGATCTGCAAGTTGATGTTATCAGGGACAAGAAGATTGCTTGTATTAACTATGTCTATAACATGGCTGGGTCCAGCACACTGCACCCATGCTGTGCCTTACAGCAGCTCATATTCAGCCTGAGTTCATGCTGCCTACAAACCCTGCCTGTCCTTGAGTCAACTTTACTGTGCAGAAAAAAACTGACAGTTGCAGTTATCTCCCTGGCAAGCTGCATGGTAGTGTTAAAAACATAGAGGCTGGATAGAGCCTTCCCAGCCCAAAGGATTTTTGCTTTTCTGCAGCTGGTGTTCCCAAGACTTACGTTGAACTCAAATATTATTGAAAACTATAAACAATTTTTTTGACCAACAGTGAGAGTTCATAAGTCCGTTGTGTCATTAGTTTCCACCTTAAATTCTGCAAAGACAGTGTGTTCCTGGTGAGCTACTTACATGGTAACAGAAAAGCAGGACAATAAGAGGGGGCTTCTATGCTCATCCCTCAGCTCCAGTCATTAACATGCTCGCTCTGCTCACGGCTACGCTGATAATAGATTTTCTTCTTCTTTTCTTTCAACAGGAGAGGATTTGTGAATTAAATACACACTTACAGCCCTAGCAAGGTCATACCACAAGATTCTGAACTACAGTTGCTTTTGAAAGAGAGAAACTCATTGCTGATCAGTCTGACCCTCCATACACTTTTAGAGAACACAGCCATTTTAAGGCCATTTCAGGAGACAAAAGTGCTGTATGACATCGAGATTAAGATGAAGCTTTCAAGTAGGTATTTCAGCATGTGACCAAGTGTCTGTTCTGAATGATTTAGCCTAAGGGTACCCTAAGGTGGAGGTTCCTTTTGTAGATCAAAGGAAAATAAATGTATGGGTCTTTCAAAAGAACCTCGTGCAAAACCTTGTGGGGGACACTGGCGAGCCAGGATACCTTGGAGCATCACTCAAGTCAGCACTGAGATACTCTCATTCATGGAATACTGGCACTGCTACAGCTGTGCAGCCTAATAGTACTTGCAGTAATCTCTGACCTACAGCCTGTGTCTTTACCTAGAGTTTGCATCACCCATCAATATTTTTCATATATTTTGCTTTACCTGCCTCTCTAGGTTAATCTATTTTTATGTCTTCATAAATCAAACAACACAGCCCATTGCTATGATTATATTGAAATAAAGCCCCTCTTTTTTTTTTTCCCCTCACAGCTACTTCACTTGCCCTCCACCTCTGTTACTCAGCAGGTTCCTCAGATGCCTTGTTAAGACTTTCAAAGCCTCACAGCGTACCCTGAGAAGAATGCATCTATCCTGAGGCTATGAGAAAGTAACTCTGCAATAATATAATTTATGAAACTCCAAGTTCAGCATTCTTTTTTTCCTTTCTATGCAAAGCGAGACAGGAACTAGGGCTGCTGAATTAACCTGGAAGCTTATAACTCACATTACTTATAATCTGAACTGTAGCTGTTTCTTTGGTACTTCACGTTGATTTATCCTTTCAGGGCCAGATCCTCATCTGACATTTTCCCCACAGGTTAACCGTTCCAGTGAGGCTCCCTGGATGTAAATCAGTGAAAACTCATTCCTTTCTTTCTAAAAACAAAAAAGTGTAACTTTCTATATCCGATTTTTTTCTTTGATTTTTATTTCCCCAATCCTTTATATAGTCATTATAGATGTTAAGAAGCCTGTTTTGGAAATGATTAATGCTATTAATATTTTTCTAATTCAATAAACCCTCTCATCTTTGAACTTCTTGCAATATTTTTCTGCTTTCTTCAGCTTTCCACTAATTCACCCATATGACAAATGCGAGTCTTCGTTTCAGTTTTCTATTATTTCTTATGTCTGATCAAATAAATTAACAGACTTTCATTTCTTTCCCAGGAGTGATGCCCATATGTTGATGAAGGCAGCATAAAAATATTACCTGTTCAAACAGGAGGAAAAAAAAGATAAAAGTTACCTTTTATTCACTGTTCCGTGCAAACCAGAGATGCTGATCCTATTCCTCTCACCTTGACAGCACCCACCATGTTTAATGGTATTGCAAGATCTGCAGAACATCCATCAATCTGGTTTAACTGCACTGTATTATAATGTCCCTTTACAATCTCTTCATACAGTAGCAGTTATTTTAATCACAGCACAGTACTTCAGTCATTGGGAAAGAATCAGCTGTCCTATCTAATGTACACGCTCCCCAGTCACACGGCACCAGTCCGGCAGAGCCTCACGCTGCTAATGCAGTTTTCTCTGTTTGGATAGTTAAAGATACATCTCCGGGCCAATTTGTACCTGTGTATTGTTGATAGACAGTGTGCCGCAGGCAAAGAGATACTGCAGGAAATGGATTCTCATTTAACCGTGTTTAATTTTGTTCTCTGGATCTCCATCATACATCTTTCCATTTCTCTGCCCACCCAAATCGCTAATGTGAAACAAAGCTACTTCCCTCACCATGGCTCCTAAACTGATGTGTGACGATGCTATGATTGATTTGCCACTCCAGGAAAAGTGGGTCATTGTACACCTTGTACCACAGCACGCTGAACCAAGCCGTCCGTGCCGACATTGGCGTTTCACAGATTTGTTTTCAGAAGTTCAGACCTGAGGGGACTACTGTGGATATCCAGCCTGAACACTTCTGGGGTTTGATGGGAGCGCTGCCGTTCTGAAATCTTCCTTAGCAGCTTAGAGGGGGGCAAAGTCACCTGTGCTCCTCAGGAGACAGTATTCTGCATCTTACTTGCATGTTTGCTCTGAGGATGGAAAATCTAGAATTCCTCCATTTCCAAGGTATGGGGGCCATTTCAGATTTGTCACTTGCCAGGATAGGAAACTCTAAACTAACATAAAAATATATTTTACATATAAAATAGTGTAATTAACAGCTTTTGCAAAGGATTTTGAATCAGTGAGAAACTCACTGATGCAAACTGCTCCTTGAAAAAAAATTCGTTACTTTTTTTCTTCTTTTGTGAGATTGCAGTAGTGTTTTATAACTTTTCTCATGTATCAAGACCTGTTGAAACTCACTTTAAGATTGCCTCGTATGATACCAGGGAGCCATCATATGAAGAGGTTAAGTCTCAGTACTGGGGGAGAGCCTGCCTACCTCCCCATCGTGTTAGATCAGTAAAGTTAGGAATTGATTGCTGAAACGGGAATATTTTGCAGGTTTTTCTGGAGCAGCCCAGTAAGTGACTGAGCACAGATGTCACTGCAGAATCCAAAAGCTCAAGGCAGGTGGGGATTTGCGTTTTGTTTTTCATAGGAGCAAAAAATTCAGGGAAATTTAACTCCTAAAATTTTATCTTTGTTTTTATGAGAGCTGAAACCAACCTTCAAATCCCATCTGTTTTGGGAAATGATTTAATAAACAATAAGTTGCATAAGAACCTTCTTTAGGGCCTATACATTTTTGGCTTTAGATAATCCTTATGCAATTGCCTTCTCCACTCTTTGCACACCCTGAAGGGCAGAGAATATCTAATCAAGTCCTTAAATCCCTACACTGGTAAAATCCCTACTGGGATAAAGACTTCCACCTAGTAAGGACTGCACTTTTAACTTCCAACTATAATTTTTGGCAGGCACAACCAGGATGTGGAGATAAAATCAAAGGAAAGCCTATGAAAATGCAGTGTCTCCTAATTAGGGCCGCTTTGGCTGCAGCATAATCCACTGATTTGACACCCTGTGCTGCGTGGGGTAAACCTGGATGGACACAAAGCCACAGCCTCTTCTGGAAAAGTCAGAGCTCGGCAGTGGTAAGTACCCAAGCCCTGAGGGCTCTGCTCTAGTGATCCCTAAGTTGAGGCAAGGGAAGAGAAAATCACTGCCATTCCACTGAATAAATATGACTTCTGAATTTTCCTACTCTGTTCCTCCTCCTGCCGCCCATCTTCTCTCCTCTGGAAGCACCACAGATGTGGAAGGTTTACAGGTAAGCAAGGAGGAGATGGTGAAAGCAAATGACAGAGCCAGAGCTGAGCACAGCGCGCACTGATAAACCCCTGCCAAACCCTTTCCCTTCTGAAACAGAATCCCCATAATGGAAATAATTACCAAAGAAACAGACGAATGTTTCTGAATGTACTTCTGAATGAAATTTAAGCTTCAGCAGATCACAGAACCGCCAGGAAATGCCAAGTACAAGCAACCGTCCCTTCATCCTGAATTCACACCATTCTCTGTATCTGTTTCCTGTGCAAAGTTATCAATCACTCAGAAACTTGCCAGGGGGAGGGAGTGTGTGTGTGGATCAGGGTTTGGACACGGGGTGCCTTGGGACAGGCTTCACCTGACTCTGTGAAGATATCAGACTACGATTGCATTTTGAGGGGGCTCTCTGGCAATACGTAGAATAATGCACAATACTGGGGGAAAGAACAGCAGTTTCGTGGGGCGCCTCGGGCAATCCCCAGAATGATGCACATTATTGTGGGAGAAAAACCACTATGTGATATTGGAGGGGGTAGAAGGGGTCTCTGGCAGTACCCAGTAAAGTACTGGGAGGGGGACAAAAGCTGTATGATTTAGTGGGGGAACCTCTGGCAACATTCAAAATGATGCAGAGTAGTGGGAGAGGAAAAAAAAAGCTGTAAGATTTTGGCGAGAATTTCTGGTAATACCCAGCACGGCATTAAAAAAAAACACACACACACACACAAAAAGCGGCGTGATTTTGCGGGGAACCTCCGGCAACACTGAGCGGACGGAGAAGAGCCATAGGATTCTGGGGGGAAGGACACCTCTGACAACGATGCACACGTTGCGGGGGGGAGGGCGGGTGGGGGCGGGCGACACGGACACACACGATACGGGGGACACGGACCCCCCAACAGCCAGTCCCGTCCCCCCGCAGCACGCACCGGGGGCGGCACAATGACACCGGTAACTTCCCGCAGACGCCGCTCGGGTAAGGGCGCAAAATCCCAAATTCCGGACGCCAAATCACCTCTCGGCTCAAACACCCGCT
>JAOXNO010000003.1:7155468-7183437 GCA_028565335.1 Limnodromus scolopaceus
GGGACCATAGAGATCATCTAGTCCAACTCCCCTGCTGGAGCAGGATTGCCTAGAGCTAGAGCATGTTACTCAGGACTTTCAACTCCTTTGAAAGTAACAGAAAACGTGAGCAAACCCTTTACATTCCAAAGCATTAATACTATGCCTTGAGTTTGTTCTCCTAAGCAATCTGAGGTGAGACTGCTCTCCGCTGATGAAGCAGGGAGAAATTTTAAATCTGGAGTGAAAGCTCAAAACACAGCTGTGGGAGGTAAACCCAAGTTGGGTAAGAGGTGCTTGTGGGAGGGTTGACTGTAGAGGGTCATTTTGAGGAGTCCAGTCACTGGAACTCTAGGTGTAGACAAAGCTGATTTAAAGATGGGGCTTTATTGTGTTGCAGTAATTTCCCCATTGGCTTTACACAGCAGGGCCTGAAGAAATGGCTGTTGTTAAAAAGATCAGAAATGTGAAGTGTCTTTAAATCCTAAAATTGCACAGAATGTTTTTTAAAAAAAATTATTTAGGAAAGATACCTATTCACATATGTATTGATTCTTAACGGTATAAGACTTGAAAAGAAATTGCACCATTTACAACTTATTTCTATGTCCTTGGATTGAAATATTATGTATAGAGTTCAGAGCAGACGTCGTTGAGTGAAGTTATACAAGCTTAATAAAAATAAACCTACACATGACTTTGCATAAAGGGGGAGAAAAATCAAAGAACTAACAAATTTGCATAGATAACATTTGAATTGTTAATTCATATTGCACTTCATTGCAAGGATGTCATTTTTAATTAAGAATAAAATGTGGTAGATATTTTAAATGGGAAATGATTATAATTGCAGATGGAAATTGAGGTAACGAGAACTGGTTTAATTAATTGTTAAAACTTAACATTTTTCTTTTTTTTTTTTTATAAGCTTGTAGTCTGTGGACACTGACATTTGTTTTGTAGATGTGTATGTTTAAATATACAGTGATTAAGGCATGAAATGTTGGCAGCAGTTTTAGTCTGAGTTGTATTGGTTACTCGAAAGGGTCTGTTTGTATGGATGGACTTTTGAGCATCTTTGGTAGACAGACTTCATTGTTTGCAGGATTGGTGTGAAATTGTGGTGTAAAAACTCTATTCCCAAAGTGTCCTTTATAAACCATATTTGTCTTTCACTGTGGGTTTCACAGATGGTGGAGATGCTTCACTGGAGAAAAATGAGGCCTTTTTTGGTACCAACCGACTGTTGCCTTTAAACTTCTCCATTGATGAAGATGACAATACGGTATTGACCTGAATTTACTCTGCGAGATTTTGTTGATCTGTTGTGCTCTGTCTGTGGTTAACCGATGTGGCCCTTCAGGAAGCCGTGGGCAGCTCTTCCTACAGCTGAGCAGATCAATGCCTGCAGAGGAGGGAAGGAGAAACCAGGGTGTGCAGCTTCTGTCATTACAACCCCTGTGTGTGTCTGGGGTTTTTATAAGAGGGCTCCTGTAGCTCCACAGAGCAGCGCCTCCAGCAGAAGTCTGCCAGGGAAGAAGATGGTGATACTGGAGGGAAAGAGACTCCAGGTCTGTTTGTTAGCAGCCTGCTATTTTGCTGTGCCCCAGGGATATTTTGGACACAGCCTGTTTTGAGCAGCATTGGATGCTGGCACTGTTGGAGAAGGTCCCTTGGCCCTGTGTGCAGCACCAGAGTATGTCTCCCAGGGGGGCTGTGTATGGGGTTTGAGAATGGGGAGCTGTGGGGTTGTGTGTAACTTCTCAGTGTGTATTTCATCAATTTTTATTAAAATTTTGTCAAGGTCTCATAAGACTTGCAACCTTGCGTTTAGGGAAATGCGGCATGAAAACCTACAAAACAGCCATTTCCTATTCAGATACTTATGACATCTGAGGTAAAGGAAAATATTTGTGGGGAATTCTTAGAAATAGAGGGTACTTCTGCCTTTTGAAAGCTTAGTAAACTTATTTACCAAGCTTAGAGCTTTGCGTCCAGAAAGGATTTTGAAGTGAACAAAATTAACGTTGCCACTTGTGTTAAGAACCATGTATGAAGTCTCTGTCATCTCTGGCTGCGGAGGGACTTGGAGAGAACTGCAATTAGCACTAATTGGAGTTGCGTCTGAATCTTCTGTCTGTTGGTGCGAGAATGGACCCTCGAAGTGATTGGCAGGAGCTACCTGTCTGCTCTAATTCCCTAAAGAGCTGCTCTGTTGCATTGCAGCACATCACAAATGACACGAGTATTTACCAGATGAGACCAGCTCTAGCCTGCCCAAATTATCCATGATGCACGGATGCTGAAATTTACTGCAAGTTGCACAGGGGGCTGGGTTTTCGTAGCTGTAATAAAGATGTGCTACAGGTGTGGTTTTTTTTTTCCTGAGAGGTTTGGAGTTTTGATTCCTGCAGATTTTATTGCTCTGTGATGCTCTGCAGAATGGATGGAAAAGGAGGTTTGGCATACCAAGGAGTCGTGTAACCTTTCCAATACGTGTGGGTCTTTTTTTTTTTGTTTGTTTGTTTTGGATTTGTCTTGTCACATGGAAAGCAGCACTGCAGCTGAAACCCAGCTTGTGTTACCCGTGTTGGTCATGGGGAAAAAAATGTTGTAGAAGTAGATAAAAACTATATATGCAGAAAGATACATCTCTGCTTGGTTTTGCTGCCTCTGGGTAAATAAAATAGAAACCCAAGAAGTAAACTAACATTCAGTAAAATGATAAAAGAATTTACTCGAATGACAACGTAGTGGTGTTTTTTTCCTCTGAAGTATGCAACCAGAGATATGAAGTATGGTAATGTCACTAGGGTAATATACAGCTGATAGCAGCGCATTCATTTGCATTTCTTCTCTTTACCTTGTGTTTCTTTTTTTCCCTGAAGCACATGTGTTGGGAATTGAAAATGCAGTTTGCCTATTATACACTGGCAGTAATCTTTCAATTTTTTTAATGTAAAAAATGAGGCCACAAACATGAGCAGCCACTGATGTATGGGGCTATTGATGGGAATTGAATTTGCAAAGGGAAAATGGGATTTGGTTGTAGTCTGAAATGATAATGATGTAGCCCAAATGGATTTGTAATGGTCATTCATTCTTTTTTTTTTCTGCAATTTTGTGGTTTGACAAAACGTATTTATGCAGGTGACTATGAAAGTAGCATAGGTTCACTCCGAGTGGGAGTTAATAGCTAATGGCAAATAATAAGCATGCAAAGTCTGAGCTTGAGCCTGTTCCCACAGACTTCACTAGGTGAAGGAAGGGATGCTGTGATGTATTTTCCTAAGAGGGGGGAAAAAAATTGTCAAGGTTGTGCTTCTTTGTGAGAGTTAAGAAATAATAAAAAGAAAATGTATCTTGACGTGAATTCTTAAAAGAAGTATGTATTTGAAGTATCAGCCTAGTAAGTGCTTTATTTAGCACAACAAATGTATGAGACACTTTGCACAACTTCTAGATAAGCAAAGACTTTGCCCTGAAGAGTTTCCAGTCTAACTGTGATCAAACTAGTGCGCGTTACATTGAGGTGCTGTGTTAGATACTTGTGCTCCTGTGAGCTGCACCTGTGTGATAGTCCCCCTTCCCCCTCCCAGCCTGTAGTTATAATCTTAATTTGGGCTGCCAGGGGACTGCAGAATTTTCTATATATCCTGGGTGAAGTTTTATGTGCTTTATCTTAATTTTCATGTTGGTCTGATTTCAGAGGAGCTCTCCTTTCCCCCCTGTGAAAGTGAGGGGAGAATGACAAGCCAGTGTTCCTACGGTCAGAACAAACTGGTGGTGACAGGAAATTGATAATTTAGTGTTGAGGATGGATTTTTGGCTTTGTTTTCCTCTGCTTTCTTTTTTTTTTTTCCATTCTTTTTTTGGACCAGTGGACGTCACACTCGTAAACTGCCTTCCATCCTTCCATTTTAACTGGAGTATAGTCCTTGTTAAACGCCATATAATTTAAAAGTATGAATAGAAGTAATTATGGAGTATAGGAAAAGTGCTTCTGGTTTTATAAATACATTCCTTGTTATAATTTTTTCCCATTTACAATCAATACAGGCAGTGGTTCAGATGCAAAGGCTGAAACACATGCCCGTGTAAAGAAATCAGCTCTCGAGCTGTAGGAAGACAAAAAGGGAGGGTGCAGGGAAAACCAGTGCTGATTTATCTGTAGTTAATATCGCTCTTATTTTCCTCTTGCTGCTGATTAAGGTGTGAGCTTTCTCAACAAGAGCTCGGCGTGATGCTCCACAGCTGAGCTGTGCTGCGATCCTTGTGGGACCTACCTGGGGAGCGTGGGCACCTCGGGGACTGCTGGGGTGCTGCGGGAAACGCCTCTTGTGAGCAGCATCACTTCAGGGTTTCGTGCCGTTAGCTTCAGCTAGTTTGGCTACAGGCCTTACTGCTTTTGTATTTATCTTTTAAGCATTCTGTGAGTGGTCCTGGTGGAGGAAGGCTGTAAGCATCATAAGTCTGTTTATTTTAATTGGCTCTGCCATCCTGATAAGCTAAAGGCAGAAAGAGCCAGGCGGCTCTGAGGGATGCGGGTGGGGTTCCGTTTGTTTAAATGTGGGCATTTGGAAACTGCTGGTTTGTTTTATAACCGAGCGAGACTAATGTGGGCTGGGTTAGTCTGACATCCCGTTTGTGTGAACGGTTTGGGGCAGAGACTGTTCCCCTGTCAGTACGGCGCTCAACGCGCTGCAGACCTCTCCAGAGCCCTCGAGTGCTGCGGCAGCATAAATAGCACTCGGGAACGGCACTTTTCTCTCTCTCCTCCCTTTGTGAGGGATGGCAGTTTCCTCTCCCCCTCCATTGTTTTGGTCCACTTTGCACAACTGTAAAGAAAAAGCTGCAAAAACCAAGACGTGCCTGTCGCTCTCTAATGGTCACCTTTGAATCCAGGAAATCTGTGCTGGGTCTGTCTTTGTAAGAGTACTTAAAGAATAAGTGCTGAAAGAATCAAAGAATTTTGTTTTGACTATGAAATCGCTAAGCATTTTCCCTCTGAATTATTCAACTACTGAAGTAAAACAAGATTTGCCAATGGCTACTTTAAAAATACTATTGTATCTTTTAGATCTCTTGTGTGGGTTCTAATGGAGTATGTTTTCTGTGACAGATTTAATTTTTGTCTGTTTAGGACTGGCTGCTAAACAAACCGATTCCTTCTTATTATAAAGTAGTTCTGGAGCACTGCTTCACAAATGTGAATTATCTGGACTGTGCTGTAACTTGCACGTTTAATGAACATAATCTTGGGGGGAGGTGGACCCCTAAAAATTTCCTTTGCATTTTCACCCCAGTGCAGTGAGTGGTGTGAACGGTCAGATGCCGGTAGCTGTAAAGCTGATCTGAGATGTGGTTTGTGGGTGTCTCTTCAGGATTCACATAGTTGCAGGCATTGGTGGAAGCCATGAGAGCTCGCAGGTGGCACAAGCCTACAGGTAGCTGATGTGACTGTGACTTTATGCTCAAGGCATAATCAAATCAAGGTAATGGTTATGCTGTTGACTGTTGGAGCAGGAGCTCTTAGCTGATGCAGGAGACACTCATACTTCATGTTTTTAAGTTTCACAGTCTGTGCTCGTCCAGCTAAGTGTGTTATGTTCCAGCCGTCAGTACCCGTGGTTTAATGCTGTGTTCCTTCTGCATTGGCTCAACAGCCCATTTTCACCCCTTGGCTTTAACTCAGGAAGGTACTTAAACGTGAACTTAACTCTTGGATTCTTTAAGTGTGTTATTGAATTGCGGCCAAAATGGGGAAAGTGAGAAGCTTCTCACTAAACAAGTAGATTATTGTTCTTTTAATTTTTTTTTTACAAAAATTGCAAGTAAATTCTCTATGAAGCTGTGTAAGATGGTACTGCCTGGTGTACTTCCCTTCTATTTTGGCAAAAATACATCTTTGTTGCTATGATAACTCGCTGCGTGTACATGATAGACGTCCTTTCACACACCACAAAGGGAAGAGAATTGAAGTGCCATTGAAACCGAATTTGCTCGGGTAGAACTCTGGTGAAGTTTCTCTTTTGTTCTGAGGTGGGTTGTCTTCTGTCTCCCACAACTCAGCAGAGGTCCGTGCTGCTGTACCTCCGTTGTGAAGTGTGAAGCTGCAGTTCTCAACCCAGCAATCTTCTGGTTGATCAGTGAAGCTATTTTTAATGTATCTATGTATGCGCAGACATTTGTTCCGAGTACTTTTATTCAATGGCTCAGGGTTCAGTTGTTTTACTGGAAGTAGCAAGTATTTTTTTTTTTGTCTTTTTCTTACTTAGCACCCGCATAAAACATTATGCTCATGAAACATTTATGGTAGCAATCCATTAACAGGAAGACAAAGGTTTTCCTCCAAAGAGGATCGCCAAAATGTCTTGCTGAAATGAAACCTGTTCTCCAGCTGTTTTGTATGCATTATTGCTGCCTCTTACTGCAAGTTTAAAAGGTCCGTGTGATGTAATGCCATGATACCTTTGTGTGCAAAGCTGCTTGGAAGCAATCCGAGTCAACAGGAAAGCAATATCTTCTTAAAGCTTGTGACTTATATTAGTTTTGTGATCTCAGGTATGAAGGAGATAAAAAGGGCAAGGGTTTACTGTAGATTCTCTTGAAGGCGTGTAGAGTTCTTGAAGTAGTAATAAATGGCAGATTAAAATTGATCTCAGTGAGACTTCCAATGTTAACCAGTGTTATGGAAGTAAATGACTTCAGCTTTTTGCCCGCTTCATCAGACGGATCATATTGTATCGTGCTGTCAAGAAACTGCTTTACCTGAAAATTTCAGCTATGGAAAGAGCCTTTCCAGAGTACCTCTAGAATAGTAAGCGTAAAGCTATAATGAATGATTGAATGACTATTTGTGTGTATATACACACACATCATTTTAATGGAAGAGATAATGTTCTTGAAGACAAGATTAAAGATTCAGAGGAGCATTAAAAGCAGAAATATTATTTCTAAGTGAAGGGGAGATGAGAATTTATTATTCAAATGTTAAAACAATAATTAATACTGCTAGGAAATGGTAGAAGAAAAGCCGTCTGGTTCAGCTAGTATAGATGAGCAGTTTTAAAACCACAATATGCTGTGAATCACTTCCTCAAAGTGACAGGATCGCTTGGTGTGGTGTTACCAGCGATGATTCTGTTGGCTTGGGTGCTTTTCAGCGGAAGAAAGGAAGAAATGTGTCTGACTATGTTCTTTTACAGTGGAGGGCAACTGGCTCTGCAACTGCTAGATGAACATGGTGATAGGCCTAAAATAAGCAGCTGTTTGAATACAGAGCCTGCACGCACAGCCTTGATCAAATTTACCATCAGCCAAAATAAGCACATTTCTGCTGAAGTCAGTGGAGTTGTGCCTATTTTCGCTGCTTAAGAAACTGGTAGATGGCTTGCTTTTGATGTTCAGGTATGAACTGTACTGAGTGTCTGGCGCTGTATGGAGAGTATGGGGGGACATTCTTGGTGTTCTCTCCTGCTGAAATACCGCTTAATTATACCATGGGTTTCCATGAATCCATATGCACTAAAATAGTCATGTGGAGAAGGGAAGTTTTTAAGAAATAAACGAAGGATTTTTATAAACAGTTTTTTCAGTTTGTTTTGTTTTTAATTTCTTGTGGATGTGTGGACCATAGGAGATGGTCATGACTGGCACTGTTATTACCTCAAGATCTGTTTCCAGCACTTCTGTCCTTCACAAGAACACTCAATGGTTTAATCTTGTTCTCCTGGCAATTGCTCAGAGAGCCCTGAATGAAAGGGTTTTTTTTGTAAAAGTATGATGTATTAAGTAGGTTATGTGTTTTGCTAGGCTTTGTAGTTCCCAGAGAAAAGAATCACAATTTTGTGAGTTCCCAAGCACTTAAAATGTCCAAAATCTGATAGAGAAGTGATTGGTTTTCTAGTGAAGGCTAGAACTTTGTATATTATCTTCCATGGATGAATAAAGCTATTCTATTTTTGTTCTGCCACACTAGTGTTAAATTCATGAAATGTAAATCCGAAGCGTACATACTGTGCATATTTGCCTTAACCCTGGAAAGGAATAGAAGTTTATTACTAAGCACAGAACAATTTTTCAAGGTGTCGGTTTACATTCCTTTTGCTTACTAATGAACTATGGAAATTGCTTACTAATGAGCTATAGAAATGGAGATTCTGCCTTCTTCCAAGTATGAAAGTGTTCTCTACATAGTAAGTAAAATGACTTCTTATAGGTTGTGGAGAATATGACTGTTCAGTGTATTTCTTTTATGTTCTATGGGGCCAAAGCTCCATCAGCTCCCAGCTTTGCTATTGCTGCCTGCAATTTTCTTCTAATAGTTCTGAAAATAAAAGTTTGTTTATTATCAGTGCATAAACCTGCAGCACTCTAGTGAGCAGGTTCTTGCATATAGAAATAACAAGCCAAGACGTACTGAATCAGACCTGAGCTTAGGAGATTTAGGTTTGCTTGGAAATGCTGCAGTTCTAAACATTGGATGCTGTACATTGACTCTTGTGTGCTGCATGGCGTTCAAGAACAGCTGAGGTGCTCCAAGGTCTAGTTTCTTCTGAAGTGCTTGAGCACAAAAACTAGGGAGATGGGATCTGTGAAATGTGTAGAAGGAGGGAGAATGCAGATTTTCCAGCCATTTGCCAATCTGCTAGAGATGCAGAAGACCTCTCAAAAGAAATGATGTAAGAGCACCTCCAGTTCTGTGTATGAATCCACATGAGCTTGAGGCCAGTAAGTTTATGTAAAAATAAAATGTTAACCCAAGTTAGAGACGTTGAGTGTGTGTTTTTATGCATGCATTCATATAGTAATATGAAAAAGCTTTAGAAGGTTTGTTATTTCTATACTTAAAAGCCATGAAGAATTTACTGATTGGGAAGAAAATAAGTGTGAACAGAAATAGTTGGAAACCATTTAAAATGCTTTGTTATACGCCCTTCAAAACCAAATATTCTTTTCAGAGAAACAATTATGTTTTCAAAATAAGTCCTGGTTAGAGGACTAGAAAGTATAAATAATAAAAAAGGGAAACTTACAGGAAAAAACAAGAAAACAAAGCAGTAGCAGTCAACACAGCTGATAATGGAAGGTAAGCGTAAATGAAGAATTACTGGTCAACTGATTTATGTTTAATAAGAAGAAATGTTTTGAATGAAGTGAGAAAAAAACAAATATGAAATGCTATGAATGAAGATGGTAAATTTGCCAATATCCATTCATCTATATCATACTAAATGAGTGTCTGTTTTTTAGTAAGAGGGGAACCAGATGCTGTGTTCCCACATTGCAAGAATAATAACATAACTTTTCTCCAGTAAGCAAAGAGAATGTTAAACAATCACTGTTAAGGATAAACATTTTTAGGTAGCAGTTTACACCCCAAAATATTTAAGGCTTCTAGTACGTTTTAGGGTCCTGAGAGGCATGAAGGGATTAGAGAACCACCATTATTTTCAGGTGGCTAAAATATGGATGACCCAGGGTCAGTGTGTTGGCCCAAGATCCGTTCCAGGCAAAACAAGGAAAAGCGGATGTGGGAAGCAATGAATAGAGTGAACAAAAGGCAGTAACGTAATTGATGCTGACCATCACCATTTTATGGATGGAACCAGTCAGGCCTTCTGCAATGGAGCTTCAAGTTTGCCTGAAACAGTGATATGATATACTTTGATTTCTTTAAGACATTTGATTTAGTTCCATGTGACAGCTTAACTTGAAAAAGAGGGTGGAGTAGAAGGGGAGCAATAGCTAAAATTGAGCAAATTCAGTCTTGAAATAAAGCAAGAACGTTTAATCTGTGTATCCACATTGGTGTGTAATTGCGTTTGGGTGCTGGCCCAACAGCTCTCTGTTGCAGTATTCCTGTGATACTAGGATCGCATCCTTTCACTAGAAATGGCAATTAACAGCTGCTTTTTTTTCGCTCCTTACACGAGTAGAAAGAGCTAGTGCAACAGGAAGCTAGGTCCGATGCGAATACCACGGGTTTGTTTGTTTTGCCAGTGTAATACTGTCAAAGCTTTATTGAATGAGCTGACTTCAAGCTGTTGATATAGTTCAGACCTTGGCAGCTCTCTAATCTCCTTGAAGCTTTAGTGTTTGATTGCATTCGTTTGCCCTGCAAATAGTCAACTGTGTAAGTTATCTCAAAGTGAGAATATATCTAAAGCCCGTATTTATAATGGACAAGGTTCACAGGAGTGCAGGGACCTTGTAAAACACACGTGAGCTCTTTTTGGAATATGCGGTGAAATACTGAGTTCAGCTTCCTGAAACCTGTCAAACTGCATGGTTACAAGAATCCTTTGGACAATTAGCTTTAATTATTTACTGGTATGTGAAATCACTGTCTGCCTGTTGTTAGCAGGTCACTCCTTAGTTTTATACTGATATCACATAATGGTGCCCTACCTGCTGTATATACGTAAACCAACGTTTTTTTGTCATTATTGGAGGAGTGAATGATGAGATATAGGAAATGACTAATTTTTTTGAATTAGATGGTTGGGTTTTGTTATGATTTTCATGTTTTGTCATCTGTATCCGAGAAGCCTTCCTTCTCAGGTTTTGTTACGTTAATGAGTTCAGAGAAACAAATGCATGTGGTCTGTTCCTCATTGATAAACTGTTTGCTTGCAAATACGTGATAGCCCAGGTACAATTTGAGTGCTGCAGTTGAGGCTCTGTAAATAGTTTCATTCTGAATGGCCCCTCCTAGGGCATTATATCTTTTTTTGGGTACCAGTTTGACAAATATGGTTTTAGTGCAGGATAACATTGCTGAGAATTTGAGTAAAAATGTATTGGCTGCTTTTTGAGACAATAGAAAAATAGGGAGTGTGTTTTAAGAAAGGCAAACTTTTTTGCATCCTTTTTTCATGAATATGTATGCTGCTTAGTGAGTTCTCTTTTATTTAAAAAAAAAAAAAAGCTGCTTTCGGAGGTGAAAGGAAATGACAGGAAGGACTCTTTTCCACTTCATGGGAAAGCATTCAAGCAAGGGTGTTTGTTCTCCATTTCCTACCCACAGTTTCTTTTGAGGGGGCTGTTTTTTTTTTTTTTTTTTTGAGCTGTTGTCATTCTGGAGGTAGTGGGTGAACACTGCACACTTGAGAGCTTTCTGTTCTTGAGCCAGTGGCAGGTAACAGCAGTCTGTGAAAGGAAAATAATGTGGCCATTTTGCCACAATGTGGCTTATGCCTTCTTAGGACTACTGTTAGGAAACAAGAAAACCATCAAAAACAACCAAACAAAACCCTGTAGATGTTGACTGTTCAGGAGTCTTGAAGTTGATTACTCTCTATCTGATCAACACAGACTCCAGTAGTTATTACTGAAAATGTATTGGTTTGTGTCTTGAAGGAGAGGAGAGGAGTGGATGGATGGTCTTTCTTTAGTGTCTGTCAGCCTGTAGCTCTGTGTGGTTTTTGCTGGAGCCTTTGCTGCTCTGACTAGTGCTGGCTCTTCACTCCTAGCTCTGTGTGGCGTCTCCCATGCTGTGTTGGCACAAGTATTCTCCGTGTCAGGGCAGTGATCAGATTTTGGGAGGAAACACCAAAACCTCTAGAAATGCATCCTTTTCCAGATGGATCTGTTTCTATCTGGTGCGTTGCACAGCTGTTCAAACTGCTGTGCTAAAACAGTGGGGGAATTAACTACTGGAAAGGCGTGGGAGGATGTCTGCTTCCAAAAGTCTAAATGTAGCGTGCTGTTAAATTTCTGTGGTTGTTTCTCATTCAGCTGTAGTAGGTTATAAAAGCTGCTGATCAATAGTACAAGCAGGTGATTAGCAGTTTGAGTTCTGAACACTTCTTCTAATTTGGTTGATGCTGAAAATTGAAGGATGCACTAAAAGGCTAATGGTGGAATGAATGAGGGAAGGAAAGCGGAATTTGGGGTTTTTTTGTGAACTGAAGGCAACACCAAGGGGCCATAAGTTGTCAAATTAGAACTTGTTGCTTGTTTAAGAACCAAAAGTAAATCGCTTGATTACTCAGGATCAGTGGATCTGCCAAGATCACTCAATGTGACATTGAAGGAAATATTCAGTGTTTGAAGACAGCGGTTCACTGCGTCCCATTGTACAAAGGAATTGTTTTCCTGTTGATGACATTTTCATCAAACAGTGAGGATTTGAGTTCTACCTTTACACCTCTTGATATCACCTTTAGAAATTTCTTCTTTTCAAGCAATATGTGTGTCAAAATTCAACTAATATGGTTATAAAACTATTTGGAAAAAAAAGCAGAAACACGAGGTCTGTCAAGAATGAGCTTTGAAAAATGCAGCACAACTTGAAACAGCATTGGGGTGCTTTGCTAGAGGATTTTATTTCTACAGGTGTAAAACTCATAGGCGGTTTAGGGTGTGGTGGTGTGTTCTCCAGTGCTCCCGTTCCACTTGTGCATCGATTGTGGCAAGAATCTTTTGAAAATGTATCATTTGATAATTCATCTAAAGACTGTAGTGTGATGCAAATATAGCAGGCTGAAAAGTCCCCTTTGTCCAAATTGCTTTAATGTTGCTAATTGAACGTTTCACTCTGCAGCCTTAAAATAGCTTTCAAATATAGCTTTCTGAATGGAATATATAAATAAATGCACTCTTCCTTTCCCAGAGAGGCAGGAAGGGTGTGTATGACTTTAACTACTTTATAATTCTTTTTCAAATGAGTTACACAAAACAATACTTCTCCCCAACCCCCTGCCCTGTACCAGGTTTGAAAGAAACACTTATTTCTTGGTGGAACATGTGTTTGTATCCTGATGTGATTAAAGACTTATTTCAAAACTCATGTTTTCCCCCCAAGCAAGTTGAAGTTCAAATTAACACAAAAAGTTTTAAATGGCAAATATAGAAATGCAGAAAGCCCACAGGAGAGTTGTTTTATACATACATAAAGTTTATACATATATCTAGTTCAGAATTGCAGTCCTGTCCCTACCTGTAAGAGACCCTTCAGTGGGCAGCTTGGGAGGATACATGCCGGCCCTCCTATTGCATGACTTTTCTCTCATTGCATTTTCAGTACTTAAACCTGCAGACATAAATTGACTTCAGAACATGTGAATTTCTACTGCTTAAAAACAAATTCAAGCAAACATGAAACCCTTATTTCAGTTTTGCAACCCCAATTTATCTGGTAACTTTCTCCTTTCTTCCATTCTCTTATTTTCTGAATGTTCAAGGTTTGTTCTTACAGAGAACTTAAATTCCTTTCCCTCCTAATAATCTCTTGCTTGCACGTACAAGATAACAGTCACAGATATGGTTTTGCTGGATTATTAAATTGACAAGGCACCAGAACAAACAGCAATGTGTTGCGAGAAGAATGAGCTGATGGTTTAACCTCCTTTGTAATTTATTCAGGTTCTATAACTCCGCTTGGCAGAGTAAAAGCAGCCCAATTGCTTGCTCCAGATCGTTCTGTGGCATGCAAACCGATCACACTAACCTATCCAGATGAATGCTGGGTGTAACCGGGAGAGCCTAGAGCCAGAATATTTGCAGGATTTTTTTGGCAGACATCCAGGAAGAACCTGCTCAGTAATCTGTACATGTGTAATCCTTTTAATGCATCAACTTTGTTCGAACACATTAGTGTCAAATGTTAAGTGTAATATTTTAGTCTGTGAAGCATGTTGTTGAAACAAAATTAAACTGGAAATGTGGTGATGGTGGGGGGGGAAAAAAGAACCTGTGAAATCTTCTGGAGATGAATCTGGATTCATTACTTTTTCTCCATCAGCCTCTAAATGCTGGTGGCATTATGTTTGCACGTGCATGGGTTGGAGACATTTAACCTTGAACCTAATGGTGGCTGCAGGAGACCTTATCTGGTTCGAACTAACTGAAGATGAGACTGTGTGCTGCCGTCTAAAGTATTGTATTGGATTTTCTTGTTAATCTGTTAATCCATATTTGCGGTGTATCCTGATATACTTCTAGTGGAAATGTGGCTAGTTTATGGAGGAGCTTTGTTGCTAAAGGCTACAGTTAGAGGAATGTCCTTTTCCTGGGGGGGGTGCAAGGAAGCTTGTGGAGTTCAAGCTGTTATAACACTTTTGAACTATATGCTTTCAGCTTTGTGTGATTTTTTTGGAAGGGGAGGAGAAGGTTCTTCTCGTTCTGCAGACCTTTCCTTCCTCTGTAATTTTAAACCCATTTCCTCCCCTTTTTTCCATGAGCGATCCAAGGTGCAGAACTTTTTTTTTTTTCTCTTCTTAGTTACGGGGCGGGGAAAGTCTGTGACAAACATCAGTGCACAACTGGTGCTGGCAGGGGCCATCGACACCTGGGTAATCATTGTTCTGTACTTCTGCTCTACTCATTTCTTTCTATGTGTTCATTGATTTACTCGGTAGTAACCGACCTGTTTCTGGGGTGGATTACTGACAGCTTTCCCAAGCTTTATGGAGGTTGAGAATAACTGCCCCCACCATGACATCCTCCCAGCTTGTAGTGTCTCCCCAGTGAGTCAGCCAGTTAGTGCACTGACAGGTATTAGATGGGCAGAGAATCTTTAAAATTGGAAGGAATAAATATAAATCAAAGCTTGCTTGGATTTAGGCAGCACATTGGATCGAGCCTCCTTATCCTTAATGCTCCATCTCCCAGCTCTGGCCAGACACTGTAAATCTGCAACATGCTCCAACTGCTTTATGCAGATACTGAAACATCCCAACCTTTTCTCTTAAATTTATCAGTGCCTTGACATTAAATATTTCAAGTGGGTTTTGTTGAACAGAGTGTAGCTTTTTCTGTGTGTTCTTCTTAAAGGTTACTTCTTGTTGGAATGAAATCGAAGGTTGGGAGTTCTTAGCAGATGTTATGATTAAATCTGACTGGTTGTAGGCTCCTTCCTCCCCCAGCTCCCAAATGTAACATTTGGGATGATGAATAGCAGAATTTATAAGTGGTGTCGGTAGCTCTAATTGTTCAGGTCTCTGTGTGTGTGTGTGTGCGCATGAAAAAAACTTTTCTGCAAGCAAAAGCTGTGCTGCAAAACTGATGGTTCTTATCTGGCTTCTATTTAAAATGTCAGTAAGTCCCCTTCGTATGGGAGCGTCCTGGTAATTGTGAATGAATGGTATGATGCACAACTTCAGTAGCCTCAGCTACTGAAGATAAATCACATAAAGGACTTGATATGTGTTAAGCCTTTTCTTTTCTATATGTTTGCTGGACAAATTTTATGTGCTTACACATTTCAGATAGATTTTGTTCTTTTTAAGTGCAGGAGCTAGATGTTACTAAATCTTACCTCCAAAACAGTTCTCCTTATTTCTTTTTCTTCTTACAGTGAAATTGCCTGCTATCAGGCAAGCGTTGACCCAGTCGTCTAATATGTGCCTTTTTTGCCTCCGGCTCTTCAGCCTTCGATTTGTAAAAGCATTGTTAAATCGAGCTCATGCTGTTCATTCAGTTTCTCTCATTGTGCAGTTTGTCAGTTCTGCGCTCGCTGCCCTTGTGTAAGGACCTTTCTCAGCTCACCCCAAGGGAGGCTGCGTGTTTTCCACAGATGCCTTTTGGGGATGGTGTCGGGATTGTCTGGCAGCGGAAGGCCAGGCAGAGGAGTCTCTCTCAATCAGTGCAGCAGAATTGAGAGTGCTGCGGTGGAGCACCTTGAGTACAAAGCCCTTGTTTTTCAGGGAGGCTGGTTATTCAGTAGGTGACTGGCAGAGGGAGATGCACCAAGAGAAAGTGCTTTACCAGAGTTAGCCTTCTGCACCAGCTGGGTAAAATAAACCATGCACAGTGTTCAGAACCATTTCTGTTGACTACTAACAACTTAATATCTTTCATCTCCAGTGTCGTTCCCCAGTAAAACCACTGTAGTGAATTCAAACATTTGCTTTATTTCCATAGCAAAGAGAGGTACCTGCAAACTGAGCAAAATCCCATCCCACTTGAATTTTTCTTTCCCCACTCGAATAATATCTGTATCATGCCAGCACTGGGGCAAAGGCAATGGAATTTTGTTATGATAGTGCTAATACAGAGGAGTCTGTGTTTAACACCCTCTGGATGTTAAAGCAGGGTTTAGCTACTGGGAATGTGAATACTGGAGGTGTACTGAGGAAGAGTAACTAAGAACTACACAGGAGCCCAGCTGTTCCTCGGCTTGCTGCTGACAATAATTCGGGTTTCTGTTAGACAATTAACAGTTAAGAAATGGGTAGTTGAGGACCTGACTTATTGTTTCTTTGCACCATAATTCAGAGATGCTTCATGAAAGCCTGCATAGTCCACCAACTGCTAATAAATTTGATCATCCTCCATGTACATAAATTTGTCTAAAGTCTGCAAGATATGATAGAAAAATATATCAGGGAAGAAAAAGATATATACTATTTAACTTTAGATTTTGCTGGCAGTGCTGTGTAATGAAACCAAAATCAATGCTCCTGTGTCTGAGTCCTCAAGATAAACATTATTAATATTATTGAAAACAAGAGCCTCCTGCACTTACGCATGTCTATATAAAAGCTTATACATTCAGATCAGATGAAAACTGGGCTCTTCTTCCAAAGAACGTTCAGAACTTGCAAATCCAAATTCTCAAAATTGAGTCAGACTTCTAACATATTTTTTTTCCATGATAATTCTACTTCTTTTTTCATGTAATACAAGATCCTATCAGTATCACCCATGTGAGTGTTTTGAGTGATATGAAGCGATTACAGATGATACCGAGAAACGTTTCTTCCTTTGCAAGGTCCCTGACCTCCTCCTGCCATAGACATCAGGGAGGTGAGCAGGGCAACAAGTATACTTATTCTACCTCATCACATTTTTTTTAATTGGTTTTGTTTTATGTAGAACCAGCTAAGCTGTTTGCAGCCACTGCAATGAGTTTCTGGTGCCAGCAGGGATTTCTTGGGTGACCTCTGTGGAGTAGAAACCCTTAGTTATGTTACATATAAAGTCCTATACCCTCACAGTGAAAGGAATGATTTGGGGCAGAAGTCCATTATTTCTAGGCTGGCTTCATTTAACGTTACTAGTTCACCTTTGAACTGCTTTTCATTGTCTGGTGGCTTTACAAAGGAGCAGAAAAGGCTTATTGAAACTTAAAAATCAATTAAGAAGAAAAAAATCCCACATCTCTATATATCCATTTGGGACCTCAAAGTGGAGAAGGCACAGAGATGCCAGATTGATTCCATTTTCATCTTGGATAAATATTGATACTGAAGCATGTTTTACAAAGATCTGCTGAAATTCCTGGAAATTATATCTACCTACAAGAGATTGTTAGTGCCCTGACCTAGCTGTAGATAAAGTATATTAAAATACTATTAACATAGGAAAAAAAAATTAACTGGCTGAGTACAGTGGGCCCCAATGTCATCTCTTTGTCTGGAGGAGCACTGAGAAGGCTGCTAATGTGACTTAAATATTGCTGCTGATACAGTTCTGGGTCTGATGGTCTGAACTAAGCAGGATGTTTTCAGTTGCCAGAATGACAGTAGACTCAACATTTCGTTGTCTCTGTTTATACAGCAACAGTCTACATTTAGTAATTGTGAAACCTAGTTAACAAGCAATACCCTTTGAAAAAAAAAAAAGAGAAGAAAAAAAAAGAGAAGGAAAAAAAAAAGAAGAGAAAAAGCTCTGTGGTCAATAAATACGACAGGCCATGTTTCCCTGGTGCCTCCAGGCTGAGGCGGGTACAGCTGGAGCAGGGTGAGACTGGTAACTGGTGTACTCTTTCAGGTAGGGATGAAATAGCAAACAAAAGACCCTAGGATTTGATAATTCTCTTACTTAGCACTCAAGTATTTGTCTAGCTTCTTTCACAGAAGCATTAAAAGTAGTAATATATTACTTTTAGTTGTAAAGTGTTTATTAGATGGAAAATGCAATATAAAAAGGAGTTTTCATTATTGCCTTCCACGAATCCAGAATTTAATTTGTTTCTTGGTGCTTCGTTAAAACACTGTAAAGAAAAGAGAATAGTCTCTACTGATAGAGATGGATCTCCCTTGGATACTGCTGCACGTGCAGCCTCAAAGCAAGCTGCCATTTTAGTGAGACAGAATCATATGATTCTTGGTAAAAGTATGGCCAGAACATTTCTGTGTTAATGCTTCAGTGGGTGCTGCTTCTGTTCTGTTCTTCAGGATGCGAAGGATGTGTGCTTCTGGGAACATCTGGCTGCCTGTTTAGAAGATGCCAGTGATCTAAGAGTTTGCATGGGATGTCCTTTTGGGTACATCCGTGCTCATTATTTCTATAATATTAATAGAATGAGACAATGCATGAAATCCTGGCTCCAGCAAGCTGGATGGCAGAACTCCCACTGATTTCAATATGCTTGGGCTTTTTCCTTCTGTCTTGGTTGCTATGACTGTGTTGGTTTTTTTTTCTCCTATCAATGTTGCAATGAACTGCTCAAGGAAAGAAGAAGAGCAAGCAAACTCTGCGTAATTCCAGCTGTCGCTCCGCAGTTGTCCTGCACAGCAGCTGAAGGAATGTGACACTTTGGTGGTCATATGCCTTGACGGTGAACTTGGACCCACAGAGACCTCTCCAAGATTACGCTAATCAGTGTTCCTCCAGAGAGTTCTGTCATTCTCGCTTGCCTCTTGCTTATGCCACTGTAAATTAGAAGTTACTCTGCTGAAGTTGAAGTAACTAAATCAGCTTTAAGTGAGAAGAGAATTAGAGCTGTGCCTCTTGATTTTAAACAAAAATAACAAAACCTTAGTCTTGGCTTTTGTTTTTTGTTGTTTGTTTTTTTTTTTAAAGACAGTTCTTTGAAAAATGACAAGTCTGCTAATTTGCAACCGAGAATGGACGTTTTCCTGTTTAACCGAATAACAGGCTTAACTCTGCCTCCCTCAGACCATGAAATGTTGTCAAAACTGAAGGTCAAAGCCAGTGACATTTACTTTCCAATACGTGGCAATAGAGGGTATGTAGAGGCTGTATTGATGACAAAATATGCTCAATATTTTTTTGTGCTGGTGACACATGAAGTATCTGGCCACACTGAGCATTACTGCTGTGGATACAAAGCTACGTAGTTTGAGGTCTTTGGTTTCATCTGTTGTGCCATTGAGTTAATGTACTCTTGCCTAGACCTGCTGGGCTTTCCACTGTTGTGCTTTTTTTGGAATTGCTTATTGCTGCAATGTAAGCTGGCTGAAAATACCAAAAAAAAGCTTATATTAACTTAATACTACTGAAAATAATGCAAGGTGCGAAGATAATTTGATCTTTGATTTCCCTTGCAGCGTGAATTCAGGAGCCCGTACTGTCGGCTGCTTTGCTCTTTGTGTAGGAACTTTACACATCTAGCCTTCTAATCTTTGCTGTAAACTATATTAAAATACCAGTAAAAATGTTTTAAAAACTCATTCGCGTAAGAGCAGTGATTCAGCAGTCTGAAGGTTCTCTTTGTGTGTGTTTGAGGAACATGGTGGCAGTCACTCAGTGGTAACACTTACTCTAATGATGCAGATAAATTGTGCTTGCTCTTCTCTCTGTATATACATTTATTTTTCTTCCCTGCTGTGCACAATTTTAGCGCCTGATTTATCAACCTCAATTACAGGGGTAGAGCTTGATCTCTTTTCCTACATCACTTCTATATGCAGCCAGATGGGTGCATTGGCTGCCATGTTTTTTAAAAACCAAAAACACTCAGCAGCCCATCTGGAATCTCGGTTGGCGTTGGCTAAAGCCAGCATCGAGCAGAGATTCCAGATAAGTGCCAGCAGCAACACATTTCTCACTTTCAAAAAAAAAAAAAAACCAAAAAAAAAAAAAGACCCCGTCGTTTTCTTTCAGTTCTTGAGTTGAAACTTAAGACGGAATCAAAAACTGCGTTGGTTCCAAAAATACAAGAGCATTGCCATGTTAATGCAGATGCTTTCTGAAGTATTCAGGGGCTGTTCTGCAAATGTGCTGAAAATCCTGCAGCTACTTTAAGAGACTGTGGTTACGCTGCACTTGAAAACTGGATTGCAGTATTTCCAGGCATTTGTGCTATAGCTCTAACGTAGCTCTCACACCTACCACTAAGCATGAACTTTGGTAGTACTGGCTTCCACATGGAATATATTAGCCCAGCAGGGAATCTGATTACAACTTTGGGTAGCTTTCCCAGAGTAAAAATGATTATTTTTGAGTGAGGTGGAATGTGTTTGAGAAATGTGACCTTCCCGTTTAGATTTATAAGTAGTTGTTCAGTATGGAGCTAGAAATCTTTCTGCTCCCCAAGTTACTGATGACATAGGGACAAATTTTTAAGTTGATATAATAAGCAGTGTGTCCATGGGAAGTAAGAATGTGGGGGAAAAACAAAAACAAAAATCCCCCTCCCTTAGTATCTTGCATTTAGAGGAGATAGATATTTATCTTGGACTCTGTCTGTGTGAATGGGGAAAAAAAAAAAAGCATGCCTGCATTTTTTTAAAGGAATACTGTTTGATTATAGCTAATTGCTGCAAAAAGACACATGGCAAGAGTGGGAAACACTCCAGGATCTAGTTTTGAATTTTTTTCTGCAGGTTTTACTCTTATACTTAATGTGAAGTAAAATGGGAAGCCTTATTTTGTGACTCGGTGGAGCAAAACTGCCCATCTGAGAAGAAACTCTGCCGAGCAATAGAGGGGATGCAAGGAAATTCTGTCCCACCCAAAGCTTAATTACTCCTGTTACTGTTAATTCTGCACTTGGATCTTAACAGAGTACCTCAGCATGATTTTGGGGGAAATAGACAGTAAAGCAATTTAGATTAATAAATAGCTGTATTGATATGAATTCAGATGCTTTAGTTTAGTTCTACCTTAAAAAGAAAAAAAAATAATCTCAACCCTAAATCAAACAAAAAACCCAAGCAAGAATGGTGGTTTTCTTTCCTCCTTAAAACTTGATGCTTAATTCTAAGTTGTTCCAGCTTTATATCCATTTTTTCAACAAGGAGTTTAAATCTGTGAATATGTATTTTTTGAGTATGTTGCGAAGCCTTATTATCATGTGCATGGGATTTTTAAGTTGTTTCCATTTCCATCCATGATGAAGTATTCAGAGACTGTATGCTAACACAAGGGCCATAATAAAGTTAGCTTTATTTACATGCAAGTTACAGGGTATAAAAATCAAGTTAATTCATAGTGTTTTGCTGCATTAACTTCTCTCCATCCTTTTTAGGATGCAAGAGTGTTTTTGTTTCTTTAGACTGGAAATTTACTTCCGTCTTTCAGATGGTAGAGAATAGATGGAACCAAAGACAAGCACTTAGTCTGCTTCACTTGTGCATGTGGAACAACACTGGAGGCAATGCTGGACACCTCTCTGATTTTGTTAACAATTTTGAATTTTTTTTGAGCAATAGCTTCCAGTTTACCAACTCTGGATTCTCCCCAGGCTGTCCTCTTACATACTTTTTATCGGAATGGCATGCATCTAGGTGGAATTCAACAGCAAATATTGTGTAACTTGGCTCTGTAGACTTGAGTGCACTATTTAGTGGAGCTGCTGGTGATGAACTGAGGGAGCCCTGCTCTGTTGTAGGACTAACTGGCCTCCTACTGGGAAGCAGTGGGTGTCCTTGGCAGGTCAAGGAATACGCCTCCTCTGAGTGCTTTCTGGCTTACCTTCTACTTTTTCCTCTTCCATCCCCATGCAAAGAGGGCACAACGCTTCCATTGAGTACTTAGGGGAGGCACTGCTAAGGGTGGAGGGGCTTGATTTTTGTATGGAAAGGGGGATTTGATATATGGGAAGTTTAGATGTTGCAGGCAGACTTGGGTCTCGCTGTCTTCAGTCACTGCTTTTGGAAGTGCTGTGCTTTGGCAGGGTGACGCGAGACACGACACTGAGAAGTTCTGGCGTCCTGTGATGTGTGAAATAGGCTGGGCTGGTGGGTCAATTTGTAGTACAAGCGGTTGCTGCCTGGTTATTGCAAACAAAGTAAAGCTCAGAGGATTATGGGCTGAGCTTCTGAAACCTGTCTGGCCTGCTATCAGAGGGTGCCCTTGACATTAGATGGTTCCTTAGCCACAGAAAGTTTTATTGTAATCGTCAATATTATAGTTTAAAACAGTGCTACAAAATGGAAGAGTCTGATACCTCTTTACAATTTAGGTACTCTGTTTCATTTAATGTTCTTTGTAGTCCGTCTGTTTAGAGTGGTGTTTGTCTTGTACAGCAGTGGAGAAGACATTTGAAATTAGAGCGATGTAACTATGGAACACGAGGTCTGGCTGAAGCTGCAGGAGCAGAAATAGAGCCAGAACCTTCCAACTTCTGTTTTGAATTTTCCAGGTTGTGTTTCTTTAAAACTGGAATAATTTTGAGCAGCCAGAAAATGCTAAAGCTTTAGCATAATGATGTGTGGGTGTGGTGTCAGGAACTGTTATTTCCCTTGAGAATATTTGTCATCCTTTGAATAAGATCAGAAATAGATTTAAGCGCTCGCTACTATGAGTTTTTCTTCTTGGTATTTATTTTATTCTTTTTGTTAGATGTTATTCACTTGATTGTTTCCTCCTCCTCCCAATACCTCTTACCCTTTCTGCATGTTTAGTCTCCAGCTTGTCCTGTCTGCCTGGTGGGTTATGACCTGTCTTGGCCAGGAACCAGTGAGTTCCTGGAAGGGAAGTGGTGCCTCTTGCTGTTCCTCCTGCACCTTGCACAGCGGGGCTCTGAGCTTGCCAGTGCGCTCCGAGGCATTGCTCTAATGCAACAGTAAATATTCCTGCCTACTCTTCTGATGTATTTCTCATCTTCTAAAGGTGATTCTAGCTTAAAAGAAAAAGAAAACCAAACAAAACAAAGTGCCTACCCAGTAGCAGCTCCATACGCTGGAAGTAGGAAATACTCCTCCACACAGACATCCTTGCTGAACACTGACCAAGCCAGTTCAGTTGAGATGCTGTAATTAACACTGGCTTCAGCATCCAAAGGGATGTGTGGGGGGACAGTCTCAGCTGGGAGTCTTTGTTGTAACCTCTGAAAGCTTCTCATCATCTGGGCTTTCTTGGGTCCTGTTACCAGAGAGGAAATTTGGCTCTCAACTTCTTTTGGCTGGAAAGAAAAGGGAGAGGGGCTGCTCTTAAACTTACTTTAATCTGCTCTGGAAAGCTAGGCTTAAACCTTCTATACACCATTTAATCAGTGGTCTGGGCATAATTGTGCTGCATAAGCATAGATATGCATATAGTACCTTTTGAAATGCTGTAGGGTGTTTGTGACAATGCTTCAGGGTCAGCAAATCTGGCACAGGAACAATGGGATACCCAGGTCCTTCTGAAGCAGCCTCTAGAGCCCTGGTGAGTGACTGTAGAGCATCTTGGATGGCATGTGAATGAGAAACTATGTTGTTTTATCTGCTTTCTGCCCACATTAGACATACAGTTTTTGGATTGGGTGCTGATGGAGACAGGAAATATCTTCATCTGTATATTAGAATGAACCTGGCACAGCTTGGGGACCACATAAGCAAAATTGGATCTCATCACCCATAGCTCATTTTTATTAACTTTGGTACCAATATCAGCATTTCATAAATGAGAACAGCATCTCGTATCAAACCAGCTTTCTTTTCTGCAGCTCAGTTGATGGGACCTGGGTGGCAACAGGCCACTAACTCAGGGCATCATTTTGGTTAATACTCAAGCTTTATTTTTCCTTGTTCAGGAAGTACTGTCAATATATACATGTTTTTGCTGGCCTTTTCTGTTTATGTGGGCACTTGTTTCTTGTCCATGGCAGGTTGTGCCGAGAACTTTCTCAAGTATCAGTACTTTCAGTGTCTCTTTCCACTTTTTTTGGTTTGCTTGTTTTTTATTATGGAGAAAGAATATTCTTTGTGTTTTATTTGTGGGAGGTTTGTTAAAATGGAGTTATGAGCTTAATTTTTTTGCTGCTAGGGAGCTTCTTGCTTTCCACCAAGGTGGAATTCTTTGTTCTTATGTATATATTGCTGGGTTTTTTCAGTGTCCCCAAGGAATTTAGAATCTGCAACAGTTAATCATGTCCTATTTTTCTGTGCAGTTGCAACTTTGTAACTTGTCAATTTTTTGTGTATTCCCAATATGCTTTTGTGTTGGTATTTTGAGAGAAGGGAGTCTGTGTGTGTGTGTGTGTGTTAGTATTTGGCAGTAGGAGTTTACAAAACCTGTAACAGGATGTTTTGCATGTCTGGGATTGGAAATGATACCTTGCATTAGTACGATTTGTCACCTGTAGAAAACCTGGAGTGGTGGTGACAACTGCGATCCTGTGTGGACAGGATAATGCCCCTTTGTTTAGAATTCTTCTCTGTCTGCTCAATAATTAGTAGATGGAAGAACCCTTCTAAACCATGTTTATTTGAATGTAAAAAAACTTGCAACAATCGATAGACACGCTTTAGCTTAGGAGTCGGATCTGCAATACACAGCAGATGTAGCCATTTCCCAAGTAGCATAAGGATGCCTAATAAATAAACTCAAATCCCTGAGAAAATTATGCTGCATTTGAGGGGATATGTGTTATCTCCATTTATCAGCCTCTGAGCTGCTGTTGTTCTGCTCTCTACACGGGATTAGTAATAGTGGGATTAGTAATAACATACTATAACTAGGCAAAGGGAAGGGAGGCACCGCATGCTAAAGCTGCGTAGTGCCTCCAGGAGGAAGGGTGTTTGGAGTGTTTGGAGGTCAGCTGTTTATGCTATGTTGGGTGTGGGGATTTTTTGAGGGCAGAGAAGACAGCTGGAGTCATATATTCTGTTGCAGTTGACAGTACTAGGCATCTATTTTTGCTGGTTAAATGTATTGTAATAAAAATCATAATAGGCTTGTTTGAATGGCCAAGTGTTTGGTTCTTGACATTTTTCCTCTTCTTTGAGATGCTGCTATTTTCAGTTGCTACTTTCCCCAATGATTCTGGGAGGGAAGAGGTGGTTCCTTAAGGCTTTGTTCTCGGGCTTTTTTGCTCTTCACCTTGATCTTCAGGTAATTTCTTCAATTCATAGCTGAATCAATGACAGCTGAGGCTATCGCATCCCCGTGCAGGTGATTTGTAAAAGTGTCTCTTTGTCCTCTGCTAAGCTTCTACTTTTCTATCTTGCGTGTTGGCTTGTCTCTGTAAAATGCCTTACAAATGTCTTCTCAAAGCAAGTAGACTGTTACAGAAACCTCAGTACCTCCTTTGGCTCAGGACCACACCAGGCAGGTTATTTTGAATTTCCTCCATCTCTCCAGGGTATTTTCTTGTTCAGGCCTTTCTCTGCTAACCTGTCTGATTAATATATATTAAGTAAATCTGTCTTCTCAGTCATACTGATTACTCCTGTTGGTCCAGCCAAAACACTTCTACTAACCTACTCGTCCATGAAATCCCTATCCTAGAAATCCCCTGTAACCTTCTCATCCAGTTATTGTATCTGATGGATACTTTTTGTCACTCTTGAAAGTTATACATAATTGTGACCCTCTCCGTTTAGCTTCACTTGCCAGGCTTTCCAAGGTCTCTTGTCACTTCTGCTCTGCTACTTGCTTGTCAGATACTTCATGATCGGCCTTTGTGCTGCCTTCTCTGTGGCTTCCTATATGTTAATTTGGGACATCTGCACAGGTCCCTATCCTGTCTGCTTTGTAAGTCCCGCTTGAAGACCTGCGTGTACCGTGCTGCTCAGTGAACCGAGCTGACAGATGTACAAATTGCTGACTCTTCCCTGAATCGAGGTTCAGAAAAGTGTTTGGAAAATGCCTCGCATCTGTATCTGCTGGCAGCACCCACAAAGTAATAATACTTGAAGTGGAAATCAGTCTGACTTCTGGGTACGGCTTCTCCACTTGTAACGCCTGGCATGGATGGCTGAATCATCTTTGTCTAAATAGACAGGACTGTGAACAGATGGTAAATAATTTACGAAAAGTGAAGCTATGAGCAGGCCTAAGATTGAACTTCGTGTCATATCTTTCTTACTGTCGTAGATGTAGACTTGCAGCTCTGAATCACAGCAGACTATACTCCATTTATAAGATGAATTTGAAATCATTTAAGAGTAAATGAGACAAAGCTGAATTTCTTGAATTAGGCTAATAACAGGCAATGATCTCCCCGAACAAAGGGCTGTGAAGAGACAGAAAAGCATTGCCAGAAATTCTTCTTCTGCCTCTACCCAGAAGCCCTGGTTCAAAGTAATGCCGAAGCCACTTGTCATTTTTACTTCAGCTGTTCCTCTGACATGTTCAAACCCAGCACTGGATGCTGTGTCAGAAAGTTTCTTGATGTTTGAAGAAACAGCATTAGCTGTGAATTTGGGAAGATACTGCAGAAGGAATAAATCCAGTATGTTAGAAGTAAGGGGCCGTACTAGTAACTGTGCTTTGGGAATATTTACCAACAGTGGTACCTCTGTAAACTTGGGGTGACTTTGATAGCGATCTCCACTGTCCAAAATCACAGCATCTGCTAGCACTGAGAGACAAATGCAGAGGTCTGCAGTCCCTGGGTAAGTTACAAACCTGTTCCTGGTTGAAATATAGGACTGAAAGTGCTAAATGACGTTATTCCTCAATTTATTATAGTTAATCTTATAGACACAATTAGTGTTTTTGTTGGTTCCGCTCTTCCACTGGTTTACAGAGCTGAGGTTCTCTCCAAACTGTTTTAGGGGAAACGCAGAGTATGAGTACAAATTTGATGTCGTACTCCAGTACATAGAGCATTAATTATCTTTCAGTCTTCATGTGATTGCTTTGAAAGCAGAATCAAGATAAAAATGAAGGGGTGCTTTGACAGTCAGCAGCACACATTTTCAAATAACCAATTGAAGGCTGCATTGTCTCAGTGCTGTATTTTCAACATGCAAAAGCTCTTGCAGGGAGAAGATGATCTGGGCCAGCATAACAGAACTTGGAGAAAAATAAAACAAAGTACAGTATGTTTTCTCCTGTCTTTCTGATCAGTCAAGTCTGTCCAGATGTTTTACATCTCCCACAGCAGTTAAGGTGTTGGCTGGGAATAAGTGTCCAGTTGCTCCCTCTGGCAACTGTCTGTCAAAGGCTGTGTTGGCTGAGGACTTCTCACGTGAAAATGAGGGCTATAATTGCTGAAGTCAGCAGGCCAAACATTGACTTTTGTGGCTTGAAGTATATGTTCTTTTGAATAATTCCCTGTTCTAGAAGAGACAAGATTATTGACCTTTGGAGGATTCTGCCACTGCTTTTCTCCTGATGTAGACACTTTTTTCCAACTAAGACCTCATTTTTGGCAATGTCTATGGATCTGTTGACAAGACTTAGTGGAACCATTGCTTAATTCAGTGACTTCTAGCATAACCTGCCCCAGACTAGCCATGCTGTGTACTGATACCTGCAGTTGCTTAAAGTAACTGAGTTTTGCTGACTTTTGGGTATATGTACAATATGGACTGTGTAAGCCCTTGAACAAGTTCTTTCTTATTCACAGGGCCACCAACACTTCAGAGAAAAAATAGATGATAATGTTTGTTAGAAGCAAACTTTGTCCAAATGGTATCTGACATACTATATCCAGCTTTTAGCACTAAGATGTAATACAGAAGGGAGTTTCATGGTGGTTGATTATATGGAAAGTCTTAGATTCGGTTGTGGGTTACATACTTTTTTTTTTTAAAGATTCTTTCATAAGTGTTCTTTGAACTTGCACCCTTTAATCAAAAAAGTTGATGGTAAGACTGTTCTGCCTGTTCTGCAATACTAAGTAACAACAGTGCTCCTCATTAGTCTTGAAGACAGGCTTCAATTTCAGTCAAACTGATGAGTAGAAATTTTGTTTGGAATATCAAAGTAGTGATAATGTGGAAGTTTTATCGCAGTAATGGGTGATTTTTTTAAATTTTTTTTTTGTCTTTAGTCAGGCTTGTGGCTAATGGTACAACTTAGATGATGGTTTCTACACAAAGAGAAAAAGGGCGTAATTCTGCCAAATGAGAAGTTACATGATTCATTACAAGGACCCTTAATTTGCCTTATTAATATTTTAGGAGTAATTTGTGA
>JAOXNO010000003.1:7183447-7222483 GCA_028565335.1 Limnodromus scolopaceus
TCTATTAAGCATGGTAGGCTTGCTAGTGTGATCTCAAAATCGCAAAAACTCTCAGAATTATTTTTGAGATGAGTGCTATCCTGTGCTAAAAATATGTTGCACTACTGCAATCATTTCCTAGCTGGATTCACTCCATCACACAAGCTCTTTATCTGAAATTGCTATAAGCCATAACATAAAGCTTTTTACTTACACACATCTAATTGAGGGAATATTTATTTGGTGCATATTAAATTCAAACTGGCCTACTTCTGAAAGAATATTTATTACTTGAAATCTCAGTACTTTGAAGAGAGAAATTTTAGAACAATTCTTATTCATATGACAGAGTTAATTAGAAACTTGTGTTTTACTTCCTGTAATGTTTGAAAGGGAGTAGTGTATTTTTTGACAGATAGATATAGTAAATCAGGATTTGTTGACAAAATTAAACTGTAAATGAAAATTTAACTTTTATTGGGCACACTTTGAAACAGTTTACAGGATACGCGTGGAACTTCACAGACAAATCTGGTGTGTTATAGCTTAGAGCTTATAACGCAACGACGTCTATTCTGGCTTTTACAGCTTGATCATGCATTATGGATGCATTGCAAAATGGGGACATGTTCCCTGCTGTTGGCTTGGGGAAGCAGTGTGGCTAGCAATCCCAACGTCTTTTTATAAACCCCAATCTTTAATGCATATGGAACAATGTGAGGAACCAAACTGTCAAGAACCAAAGCTATGTCTCAAATATTTATTATATACAGACCAGGCTGTTGGCTCTTCCTATGGCCACAAGCTGTGCTTGTGATTTTGGAGTAGATCCTATAGCACAATACCTGGCTCCTTCCACTGGGGATGTATCATCTTACTGCAATCACAGCCACTTCTCTCCTCCCCCATAAACCCCTCCGAAGATGTATTGTGTGTATTTTGAGAAGAAGCCATCTTCCAGTAAACTGGGCTCTTGTGCTGATGGTAAAGACCAGACGTATGTGCTAGAAATTGGCAGTAATGAACAGCAATTATTGGGCTGAGGCAGTTGTATAGTATGTGCAGCACATGTTTAAAAACAGGTGAGAGATGATTGATCTCATAATATGGCAAAAAAAGTCATAGAATCCCGGGTTGGAAGGGAACTCAAGGATCATCTGGTCTAATCTTTCTTGTCAAAAGCACAGTTCAGACAAGATGGCCCAGTGCTCGGTCCAGCTGAATCTTAGAAATGCCCAACGCTGGGCAATCCACCACATTTAAACTTCAATGTTGGACATCTTATGAGTCCGTTGTAGTGAGTAGTCGTGTTGTAGTGAGAATTTTGTGCCCTAGAATTATGCTTGGAACTTGGAACTATTTGGTCTATGACTATAGCTCCCCTCCACCCAACTAAGAGCTTTTAGCCTGAATTATACTAAATCCCAAACAGCGTCTGGGGATGTTACATTTTCATGGCAGGATGGGCTTGGATGAAGGTTTGGTGCAGCTCATGTGAGGACTTGTGTTTCAGATAGATCACTTGTTAGCGTTTTCCTTTATTTATTTATTTATTTTGCTTGTGATGTCTCTAAAATTGGCTCAAGTCTAAAATACGTTCTTTGCTTCTCTTGGAGTTCCTATATATGTGCAACTATGTATTTTTTCAAGAAGACTGTGCTTGTATTTAGCATTTCTGTGAAGGGTGTGTAATGTCTGAGATGTTGTGTAAAGGCCAAGCAAGTTACAGATACATGGTATCAGCTCACAGCTTGAAATGGGATGTTATGTCTTTGAATCTGCCCAGGTGCAACTGAGAAAATAACAATACTCTCAGCTTTTTTTTTTCCCCAAAATTGTATAAAAGCTATTTCATATTATTTAGAAGTACAAAACCAAAGGCAAATCTTGACCCACTTATGAACTTACACAGGCCAAGGGAAAGATGTTGAGACGGTATCTGCTCAGACCATCCCAAGTCTTGACCTTTGTCAGAGAGTTCTGGAGTATCTGGTAGAGGCACCTTATGCTCTGAATGCCTCTTAAATTATTAAGGGGTCATTAATATATGTTGGAAGTATTTGAGACTGATTTTAAATATAAATGCAACAATTCAAAATGTAATGGGAGATAGGACATGAAACCAAAATGAAGGTTATAAGATAAGAAAGGCATTTTGGGGAAAATAGGGTGCAACAAAAACACTGGGAAAACTGGGCACATGTAAGAGTCTGTACCAGTTTTTGTGTCAGAATGTTTAGACTTTAAGTTCTTGGGATTTCTTGTATATTTTTCTTCCTCTGGCTTGGTATTGTTAAATTGTCCAGTGTAGTAGTGCAGCTTATAGGCTACCAATGCATAGATTCCTACCTTGTGATGTACCATCAGGAACAATTTTCTAAAATGGTGAAAACCATATGTTTAGGGAAATAGCTTATCACAAAGTAACTGGAAGGTGAATGCCATACAGTATGTTCTGCATCTCTATGTAATCATGATGAAATGGATAATCCAACCACAAATTCAAGGTGCCATTGGCGTTTGGCTATCAATCATAATGTCATAGTTAAATCCTACCTCAGAATATTATGGAAAAGGAGCAGTAATATGGCTCAGCAATCTCTGCAGGTAGACTGAAGGTCGCTGGAGAAACGCTAGTGAATCTGCTTAAGCTGACGAGTAAGTGAATCAGGATTCACTCTCTGAATGTAGCTAATGTCAGCATTAGATTTTTGGTAGAGGTTTTTACACAGTTTGCCAGAACAGGGGATGGATATCTCATCTCTGAGTAAACATTGGCTGTTAGCTAGACAGGAAGCAAACACGGGAAGAGTGGGCCTACTGTGAAAGCATAGAAATAACATCTGGTTGCCAGGTTTAAGCAAAAAAAAAAAACCCACTGATATTCCTGAGGAAGGTAGAGACTTAAGATGCTGAATGCATGGAGTTCGCTGACCTTGTACTTTAAATACACTATGTTTAGCCCTATCGGTAGTTACAACCTACTGCCCTCCTGGTGATTATTTTTCATGTAAGAAATTGTCCTCAGCTCTTGTTGCATCCTGCCCGTTAAGGAATCTTGTTTTCACTTTGTTGGAACGTGACCAGCTTTTTGTACAACTGGGTCCTTAGAGTTAACTGCGAAGTCAAAAGTTTCATTAAAAAGAGGTAATAGTGAAAACACTTCTCTTGATTCCAAATAAGCATCTGTGATTACTAGAGAAAGCATGGGACTTAGAAATATGGGTGTGTTCCTGGAGCACTATGAAATGTAATGCAGTCGGGAATCTGAAGTCATTCAGTGGCCTATTGGGGTTTTTTTGGTTTCCATTTTTTTCCTTTTAACATAGTGTCACTTGCACAGTTGTTTCTTCTCTACCAAGTTATGGAAGGTATTTGAGGTGATAACACATCATGATTTTAATGGTTTTTTTTATTTATTTATGCATTAGCAGATCTGCTCAGGGCATGGTTCAGTTATCCTCTTGAAAAAACTGGGAGATTAAAGAAAACCTCCGCAGACCCTCAGTACACAATGGCTTGTTTCTCATGGGGCAGCTCTGTTTCTTGAAACGACTTCAGGCAGGGACTGAGTGTGTTTGCAGGCAGATGTGAATTCATGTTCTGCTTCAAACAGATGTGGCTACGCTGTGAGCATTAACAGGTAGCTGTGGTTGTTTGGTAAACACAGGGGATTAGTGGCCAAAGTGATTAAGTCCAGTTTGGGCATTGTGGCTGCACAGACCCTGGTCCAGGCAAGCTGGTGTCTGCCTGTAAAAGATGATGTGAATGATCTGTGGGCAAGAGCAGGCTTCTCTGCTGCTGCTTCATCTCCCTTTCTTAGAACTGCTGCCTGTACCCAATGTTGCGTGACAAAACCCAGCAGCAACCCAGCAGGTCTTACCAGGACTGCACACTCATTTGCAAACAGAGAAAAGGAGCTCGGAAGGCTGCGTACTGGAACCTCTTAAGATTCAGAGACAGTCTGCACCAGTAACAGGCAGGTTGTGAGATCTTGATCCTCCTAGGAGTATGTGGTACTCCAGAAATCTTGCTGTGTTCCATGAGATTATTTGTGATGTAAGGTAGTATGTAACACAAGGAAGGGACATCACAATCTGTCTCTCCAAATTAGCAATCTGTTACAAAGATCAAATTAAAATTAAGGTCAGATTTCCATTCTCCCATGCACGTATTTGGCTGACATGCAAGTCAACAAGAGTTCTGTGTGTGACTCAAGATGCAATTTGGCCCTAAATTAATTTCATTAGTAAAACTGAAACTCAAACATGGTGTGAATGAGACATCTGTTAGTCTGCTGATTCATGTCTAAAGAGAAATGTCATAAGGATTTTTAGAATGCGATGCTGCATATGAGGCAGCTGCACTGACGTTGCGGATCAGTCTGTTTCAAATGAAGGCTGAAACAATAAACCCTTCTGTGATTCTTTTTGTTGTGAATGTATGTCTTTAAAAATGCATAAAAACTAATGTGTAACTATGAAAATGAGATAGGGATGCAATGAAAGAGGCACGGAAGCTTCCCATTGGTGCTGACCCATCAAGCTTAGGTAAATTGTCACTGTCCTTGTAATTTAACTCCCCTTAAATCCTCTTTTGTGCTTTCCTTCTTCCCCCACTGCCCCTACGAAGAGAAGGACAGTAGTTAGGTGTGGCAGCACACGATAGTAAAGAAATCATGTGCGTGGGAAATATTAGCCTTAAATGACAGTCTGTTACCTTCTTTTCTGAGCATTTAATCAGCCTTTTCCATTTAATTTTATTGGATGTATTTTGCGTTGGTCCTTTTTTTCTGGTTGGAAATGTATTTGCTCCTATTGAACACTCACATAATCACAAACCTTCACTAATGGTTACAAAATGTTATTTATTTATGTTTATTTGTTTTTTATTGGCTTTTATAGCATCTGTTTCCTTTGGCATGTGAGCTTCCCTGCTACTGAAACTGGGATTTCAGGAACATGAATTGAAGCTGTAGTGAGATTGCACTTTAAACTCCCTAAAATTTTTTTGGTGGGAGCCTGGGTATGCAGGGACGGCAGGGTGGGTTGCACGCCTCTTCCGCTGAGAAACAAGCACTAGGAACACAAGAATGTCAGAGTAATAACAATCTTCTTTTCATGCAGATTTCCCAGGAGTAAAGGCGGCATATTGTAGATGACACATTAACAGGCTTGTCTGTAAATAGAATGTTTTTTCAAAGTCTTCCTTGGGGCACCAATGACTGTTCAATGCAACATTAATGGATGCATTCTCCTGATACAGTAACAAGAATTTGGAGACTGAAAGAGATAGTGAACTTGCCTCCTGCCAGATTTTGCATATCTTTGGTTTTCCTCTAAATACATACCTGAATTGCTCTCTCATAGCAAAGGGAAATCCACCCTTGCGTCTGTGGTTCCAGTGACCTCTTTTAGAAGATAGTCTTCTACTGTGTAAGTTTGAGAGATGGTGAGTAAGCAGAGCAGTACTCTGTTCCCAATGATTTGATACAGGAGATGTATGCTCCAGCAGCTGGGGTGCTGTGGGGACATGGAGTGTCTTCTGAACACGGCTCTGGTAATAAAGAACCTGTACGGTAATACAAGTCCTGGTACCCACAAGTACTGTCCATTGGATCAGTTCTGCTCCCTCACACAGAACCCTTGTAGCTGCTTGTTCATGGGACAGTGAACAGCTGTCCCACAAGGAGTGATAGAAATGAAAAGCTAATGCAAAATACAGTTTGGTTTTTGAGAAGTGAAGTATATTTCCTCTCCTCCGTGGCTCCAAGGTACGTAGCTCTTCTACCCCATATGATTTGTTAAGTCGAATTATTTAGCCCTGTTTTTCAAAATATTTGACTGGTCATCCCTCTTATTCTCTTTGTCCTTGCTCTCTTTTTAAAGCTGTTGTCAAAATCAGGAGCTTTGAAGGGTATCTCTTATTCCTTCTGTGTTGTCATTGCAGAGCCCCGTTATACGTATGGTCTCTGATCAGACTGTGGAAAGACTGTATGAAATAGCATTTTAGCTTCAGCAGATTTCACTGCCTGTGATGATTTGGCACAATTTCCATCTGGGTTATGCCTGATTTCCAGGTCTCTTTATGTCAGAGGTACAATAAATGTTTTGTATTTTGACAGGTGTCTGTTGTTTGTTTTTCAATTTACTTACTGGGATGAAGTCATCAACTTGTCTGGATGAAGGTGGCATAAGTTAGCACATCCGTAGGAAACCTAGATTGCTACAGTAGTGTTCCAGGGACATGAAGTATTTCAAGCCTACCAAATGTGTCTTCTACTCTTCCAGGTTAGGTCTTTTGTTAGCTACTTTCCACTGAGTCTTCTACTCTTCCAGGTTAGGTCTTTTGTTAGCTACTTTCCACTGAAGCTGTTCTACTCTGCTTAATTTGAATAGTTAACTTGAGTTCTTTTCTCTTCCCCTTTTTCTGCCTCTGGCAAATTCTCCAAGTATCAGGCAATTGAGCCTTTTCCTGATCCAATGAATATTTAAATATCTTATACAAATATTTGCTATATATTAATTGAGAACAAGTGAGCAAACAAGAATAACTTCATATGCTGATGCTTACTGTAGTTTACAGGTAGTGGGGAAACAGGATGATGCTAGAGCTCCAGCACATGATTTTGCAAGTACTAGCTAGGCAGAGTGAGTAGCTTTGATATGACTGCCCTTGGAATACTCTGTAGCTCAGTAATGTAAGGGCACTTGGTGAGTAGGAGATCCAGATCTGCTAGAAAGGATGTTTAAACCTGCTAGTCTCCAAGTGCACGTTATAATTGCTTATTTAAATTTGAGTTAAGGTCATGCACATTATTTGTTCCTTAAAACTGCATTTTGTCTTTTTTTAATTTTTGGAGGAACAAGGAAGAGTGACTTCAGTGCTGAGAGGGACCATATTGGATCTCATCAGCATAGGCTACAGGAGTCACCTGTACTTCTAAGGCATTCCTTACTTCTACATAAGCCTGGAGGAGCAGGGAAGTGCTAATGCAAAACCACATGAGATTGAAATGCTCCAATATACTCTGAGCGGTTCTTTTTAAGAACATGAAAATGAGAATTCACTGTATATGATAATTTAAATTATATTGTTTAATTCATGACTTGGCATCTCTGATATACTGGAAGAACCTGTACAGAGTCAAACACCATTGTAGCCATTAATTTCTTTGCCATAATCTCTTTCTTTCTGAAGTACAAGTAGTAAGAGGGAAAGAAAAGAAATTAGATTAAAAAGGAGTGGCTAATCTTTTTCTATTGTTTTATATTCTTGTGAATATAATAGAAAGTAATGCAAAAGTAATAATTACGTTACTGCTTTATGTTCCAGTATGTAGGTGTGCTTAAATGTCAGTCTCTTGTCAAGCAACCACTTCTGGCTAGTACTCAACTGGTAACTTGGACTGAACAAAATGGCTTCTGAGGAAAAAGTATTGGAGCAAAGTTCTTGTGTACATGTGATTTTTGTTTTACTTGGTTCTTTTATAAAGCCCTGAGATACCTGATGAAAGAGAGTGCATGGCAGGGGACACTGCAATAGACCACAGGGCTTTTTGTCTTGGAAAATATCTTGATTATATAAGAAGATTGCTTGCCTTCGTTGTCAGTCATAATTAGTCTTCATTGGATGATAGAGGCTACTGTTTTTCACTCTAGTCCTGGACTTTCAGGATTGAAACAGGTTATTTTACTGTCTATTAATTATTCCTTTTAATGGTGGTGAATATAGACGTTTCTCAGCAAATAAGCATGTATCTCTGTGAACAAGCAAGTCTGGCAATCACCTTGTTAGCAATGCTGCAGGAAACAATAACAAATACCAGTAAGCATATTACTCTTCTTGCATACCCTTGAATTGAAATCAGTGGCTCAGACTCATCAATCACTGAAAGAAGGTGCTGATACAACATGTATATCTTCTGTTACATCAAAAAGACTTGAAGAAAACTTTTTCTTCTGAAGACCAGCTATTTATCTTGGCTGAAACTAACAGTAATTCTGAATTGTTTTGCCAGGCGGGGGTGGGAAATGATGGACACAACAAAAACCCTTCCCAAAACAAATCTCTTAATTCAGTAGATTTGGTTAGGCTGGAAGAGTCATCAGAGCTGGCACGTTTTGAAACATTGTCTTTTGAAGCTTAACTAAGCGTTTTCTTTTAAAGCTAACTGCTCCCCAATCCCAAGTTAAACCTTGCCTTCAGCCAAAACCAGAATTCCAATAACACACTTGTACAGAGCCGAAGCAGCTGCCGTGGTACAGGAGTAGGGATTTTGTCCTTTATTTTCTCCTCTGACCATACTCCAGAAAAGTAACCCAGAATTTTCATCGTATCTTACCACTTTAGCTCACCTGTTAAGAACCAAGACTACCCGATAATTACTCAATTATGTGTTGATAAACCATGGTAGTTCTCAGAGGATAATCAGCCAGGCTCCCCGCTTGGAAGTGGGAAGCATTGGATTTCTGTTCTTGGCTCTCTTTCTGGATCCCCAGTAGAGTTGCTTAGCATTAATGATTTTATTAAAGGGAGTTTATTCAAGAACTTCTGACCATCTCTAAAGGTGGAGCAACTTCGATTCAGGTGGTAGAGCCTCCTTTGCATAAAAAGTAATGAACAACTCTTCTTTTTTGTTGTTGTTCTTTTTTCTTAGATTAACAAAATTCTGAAGAATTTTTAGGTCAATGCTTGTAGGAAAACTTGTTTAGCAGAGAGTACGAGTAAGTGGTAAGAACAGTCCATTGAGACTGCTTTTGAATGCCTTTAGCACTTTGTTATGCAACAGATGAGAGTATTACAGAAGCAGTTTTGAGGTTAGATTAATATTCAGCAGTATGTGACGTAATCTCACAAATCAATAGATAAAATTGCTCTGCAAATAAGAAAGCTTTACTTTCTTATCTCCGGTAAAAGCACTTGAGGCTGTTGGCTCAAACCCATGTCGGTGTGGGAATTGGACTGTGAAAGGTCTAGTGATACATGGCAAAGGTGGTGTATTTCACACTTGCTTTGCCCCAGTTTTGTATTAACATTTGATAGTTTGGTGCATCAGAAACAGCTTTTTAGAGCCAGTGAGTTCTGATGCCCCCAGGTTTGCTTCATTGCTTTTTTTAATTAATGCCTTACTATTTTGAGAGATCTCCATCAAACAGCAGAAAGCACATGTTTTCATGTATTGTTTTGATGCTTTGGAGATTAGCATGTTTAAACTAATGGGAAAGCTAGTTGCTGAGACGTTCAGGTCATCTGGAAGGTGAGGATTCAGCTTTGCTGGGGATCTTGCCTGGTGCACAAACCTGGCTCTTCCGATGAAGGCTTTGGAGGTCCCGTGGCAGGGCCAGCTCAGAGTGCTGGGTTGCTTCCAGTTGGTAATTTCTCCCCGAGCCAGGGGCTTTAGCGGGTTTGTGCTGCTGGTTAGAATTAGCCCAGAAAACCATGACACTGAGGGGGCTTTTTGAAGGGAATTTAAACCTAATTTTGAGTTTGTCTAAGCCAGGCATTCGCTGGAGCGGTTACATAGAACACGCTCAGCAGATAGTCTTTGTGCAGCTTATGGCTGATCCTCTCGCCAAACTGGGGGAAGAAAGCAGCAGCGCCTTTGTACAGCGGGAGAGCATAGTTTATTACCCAGTAGGTGCAATTTAAAAAGATCTGAGGGAGAGATGACAGATGTGAGGAGAACTTATGTCCAAGTAGGGTCAGTTATATTTAGATGCCCTGGTATATTTGTGTTTCGAAATGGCTTTTTGAGAAATAGCAGTCTTAAAAGGAAGACCAAAGCCTGGCCAAACAACATGCTGTTTGATTTTACATCAAACCTTTAAGACAGGATAATATTCACTCCAGGGAGAAAGAACGGCTGAATAAATATGTAGAAACTTAAAGGTATTGAGGTTTTGAGCAATCAGTGTGCAGTGTCCAGTGATGTCTACTGAAATTTTGTGAAACAGCTCTGTAAATTTAGTCAGAGTGGAATTTAACCTACAGTATAATTATGGAGCCAGGGTTTTCTCAGAGGCAGTCATCTCTCACAGGGTTGTACCAAAGTTTCTTGAGCCTGTTGGGTTTTTTTGTTGGTTTGTTTTGTTTGTGTTTTTTTTTAGTGACCCATGACTCTGCCCTTTCTAATTCATCAGCTGTTGAATCTTAACCTCTAGCCAACATTGCCAAGTGTTTTCAGCAAGTTCTTCAAGTTTTTACCTTCTCCCTTTCATCGTTGACCTAAACCAAGCACTTTTATAATGGCATGATGTGGTCCTCTGCTCCTGCTCCCCTCTAGCCTCCTCACCTACTACCTTTGATTTTAAAGTAGACTATCCTTGGGAGGGCACCTGAGTCTCTGCAGCCATTCAAAACCGAGCCTGGTGGATTTCTGCCCATGGGCAGCACCTGTGAGCTTTCATTTTTAAGAACGTGTTTTACGCACTTATGAAATAACTAGCAGGAAAAAAACTGATGGAACAAAAACAAGTGGCAAAGTATTAGAAAAATAGTACTAGGTGAGAAAACTGGTGATCCTTCTTTGTTTTTTCCTTACGAATTTAATATTTCAATGTAGACAGTTTTGGGTTCCCCCTCCCAAGAAAGAATTCTTGGCAGTTGTATAATGAAGTGTTAATTTTTAGTGCTGTTTCTTGTTTGTTTGTTCAGCTTAGTGTGGAGTTAGCCTGTTGGGTGTTGGGGTCCCCCCCCTTCCCTTTTTAATTCGTCTGTGACCTAAGTTAGGCTGTGTGGGATTCTCAAATTTAAAGAACCTTTCCCTCCCCTCTCACCACTCTGGTGCATCCTTATTTGCGGCCGTAGGTCTCTGGCTCAGTAAAAGCCATTACTGTTGTTTTGCTTCCCTCCTTTTGTCCATCCAATCGGTTCTCCCACAACTGCCTCTCTGTCAGTCTGAGAACAGGCCTGGGGTGAGAGCAGCCAGTTGTGTCCAGCACTAAGTGAAGCTTTTCATCTTTTCTCATATAAGCTACCAGTAGGGATTCAACACATTTCGATTCTCCCTGCACCCCGCTACGTCCAACTAATTTTCTACTGGTTCTGTGTTCAGTTTTACTCACCATGTGTTGCTGCTGTTGCTTCTTTCTAACTCACAGAGAGAAGTTTGGGCTACCTTTGGTGCCCAGATTGGTGCCTGTTCTCCTGGGAAGTCCCTGGTGTGGTGTTTATGATGCCACACAGCACTTCTCCTGTGTGCTGGTGCAGAACGATGGTAGAGGAGCTGGACAGAGGGACAGGCAGGAAGCTGTTCCAGGGTTTAACAACCTTCTGTGGTCTGACTCCTTTGTATTGGCTGTGCCAATTCTTGTGATATTTAATCAGAAACCTACAGCACTGCTTCCCCGAAAGCCATAGTTCTTGGAGATGTGGGATTATAGGAGAAGCCTGTCTGGGTTTTTGTATTTGTGTGCAAGTTCTTTGCCTTTTAGTTGAAATAGATCCCTTGGTCCTTAGAGCTTTAGAGGAAAGCCTAAAAAATATCACCCAATAAGGTTCAAAACCTGAAGGGGGAATTAAAAAAAATAAATGTATTATTTCTGTATAAAAACACAAGAAAGAAGAAACTTCTTCACGGTGAGGGTGGCAGAGCCCTGGAACAGGCTGCCCAGGGAGGGTGTGGAGTCCCCTTCTTTGGAGATTTTCAAGCCCCGCCTGGATGCCGTCCTGAGTAACATGCTCTAGCTCTGGGCAGTCCTGCTTCGGCAGGGGAGTTGGACTAGATGATCTCTATGGTCCCTTCCAACTCTTAAAAAAAAAAAAAAAAAAATTCAGTGAAAAAATCTTCTTGAGACTGTTTTAGGCTATGTTTGTCGGGGCAAGGGCTGTAGTCTACACTGGGAGGTAAGTGCGGAGCTGAACCTGCAGATTTGTGTCTTCGTGTATTGCTTTACCCCTTTTCCAAAAAGGAAAAAGAGGGGGAAGGAATAACAAAGAAACCTTTGAGGTAAAGTGGTGTTTAGGGGTATTGTGCCCGTCTTAAAAAAAAGAACACCAAATAACAACAACATTCCTCTGCAAACAGCTGCTGCTCCTCTTCTTATTTTTAAGTAGCTTTAAAATCATGAGCTAGATAGGAGGGCGGAATCTTTGCCTGCTTCTAGCTCAGAAATGAATATTTAGTCATGTAGAAAGGGTTTATGAAAGCCGATTCCCTTTTCAAAGATGATTGTCACAGTAGCTTAAATTGTCTGCCAAGCATCATAATAGAGTTTTACTACTGTAGGAAAACAAAAGCAAAAGATAAGCTTAACTCACTGAAACAAAAAGAGAACAAAGGGGGGAAAACATCAGAACAGCAGAGTCTCATTGATGACAAGAGAGCACAGTGATTTCCATGTGAGTAACATCTTGAAAAGGGCTCCTAAAATAAGGTTAATGCACTGAACAGATCCAGAGGTGTTTCCCTTCTGCAACAGGGTTCAGATACTGTAGTAACAAGCATAAGGGAATGGGTTTTTGGGCGGAGCAAAGCCATTCCCCTCCAAGGAGGGGCTCTGACAGCAGCATCTGGGGCCACATCTCCATCCAGAAGTCTTGCTGGGCAGAGAAGGAAAGAGATTCATAAGTGGGAGGAATGACTAAGTGACGCAGACGTGGCCCAACCCAATTTTTGTCCTCTTAATTTCTTGCAATCTTTGTTCCTCTGCTGAAAAGTGAATAAGTTGGCTCATCTTGCTCTTTCCTTGTTTTCAGTGGGTACTAAAGGCATGGCTTAGGCCAAAAGATGACATGAAAGAAGGTATTTTGGTAAAGCAATGCAATTAGAAACTGTTTTCCTTTCAAGAAGAAAGGAGTTAAGAGGCACTAGCGCTGTCAGGAAGCCAGAGCTCACTACCAGTCTTAAAATGTCACATAGAGTTTCTGTCTAGCCCTTGCGGTCTCTGAGGCTTCCCATTTAGTTTTCATTTCTTAAATTGTTTATAAATATTCATTATTGGATATGAAATGAATGAGTGAATATCAACCAGGTGAATAGTTCCTAGGACTGTAAGACATGCGGTCTGTTGGGATGTAGCAAGCTATTTCAGTTTGAGAAATCCAGCCCTGATGCCCTGATCCTGCATATGCTTAGATATTTAGGCTTCCTGTAGTGAATATTTGTGTGTCTAGACTGGAACACAGGATGTGAATTGGTGTGTTACAGTATTTTGCTGAAGTATGGAAAAACTTCCCAGGACCTCACCACAGTGCTCCACTTTCCCTATGAAAATGGGAAAGAATATATTGTACAAAGCTTTTAGAGTAGATTGACTACATTACTTTTCCTCTTAAAATGTTGTGTTTATGGTGGGGTTTTTTTGTTGCTTTATTTTTAAGTTTTCAGACTACGTATAGAAAGAAACAAATGGCAAACGTGTGACTGAGACTCACACGAAGTTTTTCTGCCTGCACTGTCCCTTGGAGTTGGTGGTGATGCTGCAGGTGGAGGGATTGGATGGTTGAGCCTCAGGTTTAGACTTGTATATTTAATTCATCTCTTTCCTTGGAACGGGATCCCCACCATATGTACTCTAGAGCAGTGGTAGTTACCCTGCTGATACTGCCTTTCTCCCCTGGCTGCATGAAGGACAGAGCTAAAAGGGTTGCTCAGGAGGCACGTCTGTGTGGTGAGGCAGTGGGGTGAGCTGGGGTGCTGGTGTGCCCCAGGCTGCATGCGGGAGACTTCTGCAAGCTGCTTTACTTTGCCCATTTGTCTTCCATCTAAATTTTCAGCATAACTTCATAAACAACTTATATCTGTACTGCAGTCAGCATGGCTTGCTAGTACAGATGTACGTCAAGCTGACCTAATTTTATCTACAGTAGGAAAATAACCTTTGTGGATAAAGGAGAAGTGGCTGTTACTCATCTTGACTTAAGAGTCTTGCTGTGGAGCTACTGATGGGTGTTGGATGCAAACCTGGCTGTGTAATGGTGATGCGAGTTTACTTACCGGTGTTTTATTTTCAGAAATGTATTGGGATTACATACCGAGCATGGCTTGGAGAAGGTCTGTCCTGGCGCCAATTCTGTTCAGTATTTCTGTTTTCATAATGATTTGGATGATGCAGAAGGGAGTGTACTTATTAAGCTGGCAGATGACGTGAAGCTGGGACGGGCTATAAATACATCACATAAATAATCTTAAAAAAAACTTGGATGTGTTTCATTGAAGACAAATGTAGGAACAATCACTTGGATTTGTGCAGAAGGCTTGCAAAAAAAGATCTGGAGCTGTGGTATGTCACAAGCTGAACATGAGTCAGCAATGCCATTGCTGTGAGAACACTTTTCACAGAAATCAAAACTCCTTGTTGTGAGAAAGACAGCAGTCACGTTGGCTGCGCTGACTGCGTGCAGGTCACCTGGCATCATCCCTCTGCTTTGTGCTGTTCCCGAGATCCGTGTTCAGTTATTGTGGTTTGTTTGGGGCACTGAACTTCAAGGGAAAAGGTGGGGTGACTGAGTTGACTTGACTTTGATTGGTGCTATGAAGGTGTAGGAGGAACTCTTTTTGTCCAGTCCAGGAAAGCATGCTGAGAGGAATGCAGGAATCAATTACTGACCTGCTCAGGACATGGTTTCCATGGATATGGTAGCAGTGCACGTCCGTTTCTACTGCTGCCTCCTCTCCAGTTGTGTTGGCACCACTCTTGGCGCTACGTGATGTTTATGGGCCCGCAGAGTGACCCGAGTCAATGAAGTGAGCTAAACTAGACGTAACCATTAAAGAAAACTTATTTTGCTGAAGGCTTTTTTTGGCTGAAGTGTGGTTCCCCACTTGAACCCACAGACAGCTGTACCAGCCCAAGTTAGTTTTTTGAGCGGGGAGAGGAATGAATGGAATGGGCTTGGAGGATGCCTGAACTTTCACTTGTGCCAAAAAAAGCACGCCTCGCTACAGCCCGAAGGCTCCTACACCCGGAGCAAATGGCTCAAATACAACAACTTTGGAAGCTGTCGACTTCAGGTGTGCCGCAGAGGCTGTACGTAGCATGCAGGTATATTGTCTGTCAAGTAGCAAACATGTAATTTGTATTCTGTCGCCTATGTAAGCATTAAATTACATGCTGTTATAGTTTTGAAGGAAGATATTTAAAGCCATCTAAACTTTAATGGAAACAAGATTTCAATTATTCTAGTAATGATAAGGATGAAAGTTTTCTAGTTTATCTAGAAAAAGCCCTGTTCTTTAATGAACCTCAGTAATTAGAAATGCATTACTCTATAACTGAATTTTTAATGAATAATCTATAGATTTAGGAGCTTCTGTCTTGTTTCCCCTTGTCCTTTATAAAGTTCCCACTAAGCTGTGTATTTCCCACTGTGTGCTCATAGAGCATGCTACTGTCTTGCCATATGGTTGCCGCCTTCTAGCAATTAATAGGATTGTATGCAAAGGCCCCTGAATCTTTGGGGACTATATATTTGCTTGTGGCCTTGTCAGAACATGCAGGATTTTGATAGGCAATTTCTCACGTTTATATCCACTGAATAACAAGTTGTCCAAAAAAGACAGCGTAGTAACATAACTGTGCAGAACTTAAACAGCAATTTTGGTTTTATGTGTAAAAAAAAAAAAAAAAAAAAATGGAGTGGATATATCTTTTCAAGCTTCTTAGGTCATTTTCGAGAACTAGTTTTTATGGCTGGATGCATGTTTCATGGATGCATGTAATCAGTTTCTTGGCAAATGTATTTACAAGGACATTATTGCAGTCATTTTCCCCCTGCATTATTTAATAATTAATTTGACCCCAAATAAGTAAACTTGAGGGAATCAAGTAACATTGATAGAGATGTGGTAAGGGAAGGAGGACAAAGATTATGGAAGCAATAGTCAAAGGTCTTTATTTAAAAAAGGGAGAAAGTGGTTAAATAGCGGTGTATTGATGTTGCAGAGCAGTGCACCTTTACCCCATTAACACGAGCACTGAAGCATTTGAGGAATATTTTAGATCGTTTCCACACAGGTTTTTCTTCAGAGGTGGAAACTATAGGCACCTTTTTAGAACAAATTTTGTCTGAATTATCTGTTCTTTGTGCTGCTGGAGCCTTACTTGCATGGCATTTGAAAGTGGCTATGCATGATTTCCCCTTCCTCATGGCTCTCATTATGCATCATGGCAGGAGCGGTTCTGCGCTGCGACCCCCCCCAGCATTGAGGGGATTGAGCTGCTCTGTGGTGGAGCATCACCTCTGCATGCCACTGGGATTTTGCTTATTGTAGGGATGTCCAGCAAGTGACTGATGGGTGGCTCTGACCTGGGCTTAGTGTAAGAAGTGGTGTGTTCTTGTGTTTACGGAGCACGGGGTGCCCTTGAGGAAGGAGGAGTTCCAAGGGTGAAAACACAGCTCGATTGCTTTAACGGAAATTGAAGAATTTGGGCCAGCTCCTGGGTTTTTGACAACTCTGAACAAGCCTCTTGCTTTGCAACTATTTAGACTGTAAACCTGTGGAAGGTGGAGCATGTTCCCATCTGTATATATTACAGTGTCTAGTAAAAAAGGACCCTTTTCTTCATGTTGCTGAGATAATACTAAGGATTATTCCTTAGGATTTATCTTTTTGGGTGGAGCTTACTGCTGCCAAAAGAAATAGGGTGTGGAGAAGATGTATTGCATCTTCTGCACTGAAATCTTAACAGCACTGGGGACATAGTAGGGGACAAAAGCTGACATAGGGGACAAAGCTGACACGCTGAGTAAGTCAGTAGGTATTTTACCGCACCAATATTATGGTGACTTGAAGGCTTGCTTACCTGCTTGAGGAATTCAGGAGATCGTTCAAACCTCAATTTCTTTCAGTATATCAGGAAGGGGAGGCAGAGAGAGGATGATGGCAACTAATCCTCTTGTGATGCTGGAGATGATGTTTTTTCTAAGTCTGCTAAGTTTCTATGGGTCTGCCTGGAAACTGGCTTAGGGTAAGGGATTACAGAGCTTGTAACAACTATCAGATGGGCAGTTTGATGGACTGTCACTGGGTCCTCACCTTAGCTTCTTCTAAGGTCACGTCGGCACATGTCTGCTTTATGTGCATGCCTCGATTCCAGGATACCTCCTAAGCATCTTGGGGAAAACTTCTCCCCATACCTCCAGCTTAACACTGTGAAGTCAATATGTGTATTTTTCTCTCCCCACACATTTCACTCTGGAATGGAAATATGAGTATGTCATGCTCAACCATGTCCTGTGAACATCAGATAGTTTTGAGCAGGTACAAAGGATGCCAGGTTCATTTCTGTCTACAAACCTGTTGAATCTACATCAGACAATCTGGCCAGGGGTTTTTAATACAGAAAATGCAGCTGTCACTCTGTTGTTGCTGTTAAAGATGCTTATATGATCTGACAGTGTTAATGAGTGGGTAACATCAACTAAGTCTAAAAAGCTATTGCACAGGAAGAATCCCTTAAAATGTCATGGCCATGGACGCATTTTGCCTTTTTAGTGACCCTGATGAGGAAATAAACTTATTTATTGTAGAGTAACCCAAACAAACTTGGAACAATAGATCTGCTTGTATCTCCTTCCCATTAGGTTAAGTGTCTTTATGGAAAATGAACAGTGACTGTACCTGGACTTGAAGTAACTAGAATGCTGTGGTGCTCCAAGAAAGGTTGTTATGTTTATAAATGTCTGGTACAGGAATATCAAATAGCAAATGAGTGAATAGGAGCTGTAATAATACATTTTGGGCTTTGCTATTTCGCATGTGAGTAGATGGGGAGGTGTTGGCCCCCCTTCTGTAGTGGCTAATTACATTTCCCACATGACATTTCTCTCTCCTTGACATATCCCATCATTCGCATCAGTGATGATTGTCACCAGCCCCCCTGGCATCTCCTGTGCTTGTTTGAAAGATGAAGCCATTTGTTTAGGAAAAAAAAGTTGCAGTGTTTTTTTTCCGCTGTCCTAATTTTCTTGCCAACTTAGTTGAGATACTCTGTGAGGTTTTTATTCTCATAAACAAGCTTATTCTGCAGATAGGCTTTTCCCAGATGTCCCAGCCCTATTAGATACCTTGGTTTTCATGTGTTCGTTACCTGCAAGAGCAGTGTGTTTGACATGGTGTTTTCCGAACTAGAGAAACATATTTATATTCCGTACTTAATAGAATGCAGCTGTTCTGTGTATTGAGTTTGAGCTAGTGAAGCTTTTTTCAAGAAGGATTCTCTACATGTCTAAGTGTCCAAACAGAAATGTTCTGTGTACATAATGTATTAAAAAATGACACCAGCTTCTTGCCTTCTGGAGGACAAGAAGGTTTTTATCATTTTAAAGGCCTCTCAAGGAAATGAAACAATACAATTGTACTGGTTTATTTATGTTGCTGCTATTGTACCGTTATCCCATTTAAATGGTTGTATTCTGGAATAAGAACCCACATGGAGGTATCAGCAGTCCTAGTAGCTATTTCAGGAGCTGTTCCAACATAAAGGAACACAGTGCAGCCGCCTGGGAAGGTGCTGGCCTTTTGCTCTGGTAGAGGGTAGCCCTTCTGCCCAGGCTTCCTCCGTGTAAACTCTCGGAGGAATGGGATTGACACCATGACTTACAGGAGAGTGCTGCCTGCTCTCTGCGACTTCAGCAAGTACATTGCTGAAAGACACCCAGATAAAGAATCTGACTTTTGGTTTTATTAATGAAAATAATTTTCTCTCTAATGTTGCCAGACTATGTTAAACTGTTGTTTCACCTTTACTGCTGTGCCAGCAGATGTCCAGTTTCTGCCTCTCTAATTGCCTTTTAAACTCTTCCCCAATAACTAACTCCCACCTTGTTAAATATTCCAGGAGATTTGGAGCTTCATGGTGTTTTTGCCTCACAGCTCAGGACTGAAACCTGGCCAAGCAACGGAAAATTAGATTTAGATCTGGGAGAAGGCTAATAGCGGAGGTCCCTGTGCTCCTTATGACAGTGCATTCAGTTTTCAGGTGTGAGTGAAGGAAGGGATGCGGAGATGATGCAGAAATATTTAGGTTGAGTTTGAGAAGCAGTGGAAGGAGTGTTGGGGAGACCTGGGAGGGAGGGCAGCAGGGTGGTGGGTACACTATGGGGCACTCAGCAGTGGAGGAATTAGACCTGTGGCTGAACCTGGTTGATTTCTGAATTAGCTTGCAGTAGTCTCATGGGGACAGAAGACTTGGGCAGGAAGGTGAGCTGCTCGGTGCAACATGGTGGGGAATCCTTGATGGCAATTATTGATTCAGGTCTCAGAAACTGGCGTATATATTGGATTTCAGAGGTGATGTGTTTGGCTGTCGGAGAGGAGCAGACCATTTCAGCTCTCCCCCTGACAAGTGGATTCAGTCATAAGACCATCAATTGCAAGGCATTAAGCTTGAATGGATCTAACTGCCTGGGGCAATTAGGGTGGTGCTCTTCTGGAGTGTCTGTTTGAGTAGAGAAAAACTCTTTTGAGCCTAAAAAAGCAAAATTTAAAACCATTGAAGTCTTTGTCCTTTGCCGAAGGCACTGCTGAAAAGTACAGTAAAAGAAGATATGTATGTGTGTCTAAATATGTATGTATAAAAATACATAAATATATTTATGTGGGGAATGGCATAGGGGAATTCAAAAAGGTTGCTTACTCGTGGAAGCTGGTAACAGGTACTATGTGATCCCATCTCTTGGACTGGTAAACTGGTATCAGGTGAGATCCCAGCATGTCCCTGAACAACATGCTCCTGAAAGTCTTTCAACCTTCTCTTGTACTGAAGTGTAAGGTACATGAGATGCTGCATATCCATCTTAATTTTTTTTCGTCTTAGTTAAACAGAAATGTTCCAAGAGTGCTTTTAGTCTGTCTGACCTTGGGCTCAGGTTCCGAAAGGATCTGTGCAGCTACTCCAAATCATGTTGGATCTACACGGTGGCAAGTGGCTGATACTACATCAGGGTAGTATACTTTGAACACGTTCTAAAAATGAGTTAGTTAACCTGGAACTTTTCAGGCAGGTACCAGGATAAGTGTTGCCCCTGGCTGTGATATACTGGTGGCCTCAGGGACTCAAGATTTAGATAACGAAAAACTCTTGTTGTCCTCCCCCGTTTCCTCAATTGACATTGCATGCAAAATCCTCCAAGATTTTAGAAAAGAAGACTGCAAAGGTTGGTAAATGCAAAGGCAGAGGGGCCAGGGGTATGAAAGGAGCCCCCAGCTGCACTTGCAATCTATGACATTTTACATAATACGAAGACACAGCAGTGAAATATCATTCAACTGTAATGCAATAAACTTTAACTGAGGTATAACAATGGTTTGGGGAATTCTACTCTTATTGGTATTAATCTGTAGCTTCAGTGGAGTTATCCTGATTCAAAATTGTGCAGTTTTAGAACAGCTCTGGTCCTCTCTTTCTTTAAAGCTCTGCTTACCAGAACACAAGACGAAATCACATCCTTGTTGAAGTCAATGGCAAAGCTCCCATTTATTTTGATGGTGTCAGATTTCATCCATTGCAAATTACCAAACGTTATAGAATTCAGTCAGATGTAATCAAAATATAAATGCAAATTGGTATCATCTCATAATGTAGCAAATACAGGGGGAGTATCTTGCTAGTGGTGGTGTGAAAGACACATCTGTGCATATTTTTAATGCACCTATGCTGTGATGAACAGATTTAGATACTATGTCATTATGATCACAGGGGAGATAAATTTGCACTGTCATTGACTGATTGCTTCTGCTTATTCCTTGTTCTTTCATAGCGAGAAATCCAGGGATTATGATGGACAAGGCAGGAAAAATAATCTAGCTCTTTGTGGTGTGGTTTCAGATGCTAGTGACCTTCTCTCCACCGCTTGGATGTCAAATGCCTTTCTCAGTGGTGGGAGGCAGTGGAGCTTCAGTCACTGAGAAGCAGAGGGAAGGGAGAAAAAGTACCTATCCATTATCAGGGAGTTACTGTGACGGTAAAATTACTGAGGGCTGATTAAGTACTAGCTGCTTCAGAGCCCCGTGTAGGTCTTCTCAAATCAGTGTTCTATTGGATAGTGTGTTTTGAGGTAATTTCTTAAAATATAGGAAATGCTTCTCAGAAGCTTTTGAAAACTCAATCTGATTTTTTCATAATGCTTTCCAGAGAAAAATTTCCCAGGACAGTGAAAGTGCTCATGATGGGATTTAGGTGATTTACTTGGTACAATCAGGCAATTCACTGATTAAACTGCTCTTGAACCTTTAAGATAATCATAAGTTAAAAAACAGAACTGCTATTTTAAAACTCGGCCTTTAAAACATTGAGGGGGAAGACTATCTCTTCCAAGTTATCTGAGTCAGCCTGGGAACCTTTGTTATTCAACACGATTCATTTTATGGAATGCAGCTTGTGAATCAGAATGGGGCTGGGATGTTGAAGATGGGGAAAAGTATCCTAATTTATCTTCCAAGCAAAAATGTTAACTTTGAAAGCTAGTGCTTTGCTTTCCTTCCCTGCTAATATAATGGGACACAGCACTGGATGAAAAGTGTGAATAAGCCAGTAGGCAGAGTCGGAGACAAGTTGGACAGTGATGAGAGAGTTTTGGATATGGTTGTGCAGAGTTGCATAACTGTGAAGTATTGTAAGAAAATGGGATCAACATGTTTCTTCAGTGGGAACCAGTAGGCCCGTATGGGTTGCGAGGAGGATCACAGGTGGGGTTTGCAGGCAGTTCTGGATAAAATGAGCTGTATATTTGCGGTCTGTTATTTGGGAAGCTTTGATTAACAGCTCTCCATGAGGTTTCAGAGTCTGTTCAGCTTTTCTGTCACCAAGTATTGTGGGAATGAGGAGGATGTTCCTGCTGTTAAGGCAGCCATAAAAGCATATGTAAAGTATTTCTGGTAGCATGGTGAGTCTCCTCCCTTAGGGTTTTGAATTAAAATGTCTCCACGAATGTGTTCTGTGGTCGAAGGAGAAAAGTCTATAAGACTTTTGAGAAAGAGCTAATACATCATGCTGATGCCTGTTATAGTGTGACATGAGATTCCTTTTATGCTGTATCACCGTGACTAGAGGTGTTCCATTCCTTTGTAGTGGTGGTTGGAAGCCAACCAGGAGATAGGAGCTTATGTCTCATTTCTGTAATGTAAATCCTAAGTGCTACTGTGGGGCATTTAATAGTTAACTGTTTCGATGTCAACATGTTAAGCTGCAGGGTGTCCCCCAGGTATTCTAAATTATCCCAGTAATAAATTTAAAAATATTTCATAGGAGTGTACCTATGCCAGCAGGATGGAGAGTGGGGAGGAAGGAGGAAAAGGAAGGCAGTGGGTTTTTGCCTGAGCGTCTAATAAAACTTGTATAATTGAATATGTACTAAATGAGAGCAGCCTGTAACGAGAGTAGATGAGCAGAATGCCAATTGAGGCTCTGCACTTCAAGCTTAAAGCCAGGAACAAGGGCAGTAAACATACCTGGTATTAGGTAGCCAGATAACAGAAAGTTTAAGACTTAATAAAAATGAGCAATGTTCTTTCTTCAGGAACACAAAAAAGAACGGTCTTGATTCCTATAGCATTGTATCATGTCCTTTCTTTGTCCTTAATCAGCTGCAGTAGAGGCTTGGAGTTCAATACATATTGACTTAGAGCATATGCTGAAGTCTGAACTACTTGGGTTTCAAAACTTCAGTTGTCAGGAGCAGCATACAAATCTGGGTTAAGCTATCTGTTCTTTTAAAGTTACTTCTGCAGTGTAGTCACACTTTTAATTCTAACATATTAAACTTTGAGGTGTTTAAAAATCCATGCATTCCTACCACTTAGCAGCTTGCTGGAAGAGCAAGCGTATAACGTATTACAGAACTCCGATTGCCTTTAGAACGGCGTAGCCTGTGTCCATTAATCTCAGTAACATTATATACACATAATATATTGATAAAATGTTAATGACCTCACTTAATGCCAATAAAAGCAGGAAATAAGGGTGTAGGAGTTCAAAGTGTAGCACTCTTTAGTCGTCAGTCTTTCTTGTTGGTTTATTTGTTTGCTTACTGGTTATTATTTTTTTTAAAGTCCTCCCCCTGCATTGCACCAGACTTGTACGCAAAAGCACACATTGTGCCCAGATTCTAAACTAGCCATTCGCGCATCAGAGGATGAGAAATGTCCTCAGACCGGCCAGTGTGCAAATGTTTTGATATTCTGATCTCCTTTGCCAATTTGTGCTGTTCTTTGGGCACCTTCTGTGCACATTACTTGTGGCACCGCTGCTTCGGCCAACAGTCGGTGCCTGGACTGCCCTGCTGGCACTCAGCGATGGAGTTGTCTCATAACATGCCAATCACTTACTCCTTTATTTAAAAGACAGCTGGTAGCTTAACAGGTTTTCCACTCAGAGTAAGAGCACACCAAGTTGAATGGTCTTATTTGGACCATCTAAGAATATCTGTATTTATGATCAGTGAAAACAACAGCAAACACTTTTAAATTGCTTCTGAGCCAGGCTTTGCTGCTGGTACCTACACAGCGCTGTGAAACCTGATGGATTTCTGTAGGTGGAACTCGGAGAAAAATGCAGCCTGGTAAAGTATTAAGCCTTCCAAGTATTTCAATTAAAACTTAAATCTGAGCTCTGCAACGCACCAAATGGACAGAGGAGAAAGAGCAACAAAAATCAATATAAAAAATACTTCATGCTAATGACATTTAACAGTCCTGCCCTGCGGTGTGTTCTCATTCGGGGAGGGGGCGAGTGTATTGGCTATTGAAATCTTACATAAAGTGTGAAATGAAGAATGTGTGCTGGAGGGCATCAATATAAATCTCGTAATATATTTTAAATTTTCCCCCTCCTAATTAAACCAAACGAAGCTTATGGTGATCCTCATGGGATTTTTCTTGAGAAGAGGGGAAAAATGAACTGAATCTAGATTCTGTATATTGAAGGTTAATTCTAATAAATCAGAAAGCAAAGATCTTGTAATGGGAAAGTATTTTCTGCACTCGCCCAATTAAATGTTAGAAGCTGGGTAATGGAATAATTGTAGTTAGTCAATTACTACAAAGTCATAATAGCTCGAGTACAACTAAGACTCCAAGGCAGTAAAATGCCGGTGGTAAAATAATAAAACCATTATTTCAATAATAATCTCAAGTTAATTAGAATAAGGCAGTGCAGCATATTTTTAGTACTAGACAAAAACAATTAGCATAGTACTTAGTAACAACAATATCCTTATTATCTGAAAGACAAAATAGGATTAATCCAGCAGTAAAGCGTTGAAACTGTATGTCAACAAGAGAACACAGAGGAAAAATAACTTTGTCAATAACCCAAGTCCCAGTTGAAGTGATGGAAGCTTCCACCTCTAAAGAAAGGAAAGCTTGATTGTAGCAGGTGTATGGTTGAGTTTCTTAATACGAATGTGGTCTTTTCCCTGTGCCAAATGTTTATTTGTGTGGATTCATTCTTCACAAAATGTCTTGAGTCTGTTCTGATTATTCCTCCCTCTTTCTTTTCTTGGCAAGATTGAGACATGATATATCCCCATGTGCCTGCCTGAGTACAAAATAACTAAAAGTTAAGGCTAGAGTGATTAAGATACGGTCTGACCTCCTGCAAAGCCCAAATCAGAGAATTCTGCCCCGTTACTCCCATATTTATCAGGATGACATTTGAAGCAGATACGTGTTGTAGATGCCTCAAGTTTCAGGACTGCTGGACAGCACGTGGCAGTCAGTATTCTGACCCCATCACTTCCTACTGATAGGGCGAAAAACTGCAGTATATTTTGTTGCAGTTGCCCTGATAGAGATCTGAAAGGCTGAGAGTACATTGAGCATTCGGACCAAGCCTCTTCCTACAGCTAGAGCAAGCTTTCCAAGGGCACGTGTGAACACGGCCTTTTTACTTGCAGAGAACAGTCAAGAACAAAATGATGATTTTTGTTTCGGAAATCTTTATAGTCGCTTTCAAGATGGCCCACTGAATGTTATAGCATTTTCACTTTGGTGCTTTTTTTCACCCGTGGGCTCTTGGATAGTTGTTACGATTTCAGGGTTTGTGGTGGAGCAAACAATCTACTCACCCTTCCTGCACTGTCACTCGTGAGAGACTGGCAGTACTTTTTGTATTAGTTCAAGTCCTCTAAGCTTTACGTCCCACTGTCTCTGGCTCACATTTAGTTTCAGGCTAATCTCAGATCAAGAGGCTGGTCAGCCTGTCCTCTCACCCTCATTTTGAAATTTTAGGAAGGATCTAAAGTGTGTGCTTAATTATGTCCAGGCCCTATCCTTGTAGGACAGGATAGTTTGCAATGCACTTTCTTTTTTGCTCTTCCACTGAAATCTGTTACTTGGTTATTCTGGGATAGCACAGGGGGGAAGCTTTCTGCTTGTGCTGCCTGAGCCTGTGCTCAGCAAAGGCAATGGTAAAGGCCCTGTTGGCTCAAGGGGCTGGAAGGTGTTCTTGGCTTCCCTGATGAGACACCCAACAAATTGTAGAATCATAGAGTGGTTTGGGTTCAAAGGAACCTTAAAGATCATCTAGTTCCAAGCCCCCTGCCACAGGCAGGGACGCTTCCCACCAGACCAGGTTGCTCAAAGCCCCATCCAGCCTGGCCTTGAACACTTCCAGCGCAGGGGCCTCTACAACTCTGGGAAACCTGTTCCAGTGTCTCACCACCCTCAGAGTAAAGAATTTCTTCCTAATACCTTATCTAAATCTACCCTCATTCAGTTAATAACCGTTATTCCTTGTCCTAATGCTCATCAACACTGTTCATTACCAAATGTTGTAATGCAGCCATCTTCTGGTAAAGCTGTCAGTTGGGTAGACCCCAGCTGAGCTGGAAATGGTGACCTAAATGGGAAAAGTCTTGAAGAGTTGTGTTGAGAGGAGATGGGAATGGGGCATAGGGAAACTGAGAGCATGTAGATCTTGTAACTTGCAAGGTGCTACTCATCATGGTATGAATCAGGAGTGCTGGATGTCTGTGAGCTAGCTACAATTCTTTTGAAGATTAGTTCTTCCTTGAAAAAGCTTGGTGTATGTTTTACAGAGAAATACACATGCTTGTGTTCTGGCAGATTTGGTCATTAATATTGGTAAAAGAAAGGCAGCGGGTTTGGAGAAACTTGGCAGTTCAGAGAAATACCAAGCATTCCTGCAAAGCTACTGATACCTGGATTATAATATCTGCCACATTGCAATAACATTTTGCAATTTAAGCCCTGAGACATAAATTCAGGAACTGCAGCATAGTCAATAAACTAAAAAATTGCTTGGTGTGGATAATTATGGCACTGATCTTGCGTTACATTTTAACCTACATGAGACCCTGCTGACTTGACGATGTTAGTTATTTCCTTTTCTTGTAATGCACGTTTCACTGCTCTGGTCTAGTCTTCTGGCCAAAAAACAGGCCATGGATCTGTTCCACTGTGTCTATTCCCAAGTTACAGTGCTGCAGCTATTTGATAACCACTAACTAGTATTCTCAAAAAAAATCTACCAAATGCACTGTAGGAGGAATGCTCTAAAAGTGTAACTTCAGTTTATTAGAATGGGATCATAGCATTTTATTCCTTTTTGTTATCATTTATGATTTTGCTGCGAGTTGTGCATTCCTCTTGGGTTCTATCACTGGGAATAATGGCTGACACTGGCTGGGGAGCGTGGGGTAGCGGAGAAGGTTAGGAAACTTCCCCATTCTCTGTCATGACAGCTTCCTATTTATTCTAGATAAAATAAGAATCCTAATGAGATGTGTCCTATGATTAATTTGTAGCATTTTCCCTCTTGTTAATTATAACCTACTGTCTGGGGAATCGCTAAGAGAGGGCAAAGTCTCGCATACTATCAAGCATTTGAAAGAATCAAAATACATAAGCTAATTTCCACAAACCTATCTCAAAGAGAAAGGCATCTCCCAAAGGCCCTTTACACGGTGGGAAAGCTCTTATTTTCAGCAACATCCTAATGTCTGTGTGTTGCTTGAGATTTTCATGATGCTGTCAGCCACTGCAGACATATGGCTCCAATTGATTTGTCCTGACAATAACAGTTACCAGCTCTCATTTCTCCACACTCAGAATGAGGCACATCTGTTATAAATTTGTTGACCGTCAAGGACCAGTAAAGACCTATCTGAAAAACATCCCTTTTTCATCTCACACTTCCCCCCCCCCCTTCCTCCCTGCCTCCTCTTAAGCGTGGTTGTAGCCTGCTGTCCAAGACTATGGCTCTTAAAGGTGATTTCCATGGTATGGTGTGTATCAGGGGCATTGATTTTTATCAAGAATACGTTGCTGTAACTAAATAATTCCTGAGCACAATTGCTCATTTTATTCTGAGAGTTCTCTGTTGTTCAGAAGGCATTTGGAGGGCTTGTTTGGTTTCTGCTCGGGGACAGTAATTCTGCCCCTTAGTCCCATTTCAGGCGATAGCTGATTATTTTAGTATGTATTTTTGCCTTTGAATGGCTAACAGAGCTTTACTTCTGAGTCTGGGCTAGAAGATACCTGCAAACTATAGGGGGAACCTATAGAAGAAAAAACCCACATAATCTTTGACAATATGGCAAATAGACATATAAGTGCTTCTCCCGCTTTGCAGGCAAATGTTACACAAGCATATTGCAGCATAAGGTTATCCCTCTGCTGCCCAAACTTCCTTTGTTTCACGTCCATCTTCTGTCATTTTCTTCTGTGGCTGAATACCTGGAGGCACTTTGTGAACTAGTGCAGTCTTTGAACTTCTGTCATCACCCTGTGTTTAACTTTTGAAGGGCAAATCGGTGCAACTGCATTCCCTGGGTGGAATATTCCACTGGTGTTGAGGTCTGATCCTGCATTTTAATCCTGATTTGGCTGATAGCCATCAGATGGTACTGAGTAATGATTTCTCTTCTCTGCACCTCTGTTTTTCCAGTGCTGACCACCTTTGCAAAATACTATGGTATCTAATGATGTAAGAGGACAGGATGGTATCTAACATTGTACAGGGCTATATAAGAGCAGTTTTATCAAGCTGTGATAGAAAACCTCCATGGCTTGGTGGGAGCAAGGGAATGAGACAGTCTACTTTAAAAGACACGAGCTGCGTGGAAGATGGTGATGATTAATCATTTCAGCATAAATGTGGGCCAGGTCTTGGGGTGCTGCATGGGATAGTTTCTTGGGTTCTGCTTTGCTGACTGAGCAGTAGGAAAAAACAAACTCTGCTGCCTTCTGTTGGCAAGCTTCATTGTATTCCCATCACTCTCATTGACCAGAGTCAGAAAATGTAAATATCTAACAGACAATTATGGGAAGTTTACATCTTGGCACTGCAGGCACGACACGCTGCCTTCCAGGTGGAAGAGAGAGTGGGAAGAACAGGCACTGCAGGGCATTTTCCTTCTCCTTTGACTGTCTTGAGTCATTTGAGGATGACTTCGGTTCCATTGCTCTGCACTTCAGCTGGCATAAGTATGGCCATAATAATATAGAGCAATAGGTTCTACCTGTTATCCTCTACTCCAGCAGGAAGAACGTGCATCTTGGCTTGGGACCTTTGCCCTTAAACTATGCAAAGTTGCAAGTTTTGGTTTTCTGGCATCTATGAGGCTTAATGAACTTTAGTTTTGCGTTTTGAGTTTGCATAAAAATGGTGAAGTTCCCTTTCCTGCTTCTCGTTCAGTAGTGGAAGCTGGGATTCATAACACTGCAAGGGAAATATTAATTTAAAAGAAAAATCCTTTTCTTCCATTTTAAATTAAATTTAAAATGAAGGAAGACATCTCTATTCCTCCTGTGGTAATCTTTCTTTTGTTTTTAATACAATGTATTATAACATCATAAATAGAAATGTAATCTTATTAAAAGACATGCAGCAAGTGCTACTTTATTAGAAACTTTTTTAAAAGAATAATTTACCAAGTTGAAATATTAATGCAGCTGGCTGGAAATTGCAGATTTTTACTAGGGCATAGTCATTTTTTAAAAAAGCAAATTAAAGTAGATATATGTTAAAGAAGACTAATTTCTGATAGTGCCAAGCTTTTACTAGCATATTCGGGCATCACGATATGTTTTTAAATTTTTTTCTTTTTTAAAAAAGTTCTTTAATTTAAAGTTTATTCAAATGTAATTAAAACGAGTTGAAGATAAGTTTTATTCTGCCCCTTTTCCCCCCCATAATTGTAATCTGCATTGTTTGCAACTGTGGAGTAGGAGCAATCTCTAAAAGCCTCCATTTGACTGTCACTTGACTATTATATAGCACAAATATATTTACACCAACCCAAGGTCCTTGCCTGTGAACGACATAGTGTATGTGTAACACCTTTTCACTTACCTGATTCTAAGGTACATGAATGTGGAATGTACCGAATATCTCCGCTGCGTTAGACCTCAGGGGCAATTAAGAACTCGCAGCTCTTTCAAGGATTTCTTTCCTCCCAACTTGATGTATTCCTTACTGTGACCTGAGACGCACCTTTTTCCTTTTTCGTTTCTTTACCTATACAGAAAATCGCGACTAGTTATTGATTACGTGTTGCTTAATGGGCTCTAATAAATTACACTTAGAATAAAATTTTCAAATGAAGTGTTTCCAGATTAATCGGGGCTTGATTCATTTGCAGTTAATGCTGCTCTGCTGCAGTGGAGTGGCTAAAAATTGCAAAAGCAGCCTCTTGCTCTGTGTCTTTTTTCGTTATTATAATATTTAGACTTACATGAGTGGGTTTCTGATAAGAAAGTAATCAGTGCCATCAGAGCTTCACAGAGATTACTCAGCAATAACTTTGGTAGTCCCTGGCCATAAGTGGAATACTGGGTTATGTGACGGGCAGCGATGTTGGGCTCAGGATAGGGTAAACTTCCACAATTCCCCTTTTATTTGGCTAGAGGCAAGCTGCTAGCATTTCTGAGGAACACAGGCTGGATCACCTCCCCTGTCTCCCGCTGGCCTTTTCTCAGCATTCTGTTACTTAATTTGTCCTGTGATTGGGCTCTCTCCTCCTTGCCCTGTCTCCAGTCTGCTGTGGCAGTGCTTCTCTGCGGTCTTGGCTTCATGTTGCCCACCTTTCTGCTCCAGCTACCTGGGGTCAGAAGAGGCTGGTGTGTTCCTGTCCCAAAACATTTCATTTTTTTCAGCTGCTGTGAGCAGTGCTTTTGTCCCACTGACCTGTCAGACCTGCTGCCTGAATGTGTTCTTCAAGCCAGACCTTTCTCAGCACAGTCCTGCTCTCTCTTGAGCATTTTGCGTTCTTTCTGCATGGCATCTCTAAGAAATAGTCCTCCTTCTCCATCCACCCAGCTACGTACCTCCCCAGGGTTTTGTCCCGGCGCAGTTTCAAACACGTTTGCTGGTCTTGTGTCTATTTAGAAAGCTGCTGGGAAGACTGGTTTTCAAGCCTGTCTCTTTGAGTCTGGGACCTTTTTCTTTTGTGTACCAACCTCCTTCACATTCCCTGTGGCTCAGTCTTGTCCCACATGTTCTGATTCCCCCTGAAACTGACTCTGGCCTGTTGCCTTTTCAGTTTTGAAGCCTCAGCTTCTGTGCTCCTCTTCTGTGCATTCTGTGGGGGCTTTAGGGTGAAAATGAGGATTGTTTGCTGGGATTTTTGCGGGTGTTGGGTGATTGCGTTTTGGACTTCCAAAATCCTGGCAAGTTCTAGTATCCATCTTAATAGGATAATGGCTAAAGCCAGCTCTGCCAGAAGCTAAGCTTCTTGCAGTTTCTTGGTATTCCAGCAGATCTGCTTAAACTAACTTCTTATCTCACGTTCGTATCTTCCATTTTCTTTTAGAGCAATGCAGTAATGAGAGGGATCTGCTCTTTGTGGGTAAAGATGGTCTTTGAATATGTTGTGTTAACATGGATGGGATCAGTTGCCAAATGTGCTCTACATCAGTCTTTGTTTTTCTGCAGCTTTAAATCTAATCACATACAATGTATGATATTTTGCTAGTCATTGTTTACTTTTTTTTTTATAGCTATTTAAAGTCTTGTGTTCAAATCAGATTTGGTTGTCAGTTGGCAAGTAGCTTGAGTATATAGATGTGTCTTTGTCATACATCAGTTTGTTCATCAGAGAAATTACAATGTCAAGAGTCTTCTTCCCTCCCTTTCTGAAATTTTGATGCATGTTTTTTGAAGAAATCATGAAAGGATTTAAATCCAAAGCTGAAAAGCCTGACTGGAACTGATTGCTTTGAGCTTCTTGTTTACAAAATACGAGTTGGGGGTTAAAAAAAGAAAGACAACATGAGATTTTCTTATGAATAGTCTTACTTTTGATTTCTCTAGCAAAGACTGTGGTGTATATGGAGAATGTAAAAGAGAATAACAATAAAAGCATATTTAATGATGAACAACTTTTTTGAGGAAAACTCATTTTTGGTAGCCTCTGCAGTATTGATAGAAGTTCTTTATAGCTGTAAGATGCAGCTTTGCAGATCCCTGTCATGGATAGGACTAAAGCTGTCACAGAACAAGCACTGACATGCTGTCAATGTTTAATGCATTTTTTATTTAAAAAGTTGGTTCCTTATAATAATGTATTTTTAAATTGTTTATAGTAAGAGAGAATATCTGTTGTGGTATTAATATCTCCTTTTTGTGGACAAACTAGAACACAGGATATTGCCATGAAGAAATCTTTAAAGCATTGCATAAAAGGATGAATCTGTTTTTTAACACTGACACCAGCTGTATGGGAGGCAGAATATTGTTATAGTTCACACTGAAAGCATAAAAGAAGAAGCATAAAATATGGAAATAGAAACTGTGGAACACATGCACAAACTTTGAAATGAGTTCACCTGGGGGGAGTTATTTTCTTGAGCAATTAAACTTTCTGTGGGGTATTGAGGACCATTCTGGGACTTTCTGAGTCAAGTGGGGACCAGGTACAAAGCTGCATTGTAGTTAAATAGCCAAGCCAATGTGCTTGGGCAGTGAGAAACCTGCAGCAGTTGACAACCTTGCTTTTTTCAGGTGGGCTGAAGTCATGATGAGGATTCTTACAATACTTCAGAAAACAATTACATTTGTCAGGCTGTGGGCTGTACACTAGATCCGTCTTCCACGGCACAGTGCTTTTGTTGTGATATAATAGTAATTTAAATGCTTGTAATAACTGTAGGATTAGTAACAGTGGAAACTGGGGAATGTTGCGGAGTGGTTGAGACTGGAATAGGAAGGGAGTGAGCATCTGTGCCTGAGCCTTCCCGAGAAGAGTCAATCTGGAGAAGTGAAAGCTTGGTCATGGAGTGTGCAGCTCTCCAGCTTTCTTCTACCCCTGCCAGAGCTGACTCCTTTCTTGATGGCCTGGCGATGTGGGACCTGTTCAAATTGTTCAGGAAGGCCATATGTCTCTCTGCTGATGATCAGTTATGCTATGGTCTCTGCTTTCAGCCGGAGCTGATCTGCAGTGGCACTCAAGCGAGACATGTGTTGTTCCCAGCACTTTTGTGCGCTGAGGGTCTCCTCTCTAACCTGCCCCTTGCTTAAAAGATGGTGTGCGTTTGAGCTTCCCCCATGCCCGCCATGAGGTGAAAGCATCCCTTTGTTCCGTATGGAGCTCTTCATCTCCTCTCTTTCACTCTTGTGCTGTGAGAGCACTTCTTGTCTGAAGATCAACACTTCTGAGTGCTCTAAAATCTAACTCTTTATGAGGCTTGTTATGAAAATTGATGTATGAAACAAGGAGGTAGGGAATGGAGTGCAGCATTTGAGACTTGAGAGGGTATAAGCATGAGCACACCAAGGCAAGGCCAGGCAGGGCTGAGCACCCTGTGGTGGGGCTGCTCAGGCCGGCGCAGAGTAGGGTGCAAGGTTGGTGTTAAAGATGTTTCGATTCATTCCATGTGTCCTGTGTCATCCCTTGTCATCCCTCTCCCCCAGCTCAGGTCTTGGATTTTTGGTTAAAAATTACTTTTTTTTTTTTTTTTTTGAGTAATGGGCCTCAAAGAGCATGTGGCACTGCAGTGACAGTCTGGCCAAAGACTGTCTAGAACTGAGTTATTGCTTCCAGTATCTCTGTGCATGTGCCCCAGGATAGCAATTGCCTTTTTCTGCAGTGGTATTGCAGCATGAACTTTCATCTAATTCATTATCCACCCTAATGCTCGACTCTTTCTGCATTACTGCTTTCTAAACAGCAGTCTCTCACTTCATTCCTGCACTGATTATTATTTCTCCCCAACTGCATTGCCTTACATCTATCTTCAGTGGAATGTCTCACTTACATCAGCCCGTTTCGCTGAGCTTGCCAAACAGCTGAATATTTTTGAGGCGTTCTTCCTTGCTTCTCCTCCTCTTGGTTTAGCATCATTTACACTGAGTGTGGCGTTAGCTTTGTCCTCCAGATGGTTAAATTGGTCGTGTAGGAAAGAACAGTGACCCCGTGCCTTTTCAGACTGTGCTGCATACCATCACTCTATGATTACAAAGCGTGCACCATTGCTGGCAATTTTTATCTATTTACTTCATCTGAGCTCTATTACGGCTTTTTTTGTTCTTACTGCCAAAGGCCATAGTGCTCTTGCTCTTAGTTGTATGAGGTTTTGTGTCAAGATCTTTATTGCGTTCTCTGGAGACAAATGACCAAGGAACCAAGTATTAGTTTTGGACCCTAAACAGCACCAGACCCTCCTGCTGGGAAATTTCCAGAAACATTCTTGCCTGAGTGAAAAAGTAATGGTGAACTGCAAAGCAAAGATGGAAGTTTGATTCATTTTACAGATCAGCTCTGTTGTATTTCTAATGGTGTCTTTTCCCTTTGAACAATGCAACTTACTTGGAAGGAAAGGAGAGTTCTCAAGATGGTAGGTCATGTTTTTGGGGCATATATCCCTGACTGACAACTTGTTCAGCCAGCACAAAAAACCCTCTATTTATCTCAGTTTCCAATTAGAATTATGTTTTGGGAAATAAATGTGGATGAAACCCTCTGCTACAAAATCTGTATGTAATGCAAGCTGTCAGCATAAAAAAAAAAGATGAAAAAACCCTGTTTTGTAGATCATAAGCCAAATTAAATACAGTTTTACACAAATAAAAATGAATGCTTGTTTGCTTGGTTCTACTCAGCTTTTAAGTTTGATCCTAAAATAATTTTTGTGGATCTGGCTGAAATTATTGTCACATGCTGGAGGCACTAAATCTGGCTACCTGAGCGCTGCTGATCTGTTTCAGTGCAGAATGATACAAATCTCAAGTTATTTTTTCTGGATCCGGGGGAGCTTGCTCGTTTATGCCCTTCCATCTTTCCTCCAGGAGATTGTGCAGCCGTAGATGGCGAGACCTGACTGCAAACTGAGAGGAAGATATCTCACAGTGGGACTAGAGCATTTCCCCTTTCTTTTCTTAAATTGTTCTTTATTGAGCTTTCCACCTTCTGCATTAATTTGAGAGCCTGAACCAAATAACCAGGAAGAGATTGATGTGGCCTCACTTTATTTCCCACAGTCAATAAATTGTTAAATGGGCCAAAGGACACGGGTTAAAAAAATCATTTTGTATAAAGAATGAGGGATTTTTATTAGCTGACAGAGACCCTGTCTCTGAAGACTTTATAATGGGGCAAGTTTGATCTCATGCCATGCAGTGGGAGCAGCTCTGTTGGCTTCATCAAGTGCCTCGCCGCTCTCCATGTGAATGAAATCAGCACCGTGCCCTGCATGTTCTGCTGGATGAATGCTGGGCTCGCTGCTCCTTCGGTGTTAGAGGCAGATGAGTTTGGAGCGATGCCTTGGAGTGAGGACTCCATGCGGTGTCGGCGCTGAACTCTTCCCCAGGAGAGGTCTGGCACGCTCCTATGCAAGGACAGAATATCCTGGGGACTCTGTGTAAGTTTAGCAGGGAAGGCCCTGATATGTATATCTAGGCTTGTCTTTACCAATGTAATGCATAGGTGCCTTTAGTGGCACGATGACATAAGTAGATGAAATTACAGGCTACCTACGGGGAAGTGGGAATGCGTCTGGCAAGACGGCAGCCTGGATGGACAGAAATCATCCACAGATCAGGTCTGCATCACAAGGTCCTTGCTATGGTTATTTGGATGAGTCTAGTAAATTATTTTTTTTTAACAAGATACTTCTTGCTATGTGACTTGGGGGAATCTGTTTTGAAAATGTAATAAGACTATACTATGACAAATGCTGGCAGTGGATACAAGCAAATTATTTCCAGAGTGGAGAGGTGAAACTGGTGATTTTGCATGGGTTCGTGTGTTTTTCTGAGTATTACTGGGTTTAGTGAAATGAAAATGGCATGATTCTGCATTAAACAAGGAGTTAAAGGTACAAAATACTCCATTAAGGTCCCATTTATTTGCTATTCAGAGGCTGCTCATCTAACACTGTGGATGCTGCAGCACCTAGTTATGTGAGAATGAGGAGACAGGTGGTTCCAGGCACAGCACCTTCTGTTGTAAAACCCTTAAGTTTTAGGTACTTGCAATAAGGCAAGAAGTTAAATAAAGCCCCCTTTTGCCATTGTAAATTCATTGTACCAACAAGTCTCCATTATACATGTGTGGTTTATACATTTCCCGCATAAACCACGGCATGAATTAAGAGACCAAGATGGTCCCATCTCGCTGTGGCTGTGCTGGTGGATTCAAGTCCCTTCTGCACAAATACGCCATGCTGCTTCTGAATTCCAGCTTGGTGCAAGCTTGACTTCAAGCTTGCCCTTGGGAAAATAGTGCAATCCCATTGGACCTGGCTGTGTGAGCAATCATTTTACCCCAATACCTGGGTTTTCATTGCCTTGGTTCACTCTGACCAGGCTGCCCTAGATATTGGAGAACTGAGTTTATCCTTTTTCTCCCTAATATCTGCTGTGATTCAGTCAGCACTGGCTGGGAGAGCATCAGCTTTCCTGTGGAGGTCAGCCTTGCTTATGAACCTCTGCTCTGAAGTTTTATTTCTGTGTTTGCATCACACATTGTTATGAATAAAATTCAGAGGTGATGTGACCCCTCTGAAGTACAGCATGGAGAGGCGATGAACAAGGATGAGGATTCCTCCTTTTAAGAAATGCAGATAATGATGGTTAACAGAAGTCTGAAGGACTGTGAAGGATGCACAGACCAAGAGTTTTTCAAGGTTACAGAGTTTTCAGGTGCTCCCAATTATTTTTCTCTCTGACTACCCAAATCAGAAGTGTCTATAAGGAATCTGATTTTTAGAATGTAATGTGCATTGTTCTTCCTTAAAGTATCTCAACTTAAATTCCTAGAATACCAGTCTGTTTGAAAACTTTGTCTTAAAGCTAAACGGAGTGTATTTCTGCATGTAGGGAAGTGTCAGGGAACAGTACAGTGGGATAACAGTTTTATTCTGGATTTGGATCAAACACAGCTGGTTTTGATGTGTTTGCAGTTCTCAGTGATGGGGGTTGAGTGTTGCTAAAGCTGGGGTCCTCAAACTTCATTTCTGCAGCCATCACCATCTCACACTGTTTGCAGTGTGACATGAACAGGAGCCTCTCCATCCTGGAGGAGGGGTGCAGTTGACTGGGCTTTTTTTTTCTGCTTAGCATTTCTGCATTTTTCTTAGGGGAAAATATAGCAGATGGGGTTTTTTTTCATGACATGTTCCTCACACACGGTTGAGCTCATGTACCGCAGTCTGAGAACCCTTAGTCTAAGGGTATTCCCCAAGTTCTCTGGCAGAAGCTTTGCTACTGGGTACTGTCCGCTTGGAAGGAAGGAATGTTGCAGTTGGTTTAATTTGTGTGGTTTTATCTTGAGATGGGAATTGTTGGCACTATTGGTTATCTGGCTGACTTTGCATATTCCTAGGAGAAGTGCTGCAGGTGATGCCAGTTGACATCAGTGGTCCAAATTCACCAGCTATGTCATATTTTGCACAACTGATGCCAGCGGAGTGTAAGCCATGAAAATGCAAACCCAAGACCTTTCTAATCATCCGGCAGCATCTGTCTTTTCCTGGCCTCCCAAGCTTCTTTTTCTGAGTCCCCTTAATGGGGCATCATTAATGCAACTTGAAGTTGCCTTGCTGTCTTGCTAATGAGCTTTGCTCATCTTGCTTATAAAGCCAGGCAGGCTGAGAGAAGGATCTGTAGGATCTCGTGACTGAGGAGACTGGTCTGCTTCTTGGGAGGGCATCTGCTCTGCTGGACCGTGGCTGGCAGCACTGGGCACTGCGTTTCACTTGTGTGTCCTTGTTCTGGGTTGGAATAAGGCTTGCTCTGAAGTAGGAGATTTTCCTGTCGTCCCTAAACTCCATCCCTTGTAATGTGAGGAAAAGACTGCACTGAAAATCTGCTTTCTGTTGCTTGTCTACATCAGCTCTAATGCTTTGGGACTTGCATTGTGTTGATACATCGGAGTAATGTAAGATTGCATTACACTTAACTCGTTGCCTTTGAACTCACAGGTTACCTAGGGTTAATGCACCTAGTGACTGGTGTATTCATGTTTGGGATAAGGGCTTTTAATTCTGATAGTTAATTTAATCCCCACAGTTTGACAGCATGTTCCCTGGACTATTTTTCATCTTCAAATTGCAGTCTGCTGGTTAGTTCCTGTAAAGGCCTGCTGTGCTCTGCATTTATGTTCTTGTTCTTTGGATTTGTGCTGTTATCGCATCATCTATCAGACACGTGAACAGCAGAGAATGAATGGTGTGAAAAGTCCTCGTGTCATTTTTGGGAACAGACCTATGGATTGTGCTCACACAGGAATTAAGGGGCTGCCTGGGTGACTGTCATCTGGGAAAGGGATGTACATCTCTTGGCAGATGTAGCGTCTGAGTGTCTGTTATTTCACTTAGTCGCGAGAAACTTGTGATTTGTAATTCCCATATTTTATTAATGGAAAGCTGTGAAAATTGCATGTGCATTCATAGGAGAATAGATTTTACCTTTTATCTCATAATCAGAAGAAATCTCTGCAGTGTAATCAAAGGAAGCAGTTTCATTCAGAATATAATTTGTTGATGCTGTCTGACCACCATATGTTGTTTTAACTTTCATCCTTCTTTGGCAAGATATAAAATAATCTCAAAAATATGGGAAACCATGGCTGAAGAGTCTGTTTAAAAGTAATGCACTATCAAAATGAATTAGCTGTGCCTGAAATATTTCTAGATTTATTTGCTGTCAAAGGGTGGTAAAATATTTAAGGCAAATAGTCTACTTTTGTTTAGGAAGTTGTCCGTGAAAGAGCCTAGAGAGATGGATTTAACTGTTATTTATTTTAATTGTACAAAAATATTTTAATTGTTTAAAGTTACAAAATTATTTCCTATCAGGGTTTTTTTTTTTTTTCTTCTCTCCTTTTCACTTCCAGCCCATTTGACAACATTTATTCTGAGAGATTGCCTGGAAGCCTAAACTCTTTTCAGCGGAGCATGTGTTCCAGCGCATAGCATTGCAATGTCTTGAGCTTACCTGCCTCTCTTTAGCACAGTCCAATTAAAAATACAGTAAATGCACTTAGATAAAGGTGCTGCTTTTTTTTAGTGAGGCTTGCTTGAAGTTTTAGGCTTGCAGATGGAGAAGTGTCTTGGCTCACTGATGTCTTAAACTCCATTTAAGAGATGATGCAAAAGCCTTTCAGGTAATGTTTCGTGTGCCCCCTCCCCCTTTTAAAATGCAGTCTTCAAGAAAACAGTGGTTTTCCTGTTTTTGAAAAGTTTCCTTTCTACAGTCATTGATTTGATACAGAACTAATTGCTAACTTCCTTATGATTTAGTGCTTTTTTGCTACACATGAACATTTTTAATGCCTCTGGTTTGAGAGTTTCCATAGTGTGACACTATTCCAGGTTCCAGTAGTCAAGTTTCTTGTCTCCAAAGGCTGCCTCGTTTTCCAGTAGGTGAACTACATCAGTTAAGAAGTGTGTCCACATTAGGGACTAGGACTAAAACTGATTCAACTGCTAGTATTCCATAGTGGCGAGTCACAGAATGATTATGAGCTGGGCAATGTGTGTACCATTGACTTTGTACCATTTTAATCGGAACAGCTGAAAACAGATTAGTGTGCAACCCTTGTCTTCAGAAAAGGCTTAAAAGAATCTGAGTTAGGCACACAATCTAGTTAATCTACCATCATAACTAATGATGTCACCATTCAGACATAAAATATCGACCTTAAAGGATT
>JAOXNO010000003.1:7227107-7281789 GCA_028565335.1 Limnodromus scolopaceus
CAGGTTGCCCAGAGAAGCTGTGGCTGCCCCATCCCTGGAGGTGTTCAAGGCCGGGCTGGATGGGGCTTTGAGCAACCAGGTCTAGTGGGAGGTGTCCCTGCCCATGGCAGGGGGGTTGGAACTTGACGATCTTTCAGTTTCCTTCCAGTGCAAACCATTCTATGATTCTGTGAATTTAATTCCTTCCAGCTTGTGAAGTTTTACAAGGATTTCTTCATTACTGGCCTCTCCCTTTTGTGTCATAAGGAATGGGTATTGCATGCTGGATGTTTTTCTGACATAGGCAGCCTTCCCCTGGCTGGAAGGCAGTGCTACGTGTCTGCCTTGCTTGAGTGAATGACATGAGGCGACGTTGTTTGAGCCTTGCTTGTGTTGAGACTGTTACCCGTCGTGCCATGGGCTCGGGACTGCAGGCTGTACATGCAGGAGACTCATTTGGTCCCGAGTGAAACTGTTCTATGTGGGATTTTACGATATGGTTTAAAATAGATGCAGTTATGATACCCAGAATAACACTGTACCAGCATATTTTACACACTTTTTTTTTTTGAGGTTCTTGATAATTTTTGTGTTGAATTACAAATAGTAGTTTGGTAGTCACTAACAAAATAAGCTAACTTTTGGGTATAGGCAGAGAAAGTTTGGTCATATGTTATAGCTCATACTTCTTTGCTTGTGTATAACAGAGTTTTCTTATGGAAACTACTGGATTTGCCCAGGCATGTGCCAGGTCAGAATACAGCATCAATTGAGTGCTGGCTTCTGTGAACCATCTCTGGATGGTGGGTTTTCATGAGTGAGGAAAGTGCCTGCTTATTTAAGAAAAAAAATAAATTAAATTATATCTTGGTATTTTTTTTTTTTTTTTTAAACAAAGCCAAGTTTGTAGTCTCTGCTCAGCAAAGATTTAAGCTTTACGGTATAAACTTCAGGGAGTAAATACCACTTTCCTAATGATTCCTCCTGCTTCTCTTCCTAGCTCTGACTGAAGGTTATGTTGGCTCCCTGCATGAAAACAGACATGGTAGTTCCGTGCAGATACGGAGGCGGAAGGCTTCGGGGGATCCTTACTGGGCATACTCGGGTGAGTCGACTTTTTCAGAGGACTGAAACATGAAATATCTCCAAAATCAAATTGTTTACTTGCTTTTTGTTATTACTACACTGAAAAATAATTTATATTAGTTTTACAGTGTATTTTCTTGTGCTGACTTCCTTGCAAACTCCCTCCACACATATCCTCTCCTTTCTTGCATTGCTGCAGTTTACCTGCAGGATTTGCCTTATTACTCTACTCCTTCTCCCAGTCTTCCTTTAGTTTCTTAACACACCCTTAAAAAGGCATAATTCCACAAACTTTTCTTCAGTCTTCCTGTCCAATCAGTACATTTCCATGCTCACCAATTGCTTACCTATCCTTCTAGGAAGACTGTGAGCATCCATATATACTTTCAGAAAAAAAAAACACCTTAGAAATTTTACAATTATTTCTTTGTGTGCACCTATTTTTGTGGTACTGTATAATGATGGCAATGAGACCTCTCAGTGCAGCATCACACCAGGATGTGTGATGCTGAGGAGGTAGGATGTTGGAAGGGTATTTTATTTTTTGCCCCACTGCTCTTGTAAGTCCTATAGAATACCTGATGTGTCTGCACAATTTTGAAATGCCAGAAATCAACATATTCTTTAGAATGATGTCTTTGAGGTATGGTTTCATAGTTGGTTCAAGTCTAGAAAATTCCAGGTCTTTATTTGAAGTTTTTAAAAAAAAACCCAACAACTTGAAATCAATAGCTATGTTGACTCCATAGAAAAATGTATAATATCTAGATAAAGTTTTTATGAAGCTTTCCAGCATCGTAATAAACTTTTGAGAGCTTTTTTTGAAGATCTGAGATGCATTTCAAATGTTTGGTGCTCATCCAAGAGGAATGTTGTGCAGGCCTAGTTTTAGCTGAAGGAAAAATATTATTTTCTAAGAAGTCTGAATACTGATACCAGGTAAACAGGCAAATATTAATTTTTGACGGCCAACTTCTCTCTCTTATACAGATCATAAATTTCATTGCAAATGAATGATTATAGGTAAGCCTAGAGGTTTTTTTGCATTAATATATAAAATACCAGATGTCACAAGTTTTCTCTATTAGATCTCAAAATACAAGCTATCTCATTTGCAAATGAGGTCATGCAAGTACAATAAATCTAAACATTTTAGTTATGTAGGACAAATGACCACTTTGTTAAATGTAGAGATTATCAGATGGAGAAATATTGCCACAAGATATACTACTATATTGCAGCTTAAAATGGCTTTTTTAGATTTTAAGCCCTTGAACACATAAAGAGCAGAAATAAGCAAATAGAGGAAAAATTTGTGTGTTGGAATGGATGGCCTGTTCCTATCTGCTGTCTTGTGTAAAATATTACAAGTGAAGTGCCACTTGGTAGGTTTATTTTGGTTTTGTTACTGAAAAATGTATTTGGAATATTCATTGTAGATACTTAATGAAAATGTCTTAAAAAAAAAAAAGGTAAAACACTAGTGGAATTATTCTGTTGCATATGTGTCAAAACTCTTTGCTCGAGTTACTGGATTTTTTAAATTTTTTAACCAGTCCTGGTTTAAAAGAAAAAAAGGTGGGGGGAGGAAGCCCCAAAACAAACAACACTCCCCCCTAAACAAACAAAGCAAGCAGCAGAAAACTACAAACCCACCACATACCAGTTTATGCATAGGCAGCTTTCCTAGTTTTCTTATTTCTATTTTTGTGATGATATTGTTCTTCCTTTATGAGTAATATCACTTGTTCACCTCTCCAAAAAAGCTTTTACCACCCACGAATCCTTTTAGATTTATGTCAAAATAAAATGCATAGTCCTGATGTGTAATTATACCTTACGATTTGGGGTTTTGCATCCTTTTGTCTATTGATAAATCTCCCGCTTCTGTGAGGAAAATAGCCAATCTGCTTTTCAGAGAACAGATAGTGACTTCTCAGCTGTCAATCACATGCCACTCTACCTGATTAGCGCTATCTAATTAGAACCTTTTTGTCACTATTGCTGATAAAAGGAGTAAATTAGGAGATGGAAAAGGTGGAAATGATATATTTACCAGCACTTGTCAAGAAACCAGAAGAGGATGTAATATTGCTTTCTCCAGATGCATTGTCAGGCGACTGAACAGACTGTTTGAAATGCCATTCCAGGGAGAATGTAATTTGGGATCAAGTATTCCAGGGGGGTCTTCAGCAAAGTTTTTGTGCCATGAAATACAGGTGTGAGCACACAGCCTAAGTATTGTGTGTCCCAGCTCTCTGGGTTGTGTGTATACTGCATCTGAGCAAACCCGTCCTGGCATGGATGGAGAGCTGGTGTCCTCCTGAGCCACATTGTGGTTTCTGCCTGCAAGGAGGGTTAGCTCTGCCTTGCCGAGACCCACAATGAGCGCCTGGGGACCTGCAGGAGGGATCAGGGCCACATGCAAAGTGTGAATGCCAAGATGTGGGCAACGATTTGGGTTGTGTCTGAGAGGGAAAAGGCAAAGGCAAGTGGAGACTTGAGAAAGGCATGGTTATTTCTAAAGGAATTTTCTAGGGTTGATGCTACGTCTTGCAGGAGTCTCAGTATTGCCAACATGTCTCTGAGAAAGGAAGGAAATGAAGATGAGCAATTAGGTGGGGAAAGGAGCCTGTGCCCTGTTAGAAATTGGATGTTTCTACAGGCTGCTTTGTCATGACTTTTCATATGTGTGAGTTTCTCTCTCTCTTTCCTCCCCTCACTTGGTTCCTTTCAGCTCCATGTGGGATTTTCAGCCAGTTCAGCCTCTCTTATCTGATGTCTTTTGTCCATATTTGCTCACTGAGGGGGCCAGAGGTAATGAAAATACCTAGCTGGTGTATTTAGGTTGAAGATGGGAATAAATGGTGGGTGGCAGAGCCCAGATGCCAGACAGATGTTTGTTTCTAGCTGAGCACAGTGAGGAGGATGATCATGCTATCTGTTTCTTTCTCCTTGCTTTTCCATTCCCCAGAATATTTCCCCGGAACCCTGAGCAGGGCTTGGCGAAGCAGTTTATGTACTAACAACATTTGTCCTGCGGGAAGGGTTTTGGACATGACTAGGAAGTTTACATCAAATGAGCCTACAGAGAATGGAAGCCTTACTCTGCAGCAAGCAATTAGTCCACGTCAATGGTTTCCAAGCTCTTTTACAGACATTATCTGGTAGGCTGCTTACCTGCCTTATCCTCAAATGGTTAGGCCAGCTTCCCTCCAGTTAGTTGTACAACATCTGCTGGCCCAGCCCCAGCAATTGTGGGCAGGAAAGAAAGTTCTGCTAGACTGTGTGCTGGTAAATCTGAAGTTTCTTCTGGGGGAATTTGTCACTTGGAGTAAATAAGACCAGGACAGCTTCTGCCAGCCTTCAGTGGACAGCCATCTGTTGAACCCTAATATTGACCAGCATGCCCATGTCTCTGCTGGACCTACATTAGGCCAAACTATGCTTTTGTATTGATTTCAGTTGAGCTGTACTGATTTATAGCTGCAGATACTTCTCTTCATTTATGTCTGTGCCTGCCTGCTTGCAGAACTTTTGTATTTTGGAGCTTAAAGTGTCCTGTAATAAATCCTGAGGTGGGGGTGGAGAGGTCTGAAAGCAGCCAAGCAGTTGTGGTTTTCCTGCCTGATGGTGGAAAAAAGGGCACAGACGTATTGCAGAGAGTCCTCGAGTTTTTATCTTCCACAGGATATACCTGTGCTATACTGCGCTTTTAGCGTAATTTCTCAGTAGCCTGTAGGAAACCCTTCTGCTGCTCCATGCTCTTGTGGATAGTGAATGGTCCAGGAACTGGTTTTAACTCTGGAGATCAGGAATTTTCCTGGTTTCATGAGCCATCTATGGCATTACCGTTATTGCCTGGTAATATTGCTCCTCTCGGGCAAAGAGTTTAGAGAGGATAACCTTCAGATTTTCATCAGGAGTCAGACAACCCTCGGGTCTGTAAGATTTGTATAAGGCATCCACATATCTAAATGTCCCTGTGACAGGACCCTGTGAACTTCAGAGTCCTGTGCTTGTACTGCCTGTGCCCTGGCCAAAGCTGCGGAGCCTGTACCACAGAGCTCTCACTTCACTGTCTGATTGTGAAGGATTTTTAAGCCTTAAAAATAAGCCTGTTGTCTACAGATGCAATCTGACTCTACCATTTATTCCAGTTCAGAAATAAAACTCACAAAAATAAAGACTAGATAATTAAATGAAGAAGGCCCATTTTAAATGTGTTCTGTCAAAAAGATAGAAGGAAACACAATCAGCTTTTCAGAAGAAACTTCGTTAAGTCTATGCTAACAGCTCTTTATACCAAATTCAGAAGTAAGCAATCACTGAAAACAGAAGACTAACTTGTCTTTAAATAGGAACTGCAAGACTGAACAGAGATTGAGATCTCCTAGAAGTTCTCGTTAGGATTTTTCAGAAAGCTCAGCCTACATTTCTAGGGGGATTTCTCTGTGCGTGTGTATTCATGTATGTTTTGGCAAAGTGCTTACTCCATGGTCATGTCTTATGGTTTGCCAAAGACTTCCTAAATTGTGACTGGCCACGTTACTTGCAGTGTAACAGGAATGTGGAATAGGTACAGCACAGTCAAAGCAAGAAGTAGGTCTGGATCCTGAATTTGCTTCAGTGCAGTCCTGTCTTTTCACAATAATATTTTCTGTTAGACTAACCACTGAATGGACAAGTTTGAAATTATTTTTAGCACATCCCTATAAGTGCCACAGAACTCACTATGTTTCTAATATCCATAGTAGTGACAGGTAGTTCAGGTGCTTTGTTATCAGTGTGGTAACATTTTTGTAAATATATAAGTTGTTTAAAAAAAAAAACACCAAAAAAAAACCCAAAAAACAAAACTTGAAAATAAATTCTACAGAAATATGCAATTGAAATGTCTAAGAGACCCAGGGCTTTCTGACTGGCCTTCCCTCGTGTCATGTACGCTACTTCACAGAGCATAATATTCCAGACATTTAAAGATGCCTCTCAATGTCAAGTATTGCATTTGTCAGTGCTGAGAACGCTTTGCTGGTGAGCTGAGCAGACCTTACTTTGCCTTACAGTAACCCAAAAATGGGTAGTGAGAGGGTCAGGACTAGGAGGAGATTACAGTATGAGATGCTGACGCAGATGCTTGTATCTTAAGTGACAGTAGCTCTGAAGGGCTTGTACCTACTCATATCTGTTTTTCTGAAAAACTGTTATGTGAAATTAATGGGACAATCATTGCAAGAGATTGTGGAAAAACACAAGTGGCAATGGGGAAATACTGCTCTTTCTTCTGTTACTCGTACAGGTTATGAGTCTTCAGAGACAAGATGTGACGTCTCATCATTCCTGGTACTAACATGTGTGATCAATGGGTATGAAGTGGGAGGCTGCTCTGTCCTGGGACAGGATCTTGTAGGTGGTGGTGCTTTTGTCACTGGAGTTTCCCAGTTGAGCTGTGGTGCTGGCACTGGCAGGGCTGGTGTACCCTGCTGTCTTGATGGCTGTTCTGCTGATCAGTGTTGCAAGCTGACTCATTCAAGGAACACTCTCTTTAAGTAATCAAAACCATTTGGGCTTCTCCGAGAACAAAAAAGCAGACACTGGCTAAGGATGTATACGTGTTCTTTTTACTTGTTTAGTTAACTGTGGCTTTGTAGAGAGACCCTATGTAGAAAATGCATACAGTTGTTTTTTCTCTTTAATCTTATGGTGTATTCAAGGCATCTCTTTCCTCTTTGTATCTTTGATCTCTCATTTTCTGTGTGAAATTATTAGCACTACTTATGATGCTTCTGTTCTTTATGCGTGTCCTTTCTGATGTTTTTTTCTGCCTAAAATGTTGGATCCTTTCTCTCCAAGATTCTGTGCAACTGCCATGAACATTAGTAGAAGTTAATAGAAGAAAAATAGCCTTCACGAGTAGGTATGACCCTGTCAGTGGGGAAAAGTGTCCATTAAGAACACGAACTGTGGCCACGTTTTCATGCTAGTGGACCCTGTCAGTGTGTGAATGCTTTGTCCTACAACACTTAGGCAGTTATTGCTGTCCTTTAAGATACTATTATTTAAAATATAACCGGTGGTGAATATAAGAATTGACTGGTCTTCTCAAAAGCAATTGCTGGTATTAAAACAGGAAAGATCAGTAAAGGTTATTTCCTGAAAGAACAGCAAATGGTGTTAACTGTGATGAAATGTAACTTAGTGATGTCCTTTGTAAATGTGTGAATTTCTCTCTCTTTGCTTAGATTGTTCTCATTAAATAAGCTGCTAATGTGAATTGGACAGGAAATAATCAGCACATAGTAAGGAAAGCATCAAGACTTATTGAACTGAGAGGTAACTAATGGCCTATTTGCTGTGGTCAGTATTTCACTCTTTCTGTCCCTCAGAATAATAAATCTTGATATTGACCAAAACTCTGGCATACCGTGTGCACGGTTATTGTTCCACTGTAACAGTACTCATCTCTGTTAAATGCAGGATGGTCAAAATGAGCAGGTTCTGCCTCTCTCCCTTCCTTACTCTTTTAAGCTGACTTTCTGAAAAGGATCTAGGCTGAGAGAACTAGGAAAAACATTCCTATTAATATCTGATCTGATCAGTAAACTGAGCTTTGAATATTATATCTGCATTCATCAGGTAGTCTTCACTGAACCCTGCTGAAACCAGCTGTGATGCATTGTTTCCATGTGCAATCTTATTAGAATAACAGTTGTTAGAGAAATCAATGCTTCATTCTTTCATAAGAGAAACATGGAAAACCGTAGCTTGAGAGTTTGCTGTTACTGTCTAAGCATGAACCCTGATTTTTTTAATGTGCACAGCTAAAGCAAGTGGTATGTTGCTTTGTGTTTCTAAAATAAGCAGGAAATAGAATGTGTATATTTTGATTGTTTATATTCTGGGCTCTGGGTCGAGTCTCCGTGTCCATGAGCTAGGTAGGCACTGTACAAATGTGCACTAGACATGTACTTCTCTGCAGAATCTGTGTCAAAATATGCGCTTACTAGAAGAATGTCAAAATGTCAACAAGAATGCTTTTAATCTTTTTTTAGCAATTCTGCATTGTAAAATAACAAATACAAAATACTATGCTTTGGTTTTGTTAGCATGAAAAAGTAAGTTTTCAAGTTCCTATCCCTGAGAACAGGAATATATCTTCCTAACCATAAGCTAGTGTGAATAAGGAATTTACAATCACATTTGTGTTGAGTATTTAACATTAGCAGTCCTCTGAGGAGAGCCAGCCTTGCCGGAAGCAGTCCAAGTAGTCTGTATCATTTTTGCTAAGCCATATTGCTGGGGAACACAGCTCTGATTGAGAGTCTTGTCATTTACTTTGTTTGTCTATTGGCAAGTTTCTAAATAATCTGCTAAGAAAACCTCACATAGTAATTTAATTTCTACTTAGACACAGACGCGATTTCCTTATTGAATACCATTAATACTGTTTTCGCTCTCTTCTTGCCACCTCTTCTTGTGTGCCACGCTTACAGTTTATTCCAAGTACTGTCATAGTCAGTCCTGGTATCCAGTTATAATGAAATGGTTGACTAAATTTTTAAATGCTGGACACAGTTATGGTGAAATTATCTTTTTCCTTTTCTTTTGGCAAGGTTCTTTCTGGAAGTTGATTGTTTTTCATGACTTAAACATATTAAAGCAAATCTTGTGATTTTTGAACATTCTGAAATTTTTCTTTACTGTTTTTGAGTAGGTAGGCCATTGGCAGATGAACAGCTTTGAGAAGCTTAAGTATGAGGTGCAAAGAACCAAGTGTTCCCTCAACTTTCATTCTTTCATGGAGTTTTTCCCTACCACAGCACAAAAGTATAAAATAACTGCAACAGATGCTAGATGAAATTTTCAGGGCTTCAGAAATGGTTGCTCCAATACTACATTGAAGTATTTTTGCTTTGCGCTGGTATGGCTATCTATGCTGAAATGAGGAAGCACAAAGAGCTGCTTTTGCTGGGGAGAGGGGGCCTCACTTCTTTAGACACGTACTCTGCTTTTGGTTGCATTTTCTTTCAATGTGAACACTGGGACATTTGTAGAAAACCTTTGGAATGACAACAACCGTGCACTGTTTCATAAAACTGAAAGTGTGCTGAAGAGCAGCAAAACATTGTCAATTTAGCTGTTTTCTAGGCATTGAAATAAGAAACAGCATAAAATATTTCAAGCTCTTCTTTAGACATAAAAACATGCGAAACACCTACATTTTAAGCATACAAAAAGAAAAAGGAGTATTTAGGTAGCAGCTGTGATACAAGCTCAGCAAATGGACTGGAGGATACACAGAAGATTGGAGTCTGCCGTTGCCTTGAGGTTCTTGAATGATGACAGTAATACATTGAACTTCCAGTCTTGATTTCATATGTAACTGAATGCGTATAGGGAAAGAACAATGGGGAAAAAAGTCTGAGAACAGCAAGGATACTGAAGTGAGAAACAAAGCAAGCAGGGAAGCTGTGAATAGCATTGTAGTGTGTGGATAAAAAGAAGTATCTTGGCACAAACATTATTGCAATAGCCCAAGCATGAAATAATCAAGAAATGAATCGGAATTCTAGTTGCAGGATATAAGTGGAGTCTTTGTATGAAAGGGCTGAACAAGGCCGGTATTGCAGTTGATGAAGGAGATGTAGAAGTATTTCTATTATTTTGACCATGTCAGATGGCTGCTACATGTCATTCCAGTTGCTATGTAGAAGATAATCTTCTTTTCAGTATCTCTGGCCTAGGAAATGTCCCGTCTCTCCCCTTTCCTGGAAAGTGTCTCTGTCTTGCGGAATGTGGCATCAAAGACTTGCAGCGTTTAATCATTATCCTTGAAAAAGCAGCCCCTGCCGGCAAGAGGAGTACATCTGCCCCGCTGGGTTCTCTTGCAAAGGGAAGAGTGAGCAGCAGCAGTGCTGTGGTGAGCTGCTGGTGGGCCATTCCCACCCAGCCCGTTGCCACAGATGTGTAGAGGTGCCATGCATTTCTTCTGTGTTGAACATCACATGCCTATTAGAGAAAGGCAGAATTAAGAAAAGTCTCATCCATGTGTGTTCTGAGATATCCTTTGGTACTGCAGTACGAGTGCTAGGCAGTTGAGGGAGTTCTAATTCTTGTCATATCTCTGAGGTAGATGTGTTTACGTGGTGGGAAGTGAAGGACACAGCAGTTTAAGTAAGTTCTTTGATATACCCCGTGGGGCATACAGCAGAGTTGGAAATACAGCCCAAGTCCCAGTGCTGTACACTGTTTCTTAGGCCACACATCCAAACTTATCAAAGGCTAATTAAAGAGATCTTGGTTGCCTTGGAGACTGCCTCTTCCTGGGGGAGGGGGGGCGCGATAGCACAGGTGTTGCAAAGCTCCTGAGCTAATAGGAGGCCTTCCTTAAGATGATCCAGCTATGGAACTTAATTCTTCCTTCAACAGCAGACTGAACTTCTCCTGTTGCTGGCTGCTTTGTTGAAGCTCTCAATCTGTTTGGTGCTCTCAGGTGTTTTTTTTCCAGTGGTGTTGAGACAATGTTGGGCTTGAGTAAGAAGACCTTCTTTTCCTATTCAATATGCTGAACATTTGGCTCTAAATTACAAAGTTTTTTATTAAAGACTGCATATGCCCAAAGAGTTGGATGGGCACACTTTTAGCCATCAAATTAAATAAATATGAAATCCTGCAATGGAGTGCAGAGCTCTGCATATAAATTACATCTTTAAATAGCACTTGAATGATTTTCTGGAAATGTTTTTAACTCTCCTCTGAACTCTTAAGGGTCATCTCTGTAGCCTTTCTATCTGAGGGAGGCTATTGGCACCGGAATGATTTATTGAAGAGGTATGTTGCTCTGCAGTATAAACGTAATGTCAAGCCTTACTAAGAACTGGAGTATCAAGCTTGTGGTTTTGCAGAGCTGAGACAGCAAGTGGGTTTAATTCAATTGAACCCTGAATGAACATTTCCTAAGTATGTGTTCCCACCCACTCCCATCTCCTAACACCGCCCAATTGTGACATGCGTGGGACTGTGGGTTGATGTTTTCAGGACAGTTAGTGAGATGATCTATTTCACTCATGAAGAATTAGGACCTCTGTGTCCCTGTTGCAGAGATATGCAGATTGCAACTTGAGCTGACACACTAAGGACTGCTGGGCACAGCTGAGTCGTGGAGTCCCTATGGTTGAACCCTCAGTAGGGTGAGGTGCCTTTGAGACGTGTGACTGCTTTAAAAATACCAGCAAACAACTCTTCCACCAAAGTAGTCTTTGCTGCTGTGGGTATTAGGCCTTCTATCTTTCTCCATCTCAATGAAAATCCTTCCTGCTGTCTTCCAAACAGTACTGCTGAGTTTTACCTAAGCCAGTCAGTTCTACCCATGGCTGAAATAAACCCTTCCTCCCCTACATTTCTCTTTGAATGCAGTCTTGCTTCATGCATGTTTGCTCAATGCTGCTATAGGATTACAGCCTTGCAGCCAAGTGTGCAGATACCCATCTATCCTAGCAGAGCTGCTATAAGGTAAGGTCATGTTGTGATCGCAGCTGTAAAGACCAGGAGGGCACGGAGAGGCTGAGTGCCATGTCTCAGGTTATCCATGTGTGGCTGAGCAGGGACCTGAACTGAGGTCTCTGAACCAGGCTTGTAATGCCTTTTTTTTTTTTTTTTTTTTTTCCCCTTGCTGTAATTAGAACATTCAGGCCAACATCTAAGTTGTCCAGCTGCCAGAAAGCTCAGGAGGAGCTGTTTCACATGGGGTTTTTTATTTCTGACTCACTTCCGAGAGTTTCTCAACTGTCTTAGTGTATAAATTTCCTCGGAAACAAACAAAAGAGGAAATGACCCTGCAGTTGAATGGCTGAAGGTGATCGGTATTGGCATGCGGACGGTGGTTTCTGTTGCTTTTCCTATGTGGAATAGTAAAACAAATGTCTCCTGTCTGCCTCCCAACGGGCCCATAATACACTCACAGCTAGAGCTGGGGTGAGGTAGGTCCCTTAAATGCTGTTGATCTTCTGCTTTTGCACTGTGCTGGATCAGGACCTCATGAGACTCCTTTGGGGTATTTCACACCATCTGGTCCTTGAGCACTGGGGTCAATCCCATGTGTCAAGCTCCTGTATGAACACACTGGTTGGTGGGTGCCCTCAGAATAAAGAACTGGATGTTGCGTGATTTGCTTTGCATTTGTGTGAATATATTTCTCAGGTACAGAAATAAGATTTACCCTGAGGTAACGGTGGCAGGAAAGTCATGGAGAGTTGGATCACTTCACGTTCAGTTTTAAATGCTGTCTTTTTGCTGCCGAGGTGTGGTGATGTGTCTCAGGCTGCTGCTGAAGCCTTCTGGCCCCTTGGGGTATGAAAAGCCATTTTGCATGCCAGATGCTAGTCTGCTCCTAACCAGAGGTGACATGAACTTTTCAGATAAATTCGAACTCAGAAGCTTCTGTGGCACTTCAGATCATGTTTGTAATTTATATTTCTGTTGCTGGAGACTTGAAATTGAGACACTTATCTGCATGATACAGTATTATCATATGCTGATCTCTGAGGAAGGGGATTTGCTATGTGAAGATAAGTTTACAGAGATAATTGGATGTGACTTTTTGTGAAGAAGGGTTTGGTGGATGTAGTTCAGTTACTGTTTATGTTGCACAAGGGCTCCCCAGATGTCTGCAGGACTTCATTGCTCTCAGTGCAAACACAGAAAAGTTACCTCTACCCTAAAGTTTGTACAACCCATCTGAGAGATGCCTTGGTTTTAAATGCATGAATGGCTGAAGCAGGGTGTAATGAGGTGAGGACTATGAGCTGGAGAAGGTACTAAGAGCCTTCCCCTTTTCTGCTGTTGAAAAAACCAGAACAATATAGCTCTATGAGCAGCTAAGTGCTTCGTAATGCTATGAAAAGTCTCCAGTGCCTAAGAAGCTTTGAGCTTCTGTCATGGCCTTCAGAAGTGCTTTCTGCCGCTGTTCCCAAAAGTGGTGGCTATGCTGTATGTGTAAGATCACCCACTTCTCTCCGATTTGGTCAGAGTTAGTCAGCAGGTTCAAAAGTAGTGGGGGAGGGAAGGGGAACTGGTAGACCAGATGCAATAGAAGGCTCAGATGCATAAGCCTGTTTCCTTAAGAAACTCGGCTAATCTGTAATGGGCCCCTATTCAAAATTGCAAGCTCTCATGAGTAGCTTTTTGAAGAATGTGCCAGCTAAGTCCCACTTCTTCGAGGAAGTCCCTGCAATTTCAGCAGATGGGTTCTTAAGACTGGAGAACATCTGGGTAGTTCAAGGGATCAAAATATTAGTCACAATTCTGTCCTGTTGTGCTAAGTGAAGAATAACTGTTCAGAGGAGACAGTCTAAGTGCCTGCAACCTTTCTGTTTGAGGCCATCCATGGTCCACACCCTTGGAAGAGCGTGTGGTAGACAACCATCTGTTTGACATTAACAGAAGACCTTAAATTAGGGAAGGTGATGGTGATGTGGTGCCTGGACACGTGATTCGACATTGCATCTTTTATGATTTCTGTATGAACTGGACTGCAGAGCACAGTAAATATTTTCAGCTTTTTTCCCCCAAAGTACTATTGGAAACTGTAGTAAAAAGTAACTGCTGGGAAAGTAGTTTTGCTGAGTTATGCTATTTTTGAAAATGCATAATACTCCATAGGCTTTTAAGTGATACTGGGCATATTTAACATTCTTTGATGTTAATTTCCTGGCATATGGACATCTCGACTTATTAAAATAAATAAGTACTTTCAAATTTAATGAAATGATGGAGGAAATGGCCTTTTTTCACATTCACGTCTGCTTCGCTGGATAATTTAATGTTTTAAAATGTAAGTTCATATTAAAGTTTAAAATTCAAGTATTGGTTTTTGGAATTCTGTAATAAAAAGGTTTTGCTGTAGGAGAGATGTATGAATTACTGCGCATGATAACACGATTAACAAAGTCTAGCTGGTGATTTCTTCTGTACAAAATGCTGGCTGTAAATCCTCGTACTAGGACCTACAGGAATGGTCTGATGGTAGGATCTTCTGGTAGTAGTGACTGTTCCTTTTCTGAGACGTTACTCTGTAGTCTGTCAGACTTGCCAATTGCCCATATTCCAGTGGGAAGGTACATACATCTGTGGAAAAAGTCTCCTACATCATTCACCTTTTTTACCCACATTTTGCTGTCTCTTGGAGCTTATGCTGTAAGCTCCTTGGGGCAGAGACAGTAATTTGTTTATGTTGGCTAGCAGCAAGATCTTTATTTCTTCTTTTATTCTATATGTGGTTGCTTCCAAGGTCTTTGCATCTAGTGGGAAGGATTTCGTTATAGCCTTAGGTGTTACTGTGTTATTAGTAAGTATAGGAAATGCACTTTGGTCCTCTCTTCAGTGCTGAGGGAAGGTAAGAATTCCATAGAGGATAAGTAATGCTCAATTTAATTGACTGGATATAAATATTTGAGTTCTAAATATTTAATGGAACTCATTGTGTTTGTATGTAGGGATGTGTGGATGATGGAAGTTTGCTCTGTACCTTGCTTTTCTTGAGGGACTGCTTACGTGCAGTGTCGAAGCCAAGGATGGCTTTATTTCATTTCAAGGCAGACTAGAAACCGAAGAACTTATTTTCAGGGAGAAAAATGGCAAGGGACCCGAATGAAAAACCTACTCAGCTGAAGCAGAGGTGACAAAGTTCACTGTGATTATATTGATTTTAAATTACTGTGTAGAGCTGGGACTAGCCTATGTCTAGTCCTGCTCATGATGAGAAGAAAGGAAGAAGGCATGAATACTCCTCTCTCCTCTGCTTCTAAATATGTTGTTACCAGTATGATAACCGAGAGCAAGTCTCGGCCTCCTGACATTCCCGACATGCAGAGGCAAGGGCGTTCTGGCATCCTCACTGGAGCTGAAAGAGGATAAGAGGCACAGTAAGACTGAAATGTGTTTTTCCCTCCACAGCTACCCCTGCGCACTGGCTGCCTGAGCCGAGAAGCAGGCGGTGCCCTGTTCAGTGGGCAACAGATGCCTCCGGTCTGTGTGTGCCCCCAGCTCTACAAGAGATGACATTAATAGGAAACAGAGCGTGTCTGAGTTTGATGTGGTTTTGGTGAAAAGTACTACAACTGTGCCTACACCACAAATTATAACTAAGCTAGAATTAATAGCAATTAACAGCACCAATATTCATTTACTAGAAGTTTCACAGGAAAGTCATTACTGTTTAACTTTATGTAGTTCGCATTTGTTTCACTGTCAATGAGAAAATTATTCAGTCAATAAGAGTTAATGTTTTATTTTAGACCAGTCTTATCTATTTTAGTATCTAGCGTGCCTTTTGGGAACAAGAACTAAGAGCAAATAAAGCTCATTGTGATAGAAATTTGATACATTATTGTGATGAAACTCTTAGTTGCTGCATGACTGAAAGAGCACAGAAAAAATGTCTTGTACCTGCACTAAATCCAGCAAAGTTGTGATGGGAGATGTTGTGTCTCCTTGTTTGGTGTGATGGAGAGAATGCCCAAGGCACTTGGGTAGGGAAGATGGCTATTTCTGTTCCTTCCCCGTGGTTTTTCAGCAATCTGACATAGTGTGCATGCCTGGACCTATGCCAAGCAGAGATGCAGCCTCCAAGTGAGACTTTATTACTACAGTCCTAGATGATTCATTTTGTACCAAATTGTATGGGCCTGATTAACCCGGAACAGAGCAATAATGCTGTTTTAAAGATCTTTAGTGCATCCATTACTTCTGTTTCCAGCGTGCTTCTTCACAAGGAAAATACTTGTTTCTTACCATGAAATCTTCAGGTAGAGGCCTGGCCATAAAAATTACACTGAAAAGAAAGCCGTTATCTGTCTTGAGCCATCCAGAAGACTGAGAAAGCTGAGACTGGAACTGAAATTGGGGTTTGTAGGTGTGCTTCATCCCTTTCAAGATGCAGGCTAGTTGTGTATGTAGCACACTTGTCTGATCTACCCAGGGCTTTGTGTATTTTCTAATAACCAGTGAGACTCACGCTGGCTGGAGCAGGAACCATTATTCTCCTGGTGCAGTATTTATTGAAGCTGCAGAGCAGGCAGGAGGATGCTACCTCTCTGTCACTGTTAGATCTGTGGAAGTGGGAAGAGTCGGGGTGGTTCTGCAGGCAGGGCAGGACTGCTTTTGCATTCACAACCCTTTTAGGGTTTTTTAAATGAGATGTTGCAATAGCTTTGGGGTGTGCTTGTTTTGTTGCTGTGGGTTTTTTTGTTTTTTCCTTAAGCTCCAAAATAACTTTGTAGCTCCCCTGTAGGAATACAGGTCAGAATAACCTATCCATATTTTGCAAATCACTGAACTTTAATATCTTTATCTAAAAGCATTTTTGGAGCACTGATTGGCTCTTAGAAACCCTCTGTTCGTTAAATCACTCTTGAGCTTTTGCATAGTTCAGGTCTTTAAAAAATAAATTAAAATCCCACAGTCTTCCTATTGTCCCTGAAAAAGCCTTGTACCCTTATCAACACCCTCTGGCTTGTCTGGGGAAAGCAAATACACCCCCTCATGCCAGTGGCCATATATGGGTACAGTCTCACATTATTTCTGGAGGATCGTGACTTCTGTGACCCCTTGCAGTGGAGTGTTTGCATGAATAAATAATCTGATAATGTGCTGCCGGCTGAATTTACCCATGCTGGGAGAGCAGTGATGGTGTGAAGCAGGGAGCGCCCATTCAGACACTTGTGCTTGTGAAAAGAAGCAAGAAAAAATGGGTGCCGGGAGTCCTTTCTCCATACATGTGCAGTCCAAGCATCATCTGCCTAACCCCATCAGAGAGCCCCGGTCCTAATCACAGGTTTCCTATCCGGCAGAGAGACAGGTCAGACTTCATAGGAGCCTCCTGGGCCTTATTGATGTCTCTCGAGATGAGGGTACTTAGCAGAGTCAGCTGAGGTGACCTCTGTTTCCCAACACGCGGCAGTTCTGCTTTCTGCTTCTTTTCAGCCTAGGTCAGGCATCAGCTCGGGGTGATAGACTTGGGTCTCATTATCTGTTCTCGTCAATCCTCAATTTCCTTGCCTCCACACATCTTTCTTCCTTGAATATCCGTAACAAGGCAGACATCTCCAGCCAGCTACACTGTTCAGTCTCTCCTGCAAACACTTTTTTGAATAATTGTGCCTTTTCTCCTCAAGACTCACTTTCACAAAAGGATATATTGCTGACTTTTTAGGCACTAGATCCCATTATCTTGGTGCAAAGACATTGTCTCCCTAAATGACGGTAAAATTATTTTTAATCAATGAAACTATAAGTGCCATTCCTGTATGGTTTTAAACCGAAGTACTGGAAACAATCTGACAGTGTCCTGCCAGCCAGTGCCTCTGAGAGGTGTTTCTCAAGTGAGCTACCTTCCGTGCAGGCTGACAGGGAAAGCATACTTCTTAAACAAAATCAGTTCCAAAAAGTCAGGTTTTGGCTCCCTGGAAGTCTATATTTTTGCAGACACCTGTCCCATCTGCTTCCTGGTGTGATTTAAACCTGTGCAGTCTGCCAATGTGTGCTGGTAGAGATTGTTTTATGGTAGGCTGGGCTGTGGGACCGTGTCAAGATAGGCTCCAGGAGTATTTCACTCTCTCTGCTATGGGGAGGTGGGCAAAAACCCAAAACCCTGAGTCAAAACTCGGCATGGTTCATATGAAACTGTTAGACTGTAGACTTAAGCGGCACCGAGATTGAACTGTCAGAAACTGGGTCCATCTTCACTTACAAAAAGGACAGATAAAGGAAGAAGCATCTCCCACAGGCAACTTCTCTAAGTGGAATTTTATTACATACAGACCTCCAGGACAATCAGACAAGGATTTTGATTTATGAGATAACGGTTACATTTCAAATACTGAAGAGAGGATTCAGGAAAAGGTTACTGTTAGATTAATTAGTGTTGATAGAGTTGACACAAGTATAATGTACCATTGCCACAGTGGATGGAAGTCACCGGATAGACAGCCAGTGAAAGCATGTTTGTTTAGTTTTGTGCTCACCTTATCTTGCTTCTTGTTGTATAGGTGACTCATGTATGAATGTGATATTAGTTTTTCTGTGTTTAATGCTTTGATATTGATGTTTTTATATAGGAAATGCATTATAAATTAATTTAAATGAATCTCCTCTTTTGATAGTCAGTTTCTCTTCTAATAGTCAGTGATCTTTGTTGTTGTTTTTTTTTCACTGAATATGGATGTTAAAGCAAAGCCAATTGATGGAAAAGAGGAATATGTATTCCACAGCACTAAAATAGATTGAGAGTTTTGGCTTCAATGGCTTAAGAAGGCACTTTCGAGACCTTACAGTATGAATAAATTCTGCAGATTTAAAGCTCTTTTGCTTGTTTAATCCAAAATGATACCAGTATCTCCTACAGAAATTGATGATACAGAGAAAGTGTAGGACTTCATTTTCAGGGAGATGAATTTGGAGGAATAAATGCTACTGGAAGGGAGAATTTAGGAGAAATCTTAATAGAAATCTCCAATTAGTTGAATGGCTGGTTATCTGTGACAAGACATAATATTTACTAGACACAGGAAGCAGCATGAGTACTGACAAAGAAAAAGGTAAAATAAGATTAAAGTTTGTGTACTGTGTGTTGTAAAACGTGGCCAATCTTTGCAAGGCTTTATGGCTTAAATAAGTTTTTGAGAAAATATTGGGAGAAAAGTATTAGTAGAGCATAACATTATGAAAATGACAGTGATTAGGTACCTTGTTTAAAATCTTTGTCCAACAGCCATTTTAGTAGGCTTGGCTCTAACATGATAAGCAAGGCCGGCAGAATTGGGATTTTATATTTTTGTTAGTAAAGGCAGCTTTATGAAAATAAGGAGGTAGAAAATATATCCCTTTCAATGCATAAATAAAAACAATCCCTTTCAATGCATAAATAAAAACAAATTAAAACAAACTGAAAGCCACACGGTAAATGGTAGGAAGTGTGACCACTAAGTTCCTTTTATCAGATACTTCCAGTTTAAAATAAAATAATGAAATCCCACAGGAAGTAATTTTATGAAAATTACAAATTCTATTCTTAGTCCTAAAGATGGCTTGAATCTTTCATTGATTAGTCATAGGTGTGAGGATCATTTGTAATCGCAGAGGGAATTTTATAATGTAAAATGTCTACATGCGGCTGAAAATGTAAAAGAAAAAACCAAACTCTTGAAAGCGAGTGCTAGATGTGAAATAGGGTTCTTTATCCATCACCAAGAGTTTTCCAGATAATCTGCAAAACGTCTGTCAGTCCTCAAGCCAGTGACATTTCCTCCTGTTCATATTGTAGTGTAAAGTGAATTTGAGGTTTCATCACCTCTTCTGAAACCAGTTAATATCAGCCAGAAGCACACACCTGGGTGTAGCATGTACCCCTGCTTTTGCGTCTTGGGTTATGTTTTTCAATAGGAGGTGGAGACCTGTGGTGATTTATGTTCTACAACCTTGATAATAATACTTTCACCTGATGAAAATAGAGGACGTTCAGACTTTTGAAGGACCCTGGCACGGCTGGGAGCTCAAGCAGCAAAGGAGTTTTTAACACAAGCAAATGAAATGCTGTAAGGCTAGAGGCATGAGATCACAGGCCACTGGAACAAAACTGGGGGATGGAAGTAAACCAGAACTACATCTTCTTTTACAGTATTTGGCTTATTTCACTTCACTGCTGAATTGTGAATGTTCCTATTTCACATAGCAGTTGGGAATCAGCTGGGAGACGGTCCTGCCAAGGCATCAAGTGCACACTGACTGTACCATTGCATCGGCTGTAGAAACCCAGAGAAACAGGGGAAGGGGATGAGATTTTTTTTGTTGTTCCACCCCCCACCCGCACCTTGTCTGGAATAGAGAAAATAAGAGGCCATTGACTTGGTGGCCAATGACTAATCATCACCTGTTGATCCCACAAGAGATGAACAGGGGATTAGCATTCCCTGTGCTCCCCCTGCTACTCCTGCCCTCAATCTGAATTTTTTTCAAACCCTGTTTGTGATGAAAATGCAACAGTCTGACATGAATGAACACTGATATAGATCTGTCTAAGCTCCTTTCTCACTTGAAACTCAGTGATAGTTAAGACAGGATTATAAAGAAGCAAGAAAATTCAGCTCAGAAGACTTGAAATCAAAGCCGTTCAATAAAACTAAGGTATTCTCAAACCTTTGTGCCAATTAACATGGGGCTGTGACAGCAGAGTCTCTTTTTTTTTTTACCTCATAAAAATTCTAACTTGTGGGTGGATTTAAGTAGGGGGAACCTATAAGACTTCCTTTTGATTAGCTTTCCCCAGGCGTTACGTCGGATCAAGCAAGGCTTGACAGCTGGATTTTTATCACTTCAAAGAAGAAAATATTTAGCATGATACAGAGATTAGATGCCCATGCTGATGCTGTTAACTGTGCTGAGGACACCTTTTTTTCAGCCAAATATGTGTCTCAGGGGAGATGTTTCTTGCTACAGAACAGAAGAATTTTGAAAGATTTCTACGGATTTTGGTTCATATCTGATTTAAATAGAATAAATTTGCGAGCTCAAATTTTGTGATCACTTAAGCAATCATGAAATTTAATTCATATCAATAATTCTGTAAGACTATTTGTGTGGATTGCACTGCATATATGCTCCTAATAATGTCAGGGCACTACCATGCAATTGGGCATGAAATAAATAAGAATATTGCTGCAATCTTCTTCGAGCTTGTTTAAAAATTATTGATTCAGCCCAAGTAACGTCATTACCGATACAGTAGGTGGTTTTGCAGTGGACCTTTTCCATTTTAAAATTCAATTAAACACTGCATGGCATAATTAATATTTTTTTTTAAATTGTATTACTTCCAGGGATAGAAATAATTGGCTGCTCTTCCAAAATGTAGTTGCTTTAAAGAAAAAGAAAATCAAATTACAATATTTTCCAACTACCTAGGATCCTTTGAGAGTAATGATGCTACAATATACAGAATTCTCTCCATGGTACAGCTGAAATTTGGTCAGCCAACTCCACAGGGAAATGAAACAACCGTTTAACAACACTTAAGAACAGCACAAAACAGATCAGTACGCGAAGTGAAGAATATTAAACTTCGCTAAAAGTTTTAGGTGGACAGAATGTCATTACTAAAACTGAAATTGTCAGGCTCCTGGGATTAATATCCCTATACTTACAAAAATTGCTGTAACGTCAATGACCAAAAGTAGTCATGACCTCGGTTCTATTTGGAGAGCTTGTAAAGGTCTCCTACTAACCTTAAAAGCTCAATTTTCAACATTTTAGATAAGCCCCTTATAGCAAAGGTAGGAACACAGACGGATCCATACTGGAGCAACGATTAGGTGCCTTAGTTCAAGGTTACATTTCCAGCCGTGGTCAGTGGTTAGTGCTTGTGAATTTTTTATTAAATAAAAGTAGCACTACCTGACTACAGGCTTTGAATCGCCTCTGTGTGTATGCTGCTACTCTGTGCCGCGTTAGGGCTGCCAGCGGAGTCAGAGTTTGCAGGGAGAAGGAGCTGTTGCCATGGGAATTTTGAAAGCTGTCATCGTTTCACCCTTTGCTGTCAATTGTGGGGAAACGCGACTCACTGGCGCAAATTCTTCCCAGGCTGTGCCAAGATGCCCAGCAGATATGGAGACTGGTAGAGCTGAAGAGATGGATGAGAAGGAGGAGGGTTGCTTTTCCCCTGCCCAAATCACTAACAGAGTTTGCAAGTAGCCGGGCTGGTTTGGAAATTCATGACTACTAGGGTTATTAGGCCATCTTATTCTTTTCCCAGGGCTTGTGGTTCTCCAGGAGGAGGTTTTCAAAGGAGTTCTCTATTCCTATAAAAAGTGGTTGTGAAAATGAAAAACTCTGTTGTAAAGGTCAGCCTGAGCAGGGTGCTGAATTGACATTTATGCCTTTCAGAAGTTCCTCTGAGTTGTTGCTTTGTTATGCAGGATGGAGAAACTTACTTACAGGGCACCAAGTAATTTTGCTTTATTGTATTGTTTACTTGTCTTTTTGTTGCTGTTGTTGTTATAGCACCTTTTTGATATCTCTTAGGGCAATACTGTTACAGCCAGCCACTCTTGTGGTTCAAACACAGATTTTTCCTGGCAAAATTCTCCTTCAGTCTGACGCTTCACAAGCTTTTCCCAAGCCAGAGATGAATGAATGCTCTTGGAAAGTCTGCTAAGATTCTTTAGCCTGCTATTTTCTGTGCTGTCTAAGAATTTAATCCAATAACCATTTCTAGTGTCTGTGTCAGGCTCTTGGATCAGACCCAAAGCATGCCAGGGAAAAAAAAAAGTTTAGATGTTTATGAGAAACATACTTCCTTGGCAGCAGAATATTGCAGATAAGTCTGGGTCTATCCCCCTAATTTCTTGTGTGCCCCATGCACGGAAGAGGTAGAAAAAGAATACTATTTCTTCTTCCCTGCCTGTCACTTCTAGTCTCCTAAAAAAGTAATGGTTTGACTTCATATTATTCCCTCCTCTGTGCTCCCACTTTTCACTTCTTTCCTTTCCCAGTTTGCTCACTGGCACTGAATGTATAATGTAGTGACGCAGGGAAGTGATTCCCCAGTTATATTTATTTAAACCCTGAAAACTTCTTGCAGATCTTTATCAGCCTGTGTCATCAGACTGCAGATGGCTGTCATCGCAAGGCTGTTTGCTAGATGTCCGATACCTGGCTGTTGTGGCTGTATGGAAGTTTGGGGCTTGCTGTCAACACATCCTACTTCTGAATACAGAAATCAAACGAAATCTGAATCTGTTTCCTCATTCTGCTGCCTCTTTCTTGATCTACAGAATATTTGTGGGCAATGCAATATAGCAGGTGAAGAGACTTATCTTACATTAATCCGTGAGAAAAGGTAGAGCTTTGCTTGTGAAAACAACTGCTGGGATATCCACCTTCAGACCACACGCATGTTGGTGAAGAAAACAGTGCTCGATCTGCTAATTTTATTCATGTACTTCTTACTTGCCCATTTACTTTCCCTCAAGTGAAGGATGACTTCTTTGTTGAGGGCTGTTTTTCCTCAGTTATCAGAGCACAAAATAAAGCAGCTGTTTATACTAATTTCTATGTTCTGTAAGGATCATTTAGTATGCAGGAGACCAAAAACTTCATATGCACCACAAGAAATCATGTGAGTCTAATGATGCTATTTAACAGACAGTGTTTTTCTTGGCATAAATTAAGACCCCTTAGAAAAAGGTTATAAAAATTGGAAGAAGCTGTATTGTCTGAGGAAGATGCTGAAAAAGAGAGGAATGGATTGAGGAAGACAGTTTTGTAGTTTTAAGAGCTGATAAATCTTCATCTGAGCAAGAAATTTTTGTTGCCATACACTGAAGCTCAAGAATTGCTGGGGTTTTTTTTTTCTGATATGAAGTCCCTGTGCTTATGGCAGGGCATTAAATAGAAGAGTTTATTTTTTTTAGCCTAGATTCCTGTAATTCTAGGACATTGACTTTTGACTCTTGGGCGAAGACATTGCAGAGGAGACAGTGTCTCAATTAAAAGGGCCTTTCAGAAAGCAGTTAAGATGAATTCATATTTCTAATATAGACATGCAAAATATATGCTAAACAGGTTGATTAAAATGGCCACCCACCTAAACCTGACACCTAGAGCTCTGTCGTGCCTAGAGCCTGAATTCTTAAAGGGAAATCCCCCTCTTGAGTTGGTGTTATGTCTTTTTATAATTAAACTAGACTGACACTTCCATTGTTTTTGGTTCCCTTTGTCGCCGGGCTGTCTAGAATTTCATAAGGTTTCCCATTGCTGTTGTATGTGGTACCTTCCTGACAAGGCTGTCTTTTCTTCTGCTGTTATTCAGGATCAAGTTAGACTGATTTGCTTTTAACAGTAGCATCCCAGAATCCCATTGCCTATCTTCCTCTCATCAATTTGCTCTCTGTTAACCAGGGGGTGCTATTACTTTCAGTATGTCTTCAGAACTTGTAAAAAGATAATTGTTAACCTAGATGCCAATAGGACTTTAGTGAAGACTTGTTTAGAGCTCAAAGGTTTCGGCAGTAATCGATTTGATAAAATAATGGCTTCTGTTCCCATGTGGATATATTTCTGTCTTTTCAGGCATTGTTTGTTGAATGGAGGGAAATGTTGATGAGGGCCCTTAGTAGAAAGCTGCTGTGGCTTATTCCCTGTAACTTGCTTCTTTGAGTCCTTTTGATTCTGGAAGTGAAAGAGAAGTAAAAATCTTGTGTTATTCTATCAGTACTGTTCTGATGCTTGTCAGAACATTTTATGCCACATCTTCCTATCCAATCCTACGCATTTTGGATGGGTTTTTTGGTGTTTTTTGGTTTGTGTTTGGTTTTGTGTTGTTTTTTGGTTTTTGTTGGTTTTTTTTTTACAAGGCTTTTACTACTTAAACTTTTGATGGATGTAGGTGCTGGCTGTTTTAAGCATGTTAAAAAAAAAAACTGACAAAAAAATCTCTCTAATTGGCACTTAAATGTTTGCATAAGTCTCCTGTGTAGCCTTTTAGGGATGTCTGCATACGGGTGTGGCAGCCTGTTGTTATTAAACAATTGGCTTCAGTGACCTGCCCAGGTAGGAGGGCTGGAGAAGCCAAGGGGGTGTGTAGCTGTATTTAAGTGCTATATTGGCAGATCCTGCTGTATTAAGTGGTGATGCTGCTGCTCCTTTCCTCTTTAACTCTTGTGTTGCTGACGACAGAGTTGAATTCTTCCCTGCTGCTTGTTTGCAAGCAGTTGGTATTATTCTGAGGGACATCTTCCATTGGTTTGGCTTTTTCATTTTAAATTCATGCATTGTAGTTCAGGAAGATAAAATAGCCACCTCTAGCTAAATGCCAGAAGAGTGTTACCAGTTTCTGTGAGAAATAACTTCTCTGCCTTTTAATTTGACCTAGGGGAAAAGTGAGTACATTGAGACACTTTACCAGGTTGGGAACTTGCTAGGAGATTTGAGGGCAGCAAACTGTGGAAGAAGGCTTTTCTCGGCTCCCTAATTCTCCCTCTTTTTCCCAGTAATGTGTTGGGGAAAAGTTCCATTTAACATCTTTGCTTTGCCCTCTTCTTAATCTAGTTTGTTTTTTTGTTTGGGACTTGCTCCTGAAAACAGGGCATATCTGCACATTAACAAGTTTTCAGTGAGGAGTAGGGAATGGTAATGATGCTCAGATTTCTGTCTTTGGTGAAACAGCTGAGCTTTCTGATCCGCAGTCAGGTGTGGGGTGGGAAGAACAAGAACCAGTCACACACCTAACACCTCTCTCTGCTTGACTAACCAAGGTCAAACTGTGACCACAGTCTAGAGTCTTTCCAGATTTTTAATAGCACAAACGTATTTTTACAAATTCCTACATCATAGGAATCAAATACATACATCAGAGTTTGTTTTGGCTTAAACATTGTCAGGAAAACTTACCATCATTGTGTCTATTTCTGTGATGTGATAGAGAAGAGTTTAATAGTTTGAAAATGAATGAATTTAAAATTGGATAGTTGAAGGTCAGAACCCTATAGTGATAACTCAGCTAATGTAATATTCATACCTTGGTCTAAAGTAGTGCTGTATATCAATATGTTGTCCCTGTCTACCATGATTATATAGGGTAGAAATGCATTTGTGCACTGACAAATATCTAAGGGAGAAAGAGACAGGGTATTATACTGACAACGTATAGGAAAATTCAGGAGTGAGGCACCTGAAAGAATTGATAGGTCATGAACCATTATTCTCTTCTGACTAAAGCAAACTATATTGTGTAAGCATTCACCACTGTCAATACTTGCCACAGTAGAATTACTTGGACTATCCTTCAGCTGGTTCTGTGCACCAGATTAATGCCTCATGTTTTTATAAAGCACTGAACTAGGAGAGGAGAAAATACCTGATTTGTTTCTAATGGGCTTAGTTCTCAAATCAAAAATGTGTCCTAAGGACTAAAAATTATTGTTGCCTCTCCAGTATGGATAGACCAAATCAAAACCCATGCATGAGATATGGATACACTAACACTAAATACTAACCTATTACAGGTCAGCATTCAATCTATTCCACGTCTGAGAAGCAAAAATCCATGCATGGGTGTTTTACAAGGTAGAGGTCTGGAACTGTAGTAGTTAACTGAGCTGGATGCGGCGGGATCAGGATTTGGTATCCCTTTCTTAGTATGCTTCTAAATATTCAGGGCAAAAGGTGAAGTTGAGGGGTTTTCTTGATTGAGGGTTTTGTTTTGTTATTTATTAAAAAAAACAACACCACCACCAACCAAACAATCTTTGGGAATTTTTCAGTGAACTTGGTAGGTGTTGAGGTTCCTTTAAAAACCCATGTTTCTCTGTACCATTCCCATAGGTATATTACAAACCACATCAATGTGGTCATTGCCAGGCGAAAAACATGATACCTCTGCTATCTTGACAAAAAGGGTACCCTGTAAGAGCTAATCCTCTGCTTGAATAGGAGACGATTTATTTTTTTCTGGCTTTCAAAAGAGCACCTTTTACAGGAACATATGGCAGCGGATCTTCTGCAAAGGAGGAGAAGCACTTATATGCAAAATGAGAGCTGAAAAAAAGAAAATCTTCAAACTTGTTAGACAAACCAATTTATAAACACAAGTGTTCTTCCTCTGTTCCTGTTACCAGATTTCTCAAGAGTCAAGAAAATTAATCAAAAGTAAGCTTCCTTAAGAGGATATCCAAATAGATATTGATTTATTTTCTTTTAAATGCACTTGGTATTTTGCACAGTTTTGTAGTTTTAAGCCCTTTTAACTCATGAAATGGGGGAAAACTCATTGTGATATTTGACAGCTGGTTACAATAATGATCAACTGCCTGTCACTTGTAATTGTGCAGCAGTAAGAGAGGGGGGAAGTTCTTATGCTTTCGTGCCATTACTGAGACTAGAATGGAATTGCATTATTTGTATGAATGTGTTGAAAACATTATTTGAATGTCTTACATTTTGTGTACAACTAGGGGAAGGTGATGCTTCTTGTAAAAAAGGATACAGTCAGCTACTTTAGAAACAACATTTGAAATTATAATAATCTCTGGGGGTTTATATTCTAGATTTATATAAACAGACCTCTCTCTCCTAAAAAGCTATTTTCTTATACAACAAAGACAGAATGCAAATAAAAACAAGAACAGCAGATTTGTGAAAATGTCCTTTTCAGTTTCTGGTGACCAATAGAGAAGGAAGAAAGGAGAAGCTTTGCCCCAGGCTCCCTGTTTTGCCAGCTTATCCTGTCCATGATATACGTGCTTTCACTTCAAGCCAGGGGAAGGCTGTGTACGTGATGATGGGTGACTTGATGTTTTGGTTGCCTTGGTTTAGGCCCAGACATAAGGGGTTGTCGTCTTCCTGCTTGTTCAGTTGGTCTTAAATGGTTAACAGATGTCCATCCTGGGCTTAGGCAAGTTGTATGACTGAACATGTGAAGGTTCACCATACTCCTGGCATAGAGGAAAGATGTTTCAATAGGTGGCACTTGTATGTCCTGTGACAACAGGAGATGCTAATCCCAGCCCAACTGGGAATAGCTCACTGGAAGTGACCCTTTGTGAAAGAAACCCTTAAAATAAGGAGATTCCTTCTCCCACTTACTGTGAGGAGTGACAGTTCAAGGTCCAGCTTCCAATGGGATCTGTCCGATGTGGCCATGTTCGATGGAGATCAATAGTGTCCTTTCTTTGAATTCTCCATTTTCACTTCATCTGTAAACAAAACTAATTGTCAATTGCAGCACAGGGAGCAAACTGATGCATAGTCAGGAGCTGACCCTTTGCTGTGACCAGCCTGGTGCTCTCACACTGTCTCTCTGACAGTCCAGCAAGGATCCCCACAGTGGTGGAGACTTACTGTCTCAGTGGTAGAGGATCATGTCCCACCCATCATCGCAATCTTCACATCCCAGACACCATTCGCATCCCTGTAGTGGAGGCTGAGTGTACCACCTCTGTAAATGGGCTGGTGGGGCAGCTGTAAACTCCTGCAGGCTGCCATTGTTAATGAGACATTAAAAATGTCAAGTATGGTTGATGCTTTTTGTCCCTGTCATCAACACAGGGGAAAATAAATAAATAAACAACGCAAAACACAATCTCATTAATTTCTTGTTGGCAGTTTCAATAGGGAGAGTGTAACAAAGTGGTAGATAATACTTTAAGTTCCTAATGAAAAAAACCCCACCTTTTAAAATAATCCATTTTTGTGGGCGTTTTTTTGTTGGTGGTGGTTGGTTTTTGTTTATTTTTTTTTAAATGCAGGCTGAAAAATCACTGCCGCAAAAGTATTTGAGAGCCATGAGAGATAACAGATTATTTTCTTTCACATAAAGCTTTAATGTTTTCTTTTCCCTTAAGTAAATAACACCTTGCTGAGCCATATTTAAGTGTGCCAATTTTTCCCTGGTAAGAAGACTGTGAAGGTGTTAATTACAGTGAGCAAACTAGTTATTAATGGTATTTTTACATTCTTGTCATCTATTGGTGGCTAAAGGAAGATGGGGGGAAGGGATGCTTCATTTTTAATATAGGTTCCTTTCTACCAGCAGAGAAAAGATAGCAAGCACAAGGGAGGATTTTAAATTTTTCTGTAAGGGTTAAAGGAGCTGGCATTCGTGCATGGATGGCTGGTTGATAGAAGTTCTGAAGAGTTGCCTTTACTGCCTTTCACTTAAGTGATCCGTGAACTAAAGTGTCCCCAAGTAGGATATGACACAACAACCTGTGACTTGCTCATTAAAGGCTCATATTAAGGCCTGTCTGGGAACTCTCTAATGCCAGATCACCGAGACTGTGGACCGGAACAGCGCCTTTAGAGCTCCTATGATCCTTAATAGTAATGCCTCAATATCTGGCTCATGGGCAGAATATACAGCATTGCTGTCCTGTGGGATGGTTAAAGACTGTTCTCAGAGACCTCTTAAGATGAAGATGGTTGATACAATGGGCTTAAAGTGGTTACTGTTCTTTGTGCCAGTAATCTTCATCAGGTGGCAGCAGAGCCACGAGTCGATAGACATTATTGTAGCATAGGAATGCTATATACATAATTATAATCTCCTGACAGTGAAGTATGGGCAACCTAGGAGGTCTCTGCAAGACTTACTGTATGTTTACTTTATATTGCTGCTACATAAAACCTTGGTGTGCCTGTATCTTGAGTGCTCTGTGTGGTTCTGGTCTCTGCAGCTCAAGAAAGGTATGGTACTAAGAGAACAGACCTGTGAACAAGAGCTAAGGGGAATTGTCAGAGATGCACCTTTCACCATTTGCAATCCAATATGCTTTTGTACACTTCCTAAATAGCTCCTTCAGCTCCTGGAGAGATGACAGTGGGCTGGCTGGGCATCGCTCTGACCCGCCAGGACATCTCCTCTGTCCGAACACCCCATTAAAGAGTGTTGTGCTGGAACCCCAGTCACAGTGAAATTTGACCAAAGCCGAATGAGAAGAAACAGCAGGGCGTAACGTATGTTTGAACATTAGGCAGCTTTGATCGTCTGTTTCATCACAGTATTTTTGAAGATATAGTTGTATGGTCAGCAAATGTGTCTGGCAATGTCATTTCATGCTGACGGAGCATAGAATACAGGCTGATTTTACCGATAGGCCTTTTTCTATGAACAGGTATGACAGAACTTGTACACAATCAGTTACTCAGCTCAGGACAAAGATATACGGCATTGTCTTAACAGAAGATGTTTTTGCATATAGATCTGTTTTAAGGAATTGTATTGTATTACAGAGAGATTACATGTGAATAGAGCATAGTGTTGGGGGGTGTGTGTGTGAGGGGACGATTTGTTTTTTTGGGGGTTTGTTTTTTTTACAGGATAATGGCCTGGACTTGTACCATTTATGCGTTAGCGGGAGCAAGGACAATTATTTACATGCAATTATAAAGCTGTATTTCTGTCATATCTATGCTGGTGGTGTCTGTAAACTTGCTTGTGTATGTATAAAGAAAAACTCTCCAAATTGCTTCATATTCAACACCTCCACAGGCCCCAGTTATGCGACAGCAACAGCTAAGCTAAAAGTTCTTGTTTTGAAGTGAGTACTGGGAGGCTTGGACACCTCCTGAGCACTGCCACGGACTGGGTGAGCCCCTGCAGGAACAAGCCATGCTGGGGACAAAGGCAGGCACAGGCAGGGATGCTTCTTAGGCAAAAGCCCTGAAAGGATATGGATGTGTCTGTAAACTGTGAGGGCTGATGCTCATACTGGCAGAAAGTTTGATAGATGGAAAGTAATTTGGGGATTTAAAATATGTATCAAAAGGGATTTTGAAGACTGTGGCCCTTAGTCTTGATTTCCTGGTTTGAATGAGTAACATAATGAAGATGTATGTTGTACTTTAGTATTAGATGAAATTGTGTTGGTTCAGGATCAGCGCTAGCCATTTGCTTCTATTAAGTTTTTTGCTTTTTTTCCCCTTAGTCCCTTAGAGTTTTCTGATGTTTTCTCAGCATATTGTGTTGTCTTCCCACTTGGAGCTGTTTGGTTTGGGTCCCTCTGTATGGGTTAGGCATGTGTATTGTTTATTCCTGTGCTGCTGTTACTGCATGGTCGTTGTTTTTGATCCCTCTTATTTTCTTAAAGATAGTTATTGCTTCGATAGTTATTGTTTGGTCTTAGTTAGAGGTTGTTTAGCTCTAGCTCTTCCTCTGAGACTGTGGGTCAAACCTTTAGCTGGGTAAAATCAATGTAATCAATAGAGCACTGCTGATACACATCAGTGCAGATGAGCCCTTGTGTAACATCAGCTCAGCAGAATCCTGCTCGAATCTTTGCTTTATTTCCCAGTTTGGCTTTTGGAAGGCATTTATGGTCACAAAACACTTGTTTTCTTTCTGCAAACCCTGTGGTTTTCAAAGGATAGAGCAACCAGAACTCAATTAAGAATGATAGCTTCCCATTAGGCATGTCAGAAATGTACACTTTTTTTCTGTACAAATAAATAGAAGCTTGGAATATTTCAGAGGAGGAATTGTGATCTTTTCCCTGATGACTGAATATATTAGTTCACAAGTCCCATATTCCAGGGATTAGCCATTTGCCATTTTATGACACTCTTTCAAACAACAATAGTAGCTGGTTTTGTGGAGGATAATTGGGAAAATATCTGATGACTTTTTGCCTTTGCCTTTGCAATAAATCCCACATACGTGTGTGGGAACAAGGAGAGCCAGCGGCACTTGGCCAGCCAATTTCTCAGAACATCAACCAGCAAATGCTCCTTCTGCAATTGGTGTTCCACCAGCCACAATTTAAAACCACTGGTTTAAATACCTGACCTGGCTACCACCATGAGGCAGCAAGAAAGCTTCCGGTGGAGCCCAGCAGTGGTGACTTTTGAGTCTCCTTCTCTAACCTTTATATATGCTGCCTCTGTGTGTCAAGAGACAGTAATACATCTTCCTAAACTAGGTGGCTTGCAGAATGTGCTGGTAAATTGGTTGACTGGCAACATGAGCAAAATCATGGAGAGATACGTGGTAACAAGCAGTAGTGAACATCCTGTTCTGGAGCATCTGCATGGGCAGTTAAGACTCTGGCAATTTTCAATGATGAGAGATTTTCAAATTTGAGACAGGTATCTTCTTTTTTAAATGCCCATTGTCTGCAAAGGAAGCTGTTAGGGTGGAAAGGGAGGATCTTTCAAAATATGACAGTAATTACAATTTATTCTTGATGAAAAGCCTCTTCACTAATGGGTGGATACCCCACATGGTTCCTATGTGTAGCACACCCACTACCTGTCCCCATTTCAAATAGGAAAGGCTTAAAACAAAGAAGGGAAGAGCACTGATTACCAGGAAATTGCAGCACAAAATGAAGGAACAGCAGAAGACAATTGCGTTACAAACAGGCCTCTTTCTGACCTGAGCTGTGGTGAGTTCTGGGTCATGCAGAATTGAGTCCTTCATCTACAGGTGCTGCTGGGGCAGACTGGAGGGGAGCTCAGCAGGTTTCTTCTGCTGGATGAGGTGAACTTGGCATGAAAGAAACAAAAAAGCTAAGTTTGAGAGATGTGAAAGATAGAGACAACATCATATTAAGTATTTGTTTTGCCTCAGTAAACTCTGAGGTTTCCCCTTTGCAGTATCCTCCAAAGTCCTTGCAAGAAGCAGGGCCATTATTTTCCCAAAATACTTGTGTCTCCTTGAGCACTTCTTGATGCATTTTTCACGTGCAGGTGGAAATCTGGACAGAAAAGATGCATCTCCTTTCCATGACTTCCCTTTCTGTCACAAACTGGCCTGTTAAGTTTCCACAACATTTTGTAGAAATCCTCTATTTCCTCTTGGTTTTTCATGACCAGTAGTCAAGGCTGTGTTGCCACCGGCGAAGGAGCATGGTTGCACCACTTACTTGATAGCTTAATGAATGAGGATATGTTCATGAGTTAGGTTTTATAAAAAGTAGCCCACTTTAATGCATAGTTGTACCAAACTCAATGCAACGTTTTCTTGCATGTTTATAAAAGTGTTGTATCCATTGAAGGCTGCTTGGTAGCCCTTTCCCAGCTGATCCCTGAGATCTAAATCCTTTGTGTGTTTCAGCAACTAATATGTAAATAAGAATTAAGTATTTAAATACTTTAATGGATGTAAGCCTTGTGTTTTTGCTGGTTTGGAACATTTTTCTTTTCCTTGCTTCGGCTTTTAGCTTTTGTTTTAAGTGGTGCCACACATTAAAGAAATTTTTCAGCTTCAGAGAAGCTGTGTCTTTCAATCTGAAAAACAGTATCCTGCTTCTATCTCAAGCCTACCTTTGAAGACACTCTTGATTTGATTGATCAATACCTTTAAGAAAATAAAAAGGAAACGGCTGTCAGTAAATTCTGGAAAAAAATCATTACCGAGTCATATACACATAAGAGAATATTAGAACATTCAGGGTAATTAATAATATAATGTATAATACTTGGCAATTAGTGTAAATGTAGGGGCTTGAGTTTAAGGAGTTTTTTGTCACAATTTTAGGGAAAAAAAAAGGAATAGGAATAAAAATTTATTGTTTTTTGTAAAGCCTTATACTCAAGGAGAAATTGATTTGTTTATGTATTTAAAAATATTCTTTAGACCCTATTTTAGTGGCTAAGTGTGCCTCACAGGCCTGCCAAGGTTCTTCCCACAGTTACACATTCACTTGTTAATGACTTTGTCTTAATCAATACTTTCTCAAATGGAGACGCTCAGATATTCCAAGAGTCACCTTAAAAGACCTCTGGCAGATAAATAATTAAATGACCCGCTGGCTGCCTTCCTGCCTGCAAAGAACTTCTGGTAGAAAACTAATTGTTTGATTTCAAAAATCAAAACCTGCTGACCTCTTGAAAAAAGGCAGTTTTAGCTGTTTGAAGAATCTCATTGCTTATAACAGGTCATTGTAGTGATGGGCTGTTGAGTGAAAGAAGAGACACTTTTATTCTTTAAACGTTGTAGCTTACAGAAGAGAAGTGGAATGGAAGGGGAAATGTTGAAAGCTAGTACATAAAATCTCATCTTGTCAGGTTGCTAACAAGGAGCTTGATCCCGGAATTGCTCAAGTGTTTGTACAGCTTTGCTCGTGCCAGTTGTGTTGACTGCATTATGCATGTGGATATGTGTTTGAAAGATGAGACACGTGAAATCTGAATCTGTTTCCTTTATTGCCCTGACATTAGCTTCAGTGGTAATAGCGTACTCCGAGTGTTGGAGCTAATTGTCTCTCTCCTGTATGTCCTTCCAGCCACTCTGCTCTGACTATTTTGAACTTGCCAGAAATAGCTTGGACATGGTGAAAGGATGTGTGTTAAGCTTCACAAATGCACATACTAATTTGGTAATGACACGAGTTAGCATTTGTCGTTGTTACTTATTAGATTGATGTATTATCTATTTAGACATCTTTTGGAGGCAGCACTTGAGGATGACAGCTGCCAGCGCAGAGAAGGGGTGGAAACTGAGGTCTTCAACTCCTTATCCTCAGAAAAAAACATTTGCCAGAACCGGTCTGTTAGTAGCCTTTCCACATTTGGTATATCCTGTAGTTTGTAAGTCATTGCAAACTCCAGTAGATGAGCTTATGCACCCCGGAGAGTAGACTGGGAATATAATTATGTTACGTATGTTGGACTGAATGTGGACTGTCAGATCATTTGGAAAATGTGGTGGCTTGTTCCTCAAGGAAGCAAGATGTGCAAGTCCAGATTGTTAGATTTTTAGACAACATGTGACAGAACATTTGACTTGAGAATTATTTGAATACAGTTTCCTGCTGCTTTGAGACTGTTTTGAATGCCAAAGTGCTCTGCAGTCACAGGCTGGATTTCGGATACCTGTGTAAGCTGGTGGGATCTCTGAGTTATACGGAATTAAGGTGGGTGACTGTCAGATCTTCAGCACCATGCTGAGAACCCTCTTCCCATGAAAGGCGCTTGTAGGGAGGTAACCAGCCTTGCTAGGATGAAAATAAGCCATGTTTAGGATTCACTGGTGAATGGTGGCAAAGTGTTGTGTTGCTGTGGAGTTTGGTGGCATGAGTACAGAATCTTGATGAATGGGGGTGGTTCAGTAGATACTAGTAAGCATGCGTTAGAGAGAAGAACTGAGGTTCTTCGCCTCCTTTGTGTGTGGATTAGTTTTTAATTTTGGTTCCCTGATTTTAACTTCTTCATTCATGTGTGTTTATATCATGTATAAAGTAGTACAAACACTGTCTTTGCTACACATTGAAGATCAAAATAAAAGCGTCTCAGATTTCTCAAGGAATTAAAATAATAATTTAGCATAATATCTGGAAATAAAAGAATTTGTCAGTCTTTTAAGGGGAAAAAAAAAAAAGAGTAGTTCCTAGCAATGAATAAAGGATGAGTTCTGAGTTGATGAGCAAATTCTTCTGAAGTTCATCAGGATCTTAAGATTATGAAGAATTTGTTCAACTCCTGTATTTTTTTGAATTTTGAATCACGGTTCATGTATTATAAGACAGTGTGTGGTCATCCTCCCTCTGACCTTTCTATCTGACCCTTTTCTATCCGACTCAAAAAAGAGGTGTGAGGTTATTTGGCAGTACTAAGTTTGTCACATAACTGCAGGGAACTAAACCCATCAAGATCTAGACTAGTTAGCTAAAATTACAGTTTATCAGATGAGTGTCTTGGTTATAGCAGCTGAATATGTAACTTGATATTTATAAACTTATGGAGGTTGGAGAAACCTGAAATCCAGCCATGCTCAAGATCTTCTGCAAAGCTCTCTATTTAAGCAAGCAGGTGCATTAGACCTTTCCTTCTTCCCTAGCTGAGAAGATTCTACTTTAGATAGAACTGAAACTTGAAAAGGGAGAAATTCCTTTGAAGTGTCCTGTCCACTTGTCTACAGTAGTTTTGTTCTGTGGAGAAACTCCCAGATCCTACAGCAATGAGCTGCAGTAGCAAAGCTTGTGACAGGGATAGGTAAATAAATGTTACTTTGTTCTGCTGCTTTTAACTGGTGAATGTAATTTAATTTTTTAATCACAAAGGTTCACTTTGTATGACCTTGTTTTTGAATCCTGGCAACTACTACCTATGTAGTTGCTGTTCAGTGACAACAGTTTTGTGGGTACCAGTTGCATTTGATCCACCCTCTAAGCCTTCCATAGCAGTACTTTGGCTCAAAATTCAGCAAATAATGCTCAAAAGAACCCCCAGAACATGCCTTAGGGAACTTTATACTTAAAGCTGATGTCAGGTTTGTTTCACACCCTTTGAATCTGACATTTGATCCTCATGAGCATGTTTGTCACTTGTTGACTGCTTGTCAGTCCTTGTTGGAGCAAATGTTCTCTGCCAGGGCATGTCTGAAGCACCAGACTGTCCCATTCCCCTTTATGATGGGCCTGCAGAGGAGTATTGTCCCCTAAACCCTGTAATTCTGGCTTCAAAAGATGTGCACTTTGAGGCTGCAGTGTAGTCCTGTGCAATTAGTGCTTCATCTTCTAGAGGACCAGTAGTAGCAGGGGCACAGGTATAAGCCCTCACTCTGCTTCCTTAGTGACCTTCACTGCTGCTTTAGGACTAGGTTTCTTCTCTTCTGAGACAATTTAGGTAGCACAGGATTCTCTTCCCATGTCCTTAGCTTGTTTATTCCCTTAGGTACTCATGAAAGTAGAGGGATTTTTTGCAGACCTGTTAATCCCATAATAAAGGTGAAAGATGCCCAAAGACTTTCTCTTTTCCTCCTGGTTTCTTGCCCATCTCTCTATTGAGGCTGAAAGTATTCAGATTCTGGCAGTTCTTTCAGTCCTAATCCTTGAAAAGCCCAATCTATCAGGGGACTGGCATTAAAAATCACAACATTGAGAGGAAGGAAGAAAAAAGTAATCCTTTAATTTTTCTTTTGAGTTTTTCTCTAATTCTTTTTGGGTGGTATTTCTTTAGCTTTTCTGTGAAAATGGAAAGGATTGACTTTTATCTCCCACACCCCATTTTTTGGCTGGAAGTTCATAGAATCCTCCCATAACCACAAGATCCCAGAAGTTGGCACATAAATGCCAATTGTGTTTCCAAAATGGGGTACGAAATAAATTCTGTTAGTTTCAGTTGACTGTCATAAGCTTGAAAGAGGAGTTATTAAAGTCCTCATCTCCTCTAAGGTGGTCAGCTCACAGCCATGACTGCTGTCTGTCATGCATTTGGGCAAACAGTGGGCCTCAGACCACATCTCGTTGGGAAGCTCCTCTATGCAATACTCTTGGTGAACTCCTCCATGGATGCATCCCCAGGAGGGAGAAGGCCAGTGTTTTGTCAGCTGAGGGCCAAGGTGAGCTGGCAGTCTGCTCTTCTCCATCCATAGCTGAGAGGGGTGTGGATGGACCTGCTGTCGTTGCATGTGCTCTGCAGGTAAAGATCCTCTGCCTGTGTCCAATGATGTTCTCATAAAAATAATCAGAGAAGCATAATTTGTAGCATGGAAAGAAAGTGTAGGTGTAGCAGGCTCCAGTTGTGTGGTTTTCTGCTGGTTATCCCCTTCACGGTAGGTTCAGGGCATTTTGTCTCTTCCTAAGCAGATTTTCCTCTTTCTTTGGAAGCCTTCCAGGAAAAAATGCAAATAGAGCAGTGTGATGCACACGGTAACACTGATTAGTTTTATTCTGGAAATGTCATACACACAATCTCAGCTAATCATTATATGTATATATATTTTAAAAAATATACTGTTTGTCTGTAAGAAGAAGGAGCTCTTCCTCTAGCAAATGAATTTTTAATACCTTATTCTTACTGAAAAAGGTGGCGTACAGTCACAGATTTAATTAAAGGTATAGCAGACTTTGTCAATCAAGGGAGGCAGAATTGTACTTTGGCTGCCTTCCAAAATGGCAGAGGCTTAAAATCAAAAACAAAAAGCCTTCCCCAAAACGTGTTAACACACCTTGACCATTATTACAGCTCCTGTTTGTTTGTTTTTCCTGTGCCCGTAAGAGAATATCATTATACTGAAAATCTGATCTAACAGTTTCTAGTCATCGCTGGCTTGGAGCTTTAGATCTTTCTCTGTTGCTCTGTGTAGCTTTAATTAAGCATTGGGTCAATTTGGGAGGGGAAAAAGCCTTTCATAAAGGAATATGTAGGGAATGGTATTATAATTTTTCTTTCATTTCAGTAGAGATTTTTTTTTTTTGTGGTCAGGCCAAGGGATGCATAAAAATAATGGCAAGTCTGCAAGGAAGTACATATCTTGTTATTATGATAATGGAGCTTTGTTTACGTGACCTTCCAATTAGTCAAATGTGGATTCTTGTTCGTATCCTGATTACTTGATGTCAGTGGGTTCGGCTGGTTCAGGTACAGATGCAGTGTGAAAAAAAGAAAAGAAACCCCCTCAAAGTTGACTTCCTACACCCACTGCCACCACCCCCGCCTTGTAAAACCAAATAAGATTTCAGTGTGATATTAATGAATAGTAACAGAGAGTCAGAATAATTGGTACCTTCCTGGTTGTGATTAGGATTCAGAGGAGTTACTTAACAACCACTGTTTCTTAAATATGAATTCTGATTAATAACAGAGACGTTTTTCTCTCATCTGCTGTGTCTGTTACTAACGTTCTTTGCAGTTGCAGTACTTTGAAATTATATATTTCTTTTTATGCACTGTCATGTCTTGAATTGTAATATTCTCAGTGTGAAGTTTCAAGCAGTGTGACCCTTGATTTATTTTTTTTATTGTTTTCATTTATTTATTTGCTTTTGCCTTTATGATTGTGGATTACACGGGTGCTGTTTAAATCTGCTGCCTCTTGTTGTAAGAGACACTGAGATAAAGGTTCTTGGTTACCTCTGGCAATAAAAATGCTTTTGAGAGTGACTCTTAGGTAAACACACGGATGCTATAAGTAATTTCATTGTACCCAGTGAGTTATTATACATAAACTATTAATGTCACAAAAGTAAGTTAGGAAAAAAACTTTATTGTGGTTTTTTTTTGTTTGTTTGTTTTAGTTTTATGGAGGTCATATACCTCGGGAGAAGTGTTGGAGCTTTGACAGCAGTCCTGGACACGTGCAATGCATTAATCCCAAGCTAGATGCCATCTTCACTGCGCTCCTTGCTGTTACACTTTGGTGCATGTCAGTCTTCATTAACTGACTATTTTAGGAATCTCCAGCCATTCCCAGGCTGCAGCTAATTAAGAGTATTCTAGTGGTAGGAGTGCAGGAGGTCAGATGCTATTTTATGAAATGCAGTTATGTGTCCAGCAACCCTCCAGCTGCTGTTCAAACATGTTGTGCTGTTCTGGAAATCTGCGTGAAGTGAGGGGAATGAAAAGCTCTGTCAGTGCATTTCATCTGCTCTTTTATTCCTGGGACATCATGGGGAGTTGGGCAGAGCAAGGAGCGCTGACGGATTTGGCTGTTCATCAGATTTGTTGGTGGTCTGGATGGCCAAAATTGTGTCTCCCTCTTGGGTTTTTAGTATTAGGTTTGAGGGCATTTGAGGAAAAAGTGCAGCATAGAAAATAGATGTTTCTGCGTTTTGCATCAGTATAGTAAAATTTGCTCTAAAAAGAGCGAAGCGGCAGATTTTTCATACCTTTTGAACTCGCTAACTGGTTTTCATGTAAATTAAAAAATTTCCCCACTGATGTCAGCAACAGATATTTCGGAACTTACTAGGTCAGTTACAAGCAAGAAGTACTTACTTAATAATAAAGTATTAATATTTATGAGAATTGCATATTTATTCAGGGATCTCAAATCGTATTACAGATTAAATGAATTACTGCATACACCACAGGCTGAGGTACAGAGAAGTTAAATCAAATGCAAGTCATCCAGGCTTGGAGCCGATGAGGTTTTTTAGGGAGTGCAAGAATTTTATCCACATCCTGAGCGTTTGCAAGTGCTTTGTGGAACTGGGTTGAGTGAGTCATTGGCAAGGCTGGGAATTGAGCCTTGCAGTCCTGTCTCCCAGGCATGTGCTTTAACCAGTAGACCATACTTCTGCACCTTACTTCAGCTTCTCTCAGTGCTATTTTGAACTTTGAGTTACCCCAAGCAGGAAAGTCAATTTGCCAGTCAGACCTCCCTATTCTATATCTCTAGTTGATCAAACAGCAAATTTCACTCCAGATGTAACCACGTTCTGTTAGGGAGTTTTTATTTCTAAAAAGAACTGGAAATGAAAGACTTATTCACCCAACTCATGTAGAGATGACTCAGATAGCAAACTTTTTAAATCCTCAGGCTTTTTTTTTTTTCTTTAAAAAGAAATCTGTGAACAAACTCCAAAAGGAGTATCAAGACACTTAGACTGAAAGGAAAGTGTGTGAGCCATTCAGAGTGCCATTAAAAGCTGGTGGTATGCCAGCTCGTGGTCAGGCACTGTTCTTCACAGCGTAATTTATTTTACTCGTAAAACAAACCACCCCCACTAATGGCAAACAAAAAAGCCTCTTTCTTCCAGATTTTGATTGTTGAATGAAAAGAGGATTTGGGAATAAGCAAACCTAACCCACTTAAATTTCATGGCATGCACCTTTGTTGGGGAAAATTGTTTTCTGTTTTTGAAGGGTCCAGGATTTTTTTTTGTGTCTCTCCATTGACTTTTCCACTATACACTTGTGTTGCTGTAAATGTGTCGTTAGGATCAGAGTAATAACCCAGAGCCTAATTCCATTGTATTATCTGCGCCTCACCGGGGCATTCTGGTCCTGACTTTTGAAGTGGGTAAATGGACTCGTCCTCAGCTCTGTGAGTAAACAAGTATTTGTGGTGATCATAAATCCCATTGAACTAAGGGGGCTACTCATACACTTACAGTCAAAGCGTGTACTTAGAAGGATTTATCTGAGTCCTTTCAGCTTTGCTCATGTTGTGAACTGCAAACTGAGCTAACTGAATAAATTAATTAAGATTAATGTTTAACAGTTTATTTTAAAGCAGAGCATGGCTGAGACATTCCTCTGTATTGAAAATACAGATTTGTAAAACAACAGTGAAAGCTTGGAAACTTTGCAAGACTTGGGGTATATAGAAATTGGATATGAAATTAGTATTCTGGAGTCTAAAAACATGCTTCTGGCTGTATTGGCCAGCAATATCCTGAAAGGCTCTGAACTGAAGTGTTCCAGACCAGTATTGTTTTGCTCCAGAGAACCATCAGAAACTTTGGATGGATGTTTCAGCTCCCCTCTTTTAGAAAAGAATTACAAAGTGAATATACTCGTTAAAATAAGGGCTTGTGCAGAAGTAAGTCTACAGTTCCTTTGGAAAAAAAGAGGCCTGTTATGAGGAATTTTAATCAAGGTACGGATTAAAGTAATTTCAAATTCTGAATAAGAAGTGTGTCACTTTGTATGCACGGTGTCTGCATTGTTTTGATCCTTTGTACACATGTAATTTACTCCCACATAGAAGCCATTTATGCTGCTCTTTGCCCTTTGGGAGTGGTTTAAAATGATCTTAATGTAAATGAGAGCCCTACCCTAAGGTCCACGGCTTTGCCAGCCTGCTCCCTGCATTTCACTGCCTGAGGCTTATTGCAATAAACGTGGTTTCAAAGTATGTATCAGGGCTGCAGCTCTGACCCCTAAAACTACCTCTGCAAGTTTTCCAAAAAACCCTCTCAGAACAGCATGTCATTACTTCTGCAAATAATTCTTTTAAGCAAACGTAAGGAAGATCCTTTTTAGCCTCCAAGGAATTTTTTTATGGACCAACCAGACAAGAAATCAGGTGTTTATGAGAAAGGAGGTAGTTCAGGTGAGAGATCCTGACAGGTATTCTACACTGTGTGAGTGACACCAGAGCTAGTGGTCCAGAGCTTCATTACTCTTCAATTATGTGGGCGAGTATTTTCCAAACCTTGGAAGTTTTTTGGTTTTGTTTTATTTTACTTGTCTGTAGCTTTCAGGTGTCAAAGAGATTTGATGACTTTTTTTTTTTAATTCCTGAAATCTGCTGACAGGTAGAACACTTTCTGGCTGACCTGCCATAGGAAAAATAATTTAGCCCCTACGCTTGTTGCTTTTCTCCTGATATTTTTACAGCTTGGTTTAAGAGAAGGGGAAAGGAGGGAGAAGCATTTTTTAGAACAGGAAATAATTTGTGCTTTTACTGCAGTAATACACTTTGTCCTAAAAAATGCCACATCTTGGCTTTACTTACCAGGGCATGCCAATGTGAGTTTCCCAGTTGTGGGTCTGGACTAGAGTGAGCGACACCCTGCTGCAATTGCCTGGATCTACTGAGACAGTTGGATCTTGTTGCCTGGAAAAAACAAAACTTCCTGAAATTCAGTTCCTGTTGAAGGAATCGGAGTTTCAATGGGAGAATTTTCAATGTACCAGTTAGATTTCAGTGCCTACAGGTTGGGGTGTGTGTGTTGGTTCTGGGTAGAAGCTAATGAGATAATCACAGTGCCCCTTCCCATCAAGTGTCAAATCAGTGGAGCCACTCTCCATTTCTGCTCTTTTGTGGATAGGGTTTGACCCTCAAAAAGGGAGGGATGGATGCGTTGTGGCAACAGCTTCTGCATGTTGCGACAGCTTCTTTCTTGGCAGCGCAGCCAGGCTTTAGGAGCTGGAAGTCTTCAGATTTTGGGCAAATGTTCCTCTTCCCTTGAACGTCCTGTTAGAGCACCATTTGCAGAGAGGTGCAGAAGGGAACCTAGGAGAAGAAATTTTTTAACGCCTTTCTATCAGTTACACGTTAAAAATATGTGCTTTGATTTAAAAAAAAATTTTGGATGTTTGTGTGCATACACACGTATATGCAGAGATGCTCTATGCATAGTGTATCTAACATGTATGTGCTGCATATGGAGAGAAAATGTTATATGTAGCTATCAGAAAGTTTTGTAATTGAACCTTGTTTTTCATGTTTTTATACCATTTCCACAGAGAGCTAGAAAAATACACACCTAACAGAAAGTAAACAGCTCTAGTTTTCTTTGCGTTGGGAATTTTTTTTTTATAGAGCTTGCTTTGCCTTTAGCTGTAAAGCCTAAAATTTAAATTGCTGCAGGCTTCCTTGATTTCCATGGTTGAAATGAATGCTCTGTATCATTTTGCTATTCATGTCATTACTCCCAGTAATCACCACACTCATCCTAGCACACTGTGTAGTATGCTCAGTTGAATATCTCTGACTTTCAGGAGGCTTCGTTGCTGGCTGTTGTTTGTTTCTGAAGCTGCACGATGACATACTCTATTGGGCTAATTTGATAGTTTGCACTCCAGTTGCTGTGAGTTACGACCTGTGTTTTCTGTTTGCCATGTAAATGAAGAATTGAAGCTTACAGGGAATCATTTGCTTCTCTGGGCTCTTCATCTGAATTTACAGATTGTGATTAATGGTATAAGTTTGGTGAAAGTTCAAAACTTTCACCCTTTTCTCCTCCCTCCCCATCTCTGTAAAAGTTAATTGCTACTGCTGCATATTCAGCAGAGACCTGGGATGGAAATGCAGGAGAGTTAATTTCCTGCTGAATATTGGAGCACAGAGCTGCCTGGACTCTTTTCCTGTGATCAGATTCATGCACTCAAGCGTTCGTGTCCTTGCTTTCATGTGGTGACCAGTTAATTTCCCCTGCACGCGTGTGGCTGGAGGTGCTCCGCATGAGCAGGGCAAATCATCCTCAACCGAAACAAACAGAAGTGCAGGGCTGGTAGCCAGCAGAGACTGCAAAATTATATTTAATGCTGCTTTAAGTACAAGCCGTATTGTGAAACTGAACACATTTGACTAGGTATGTTGGTGAAAGAAAACAATTTGATCCTAAACACTTCTAAAAATCCTTCCAAATTTTTATATGGTTTGAAAAAAGTTAGTTGTCCATCTACCCTATGTTCATGCATTGCCACAAAAGGCTCAAATTATGGCATAAATAGCTGAAGTGCAGCGAGGCGAGGAAGCCAGTACAGCTAGCAGATTTGTAAATTAAATTGGTATAATTAAAGGGGAGTTTCTCTCGTCGTGCCCCAGCAAGGCAGAAAGGGCACCAGGCACTGCAGATACTTCTGCTTACTTCATGCTGAACAAAGGTAGATAAGTAGAAAATGTATTTTAGTATATTAACTTTCTGTGGCAGTGATTTACTTCACAAAAAGGTCTCAAATAATCCCTTTATTTCACTAGGAACACTTGGGAAGTACAGTGTTTCTCAGCCTGATGAGACTTCTTAGATTGTGGCTTTTGCAGTTGCTCGTATTGTGAGTTAGGATGATCAGTCCTCTGTGTCAGAGCGACTCTCTGCACCTGCCATGCTTACCAGCTTTGAACTAATGTTAAATGATGTTTTATTTAGAAGATTGACCAGCAAGTGAAATCTGTGCTGGTATAACCTGCCCCTCTGGTTGTGGTGGCAGGGAGAGAAAACCTTGTGGAGGCTGTTTGCTTGCTTGATGCATTTTTTTTCAAGCAACCACTGAGAACTGACATCTTAGGAGTTGCCTGACCAGGGGTTGGTTTATTAATTACTGTTTCTATTACGATCCTGACATCCACATCATGACAGATGAGGGAAGTGAAAATAAATGCACATATGCTACTTGTGTCCTGTTTAGTAGGATGATAGTAGTAGATGAGACAAATGACTTTGTGCCCTGCTTACCATAACAAAACAAATGTTTTAAAAATATGTGTGTGTGTAGATACATACATATATGTAAATACACATATACATATCTATATATATTCATACTTAGGTTTATAAGTTTAATCCACAGTGGGGAGCCTTTATTAAGGAAGCCAATTTTAAATTATTTTATTTCAAGAGTAATACAGGGGAACTCATGCGCAGCTATGGAGCAGAAAGCCTCAGTGTGTTTTGTAGCTCTGTAATAGCTATTATTTATCACAAATGTGCTGTCTGTTTGTTCACACTGAGTAATGAATGACCTTTCTGTTTCCACAGCTAGACCTGCGCAGACTTCAGCTGGTGGGGGTGTAGCGCAGTAGCTATTTATCATGCTTCACTTATACTGATCACTGGTTTAAGCTGCACCACCAGGGAAATATCTTGGACTTATGTTATGGTTCAAAAAAGGAGCTTTTATGGGGTTAACAACAAAGAAAAGCAGCTATTTTCTGTCCCTGGCTGCTATAATTCAAAATTGACTTTGCTGGAATTTGAATCAAATTACTGCCAATATTGTCATAAGCAAATTTATCAGCCAGGGGCTTGTTTACTGTGTCTTAGCAATGCAGGGCCTGTTTTGTTGTCTTTTTTTTTTGGTGATTCCTTTGTAAAGCTTCAATTTCTTACATTGATAAATGGGACAGAATATATGAATTAGAACAAGGTAGCTCAGAAGAGGTAATGCATATACCTTTTAGCACAGAAAAGGTATATGAAGAAGTTACATTTTTAGCTCCTCATACTGTTCAGAAATGAATAATGTAAAGAACAACAAAAATTGTATTTGGAAGAGCAGGGGAGAGGTTAGGATGGGGTGGGAGAGTGAAGTAACTGAACTGTTCTTAGGAACAATCGAGGTCTCCTATTTTGTTCTTGCAGATTGCACCAATTAGTTATGTTTTACTGATGCAATCCCTGGATGTCAGAAGTCAGTCTTTTCCCATACAGCATGTTAAAAAGCAAAATGCATTATTAATGCTTGAGGTGGGACCTCTGGAACTGTGGTATAAAGCGTTAAATGGCATTAATTTAGACAATAATACTATCATCACACTGTTTTACAAGCCAATAACCCAGCTCTTGTTCCCCCTAGTAGTTTATCTCAAGAAGGGAAGTGGATTATTGCCTTATAAAATAGGCACAATGGTGTTGGTGCCGTTATGCTGCTGTTATTACAAATGTTTCAGACATAATAAACAAGAGAGGTAGCTGAACAAAAGTAGAGAGAGTTGGACGGCTGCAACAGAGCAGCATTCACCGTGTCATGTAAGTGAACTGAAAACTACAGAAAACATTTCACGTGTGTAAAGACATGGATAGGAATGTCTTCTCCACTGTAAGAACATGACCCAGGAGGCACTCACACTTCTTTCTATGCAGACCATTGGATTGGAAAGATTACTGAGAGAAGTTTGGTCTTGAGGCAGTGCCTGCAGTTGCAGCAGCACGCACTGTCCAGGCTGAATTCGTGCAAATACCAAGGTAACTTTATACTACCTGCCTGTTGGAAAAGCTGTATCACCCAGATTGTTCCTGGAAAGCTTTTGTTATTCTAAATGGCATTTACAGCCTTGGATCAGCAAATTCCAGATTCTGCAGGATGTTTCTGAAGGACGCTGTGAGGCTGAGACCAGCAAATTCAGCACTTGCAGTTGAGGTGCTGCAGGGAGGCTTGGTTTTGGAGATGAAAGGGAAAACTGGCAGGCTCTTACCCTGGGACCTTGCCCTGGGACTTGGAGGGTGGGTGGGAGCTGCTGTAGCTCCTGCTGCTGAAGGGATGAGGTCCGTGGCAAATTCTTCAGAGGGAGGAATTCACTTTTCAAGGTACAAACCACTTTTCTGTTGTCTGGCAGACGAGCAGTATGTGGTTTGGCACAAAATACCTTGTAGCAGTGCTTTTCGCATGTGAAATTAATGGTCTCTCTGCTCATTTGATCTTGAACTCCTTTTCAGTAAAAGCTTTTCAATAAAAACCTTTACAGTATTCAGTAAGATAAGTGGTAAGACAGCGGCATTCGATTATCTAACCTTCCCTGTTATTTGGAACACGGTCATGTCCCCTGACATTAGTTAATTACTCTGAAAATTACCTCGGTTATCCAAAACCTCAACTCTCCACACACATCCTGTGTCTCTGTGACATTCAGATATCCAAGGTTGTTCTATATTAGCATAAATATCTGACCAGCTCCCAGGAACTAAACAGACAGATTTTGGCTCTTATTACATCTCTGCCGATTTCTGCCAACCTCAACAAGTCTGCTGCTTTATATTCATCGGTTTAAACTCTGGTGATTTTTTGTGTTATACTTAAAGTATCTCTCTGCTACGTATTGCAGAAAACCATAGTATTATAGTGTCTTCACCTCAATTTGTGGAACATCGACTACAGAGCCCTTTTTCCTTTATTTGTCAAAAAAACCTCCAATATTTTTATTTGGCCCCATTTAAATTGTATTGCTGCTAGTCCTGCAAAAATATCCAGCAGAGCTGGTTCAGGAAAGAGAAACTTAAAAGTATTTGGTATTCTAAGTGGATCTTTTAATGTTTCGTTTACTTTTCCTTTGAATAACTGTTAGTTGGAATTAGTTTTTGCCTTGTTTTTCGGTAAACACATTGGATAATGTTACTAGTCTCTATTTTCAACATTTTATGTGTTTGTGAGTTCAAAAATATGATAAAAAGTTAAATGACATTATGAATTGATGTCTAGAACGTGTTTCTCCTGCTACACCACTCCCTCTACTTCTGAGTCAGAAGAAATGGGGAATTAAAAAGGAACAGCGATAATTTTCTATAAGTAGGTTGTGTCTCAGGAGAGTTGTGTATGTTGCACTTGCCCAAACATTACTCTGGGTATGTAAGGTAGTTTCTATGAAGCAAAATACTCTGTATGTTTTTTTAGTTTCATCATAAATTTCTTAAGAGGAACTAACACGCAAGATTTGTAGGAGAACACGAAACATTATTTTGATATATCTGTGGTTGCAAGGGGATGGAGAGATGATTTGGAGTGATATAGATTAAATATGTATTTTCAAACTTCAGTATGATTCGAGTGAATGTTTTATTTCTTTCTTTATAAGTGATTGGAACATGAAAAATACTTATTTGGTAGCGAGGAGTCATGCTGCTGGTGATTTGGTTTATTGGGATGTTTTGGTTTTATTTATTCTGTTTCCTGCTCAGACCCAAACCACTTGGAGTCAGAGGTGCCTCTTATTGTGAAGGTCACACCCTATGTGTGCAATTATGCTTTGAATAAATGTATCTTGATTGTTAAATGCATCTTGATTGTTACTTTTTCTCCTACTGGAATAAATAATGAACTGGTAATCTATAAATCTGTTGATTTAACAGCAGTTAATAAGTGTTTTATGTGGATGAACTGGGTTATCCTACAAGTGATGCTTAAATACGTAACTCTGGAAGTGGTTTTGTTTCAAATGAATGAAAGCAAGCAGGGCTGTCATGTCCCCACTCTTTTTGATTCTTTGTAATGTCTCAGTAAAAGAGCTGAATTCTCTGGAAAGACCTATGTGTTGAAAGAAGGGCAAGCATCTAATTAGGTTCAGAAATGCACTTTCAAATTCTTGATCATAGTTATTTTAAAAATTGTTTGAAATCAAGGGAGCTTGTAAATAAGGGAATGTACTGATACTTATATCGTAATTTGGGAAGCAGGGTGGTGTTACCATCCTTGTCAGACTACAGAGAATATATAGAATATATATACCACTGGATCTTGTATCCAGAAAATTGTTCCCTGCCAACACGTTGCTCACTGCCACGTACCTCTCCTTTCTCACAGCCGGGTTTGCAGACTGTGGAAACCAGGCTTGTGGGCTGTTGCACAGATATCCTCCCTAAACATGGAGATGGAGCTGAAGGCATGTTTGTCCCTTCTGCTCTCTTGGAGACCATCAGTGCTGTCCCAGAGCAGGACTGGTCCTTGGCTACTCTGTAGTACATGGTCTTTGACTGGCAGAAATAGTGCATGTTTGTACTAACAAGCCAAGTCACGAACCAGAGTACTGAGGCCTGAGCTTCTGTTCCATCTTGCCATTTCTTCCCACATCCAGGTGAGGGACAATGTGATAACATCTTAAACCTTGCAGAAGGACAACAGTCAGAGCACAGCTCTGATTTTTTTGCCTTGCTGTGATTGATAGCAAGGATGTTCTAGTCCCCTGCCTGCTGCAGAACAAAGAACCTCCTCCTTGCTCATTCCTGAGCTGAGCTCAGAAATTCAGTTATTCGTTGCTGAGCAGTAGGACAGTGGACATCAACCATGTCATGTTTTCTCCTATTCCCACTTCGTCTGTACAGTGAAAGGTGAGAAGGTGGTAGGGATTAGAAGTTATTTCACAGAGCTATCAGAATCGATGAGGAACAAAGTAAATTCCTGCTGCTGTTCTCTGTGAGAAATACCAGTTATAAGCAGCTTAGTCTTGGTAATAAGCACCATGGAATAGGATCTGTTACCACAGTAGAACCAGAAAGGATTCCCTTACCAAAAACAATGAAAAAAACCAAGGACCTTTCTGAGAGCAATATAATGAAGCTGCCATGTAAGAATTCAAATAACAAAATATACCCTCCTAAGAAAAATGATGTATTATGTTTTGGGTTTCTGTTTTTCCCCCAAAAGCAGCTATGATTTTTTTGAAACTCTTTATCTTTCCAGTTAGGTGGTATCTATTAATGTCTTAACTGACGTGAGTTTTTAACTCTGACCAACAATGCTATTGACAGCTGAAACATGCATGATTGACTAGGTAAGGTCCAGGAAGACAAGGTATATTCCCTTGGCCTCCATGCTTTCCTTTACATTGACTTCAGGACACCCACACACAAGCTTGCAGATGAGAAGCCATTAGATGGGCTAATGGGGCATTGAACTAACCTGAGGCAATGTATGTAGGGAACTGCTTCTCTCTTAACATCTTATTAGAACTCTCTCAAGTATAACAGGAGGCTAGAGGTAATTAAGCTAAAAATGCAAATAAACATGATGTGATCATTTTTATGCCAAGTGACCAGCTAAAAATAAGTATCTACTTGGCATACGTCGTTTCCGTGGAGCGGGGTAAATACAAGCTTGCTGCTTGTGGCAGGGTCATGGTCTCCTGCTGTGGCCCAGATTGAAAGGTGAAGATTCACAATATTTATCCTTTCAGCAAGTGTCTGGGGTCCTGTTACGGGAAAGAAAAAGACAAACTATTTGGTAGGCTGTTCAAGTCGTCTTCCCACGTTGGGCCACTAGCTTACCTTCAGCAGAAAGGGGACAGCCTTTATCAGTGCTGGCTCTGTGGGGACAGTAAGAATGAATTGATGGCTCTACTCCAGCTCCTAATAGACCAACTTGCTCTAATTGTGCCTTTTTGTAGACACTATAGAGAAGAAATACTTGGCAGAACATAGAGGATTAACTGTTCTTCTGCCACTGGAAGTCACTGACTCTGAGGAGAGCATGAGAGCGTTGGAGGCAAGATTGCCATGCAACAGCTTGTATTCCAAGCTCAGCATAAGTTGAGAGTGAAATCAATCCATCACTTTTCACAGGCAATATAGCGCTTTCTTTAAAGGCTTTTCTTACGGCCCCTGGTCCGCCGTACACCAATGGAAGCTTTACCACTGGCATCTGTGGATTTGGAATTCAAGATCTTTCATTTTAGTCATCATACAGTTATTGATGAAGCTGAATGATGCTCACCTTGTGAGCTCCTTTTGGCAGTGACGTAATATACTGCACATGTCCACGAGACCCATGTCTTCTCATTGGGTCTCTGAGCTTTAAGTGAAAAACTAATGATGTTCTGGTTTCTTACTGCATCAGTTTTGAAGAGGCACAGTCTTCCTGGTGGCTCAGACGTTCCCTGAGCAATTGAAAGATCTGTGCAATTTTTCCTGAGCTCAAGCTTTTTCTCAAGCATGTCAACATGTGATTTGGGCAAGTTGTGTTTACGTTAAATTTTATTCTCTCAGGAGGTTTTTCATTCAGTAACTGGCTAGCACAAGTTCATGGTAGAAATTTGCTTGATGCTGAGTGCCCTTTACTCCTGTTGGCTTTAAAACGACTTATGGATACTAGGCTTCTTGCAGGATCATGCACCATCATTTATTTTACACAACAGTCTGTTTTACATAATAAGATTTACAACATCAAAGACAGCAAGAATGTTCTTTTTGAGAAAGAGAGTGTGAACCCTTTACACGCTTAAGAAAAACATTCATATCCTGTATGTATTTTTCACATACTGGAATGCCCGCTATTTAACAGTGCTGAAGGATTTAAATGAAAGCTGACAACAGAAATATCCCAGACATACCTCTTTTGTAAATACCCTTAACTTCTTTTAGCTGCCTGTCTTCTGGCTTTGCTTTGTCACAATAAAAGCCAAAATGTTGGAACTGTGTTGTTTACAGGATTTCCAGAATATACCAAATCATTTCTGTGTGTGTTGGAAACCCAATATAGATGTATGAGAGCACTGTCAAAAATGCGCTGAGGAGAATATACCTGGCACTGTGATTTTTTTTCCCTTTCAGTGAAGCAGTTGCTTTCCTATTGACTTAAATTCAGGCAGAACTGAGTCCTTTCCTTTACAGATCTTGCCTAATGAAGGAGCTGTGGAATATGAACCATGTTTCATTAATCTCGTGGGCCCTGCCAAAAGAGTAGGGGCACCCCAGAGAAGTTGTACAAAAGCTAATGAACCTCATGTATCTGGAGAGCAAGGTGGGGACATCTGCTGTCCATTGCCCAAGTGAACAGAGACCTTGTCCCGTCCATTTTTTAGATAATGTTTTCTTGCATAGCAGTGCTGGGGAGGTTGAAACAATACAAAGATGATGAGTAAAATGCTTACAGGTGAAGTACACATAGGGTTAGACTCTTGTCTTAGAAAGATGACAGTGACATACAAAGGATAGAAGAATAGAAAACCTGGGTGGTAGAGGTGGACTTGCAACTTCTATGGACCAGGAGATCAGAAATGGCCACTACACAATGCAGGGTTTTTTATAGGTTTTTAAAAGAGTTGTTTAGTGAGAGAATATCTACTAGCAGGAGTAGGTTAAAGTTCGCTGCAGAAGTCTGACCAGTTGATTGAAACAAATAATTTTCAATATATTGCTTTCTGAAAATTTTAGACTCCTCATTCGCTGGAGTCCTTTGAAGTCCTTTGCCGTTTCAGTGTCCTCTGTCATGCTTCTCATAACCTTGTGAAATGGGCTGGCTCTGCAACCTGAACAGACTTTCTGGCAGCTGTGGTATCCCAGAATCATGCATTTTGGGATTTCATAGCACATAGAGAACCATGGCAAGCAAGAAATTTACTTTTTTTTTTTATTATTTTATTTCCTTAATGTTTAGACTATTTCTGTGCAAGAAAACACTTATTCTTGCTATGTTGCACATAGTTGTAGGGTTAACTAATTTTGTTAAGATCTGGAATGTACTTTTAAATATACTCTTGAGAAAAATTTTGCTGTAGCAGGAAATGAAGAAGATGAACTAATTGGTTGTCTTTGTCATCGGTCTACGATTCATTTTTATGGTGCTGTGTCTTTATGAAATCATATGAAATGTATGAAATGGTCCTTGTTTGCAAGAATCTTTTAAAATGTTTTGGTATTCTTATTTGCAAGCCATGTTTCAGCTATAAATACATCAGCAGATTAGAATTTCATTGCTGCAGTTTTTCATAACTGCTTCAACCACAATCTTCATGCAAATGGAGTAATCCCTTTGCTTTGCAGTCTCTAGGTCAAAGCTGGAGGAATGTTTGCAGGGACCTGACTGCCTTTTTTAGCTGGCTCCTATAGAAGAACAGACAGACAGTCATTGGAACAGCTCGTGACATATGTTTGGCAGCAAAAGTACCCCTGATTCCAAGTTCCAGATTATACTTCTCAGCTATGACTGGCCCTCTTCCTGGGCACTCATTAGCTTTTCTTTTAGTCATTTTACACCCTACAGAGGTAGTCTTCTGCTGCTGAGATTTTCCTGTTTGTGGGTTTGGTTTTTTTTTGTTGCAGAAGACCCAGTCTCTCCTATGTAGTGATAAGAATGTATTGGAGTTTCCTTTGGGTGAAAGGGTGGCTGGCAGAAAACATAGACATTTTTTCTTAATGAAGAGGGAAGTGTGAACTGGGGAGGACAGTTCATGGAAATCTGAAGTGCGTCTTGAGTCTTATGATCCCTCACATATGCATGCTTCAGTGGAAGGCAGAACTATTTCATCCCTTCTGTCTCAGACACCTATGTACATGGACTGATTCTTTTGTGCTTGTGCAGCAGATTTCTCTAGGACCATAAGGGTGGTGGCCACTTTTCAGACTTAAGGGTCATCTTCCATCCCTGCCTGCAGCGTCCTCTGTTTCCGACAAGTAGCACCAGAATGATGAAAACCACCTACAGCATTTAAAATAAGAGAATGAATAGCAACAAGAGAAACCTCAGAATGCAGAGAGGTGACTGGCTGGGGTAATTTGAAATAAAAAATGGCTCTTGTCTAGCAGCTCCTTTATAGCATATAGTTACTGACCAGAATATCTCAGGAAACCATTTTGTATTCTGCTCGTGTAAACCTAGATAGCAGCTTTATCTTTAAAGATTAGGAGTTATTTGGGAAAGTTTCATTTCATTGTTATATTTAAAACAGAACATTCCTGCTGCTTTGTCATCTAACTGTGCTATATATTAAACTAATTACTTTAGTGAAGCTGAGTTAAACAAATGTTAGTCAGCCTGCATGTTTAAGTCTACTTATGGCATCAAGATAAAAATTCAGTCATCCCGTTATACGCACTTCCCTTCTCTTCTCTCGATTCCCCCCCAAAAGATTTGTTTGGTTGTTTGTATTCTTTGAAGAATATAAAGGTTTTGCACTTCAGACAAGCCCATTTCCTTTATTAATGGGAAAAGCTCCAAGCATTTCTTTTCAAACAGAACTAGAAAGATTATTTTGGCAGACTTCTGTTCAGCAGTTTTGGACAACACCCTATGACAGGAAACCATGGTTTCTCCTAAATTTCTTCAAGATGAAAATAGATAACATTCCTGTTTTAAATTACTAACCACAATTAATGATTTGAGATTATGATAGTAATTTATAAGTTGTTTTACCCTTTTACCCTTTTTATATGAATGAGTTTAGTCCGTTGTCCGACTTCAAGTTCATTATTAAATATATGGTATTTGAACTTGCAAGGTTTTGTTGTTACAAAGAACACCTAAGACAACCAACTCCTTACGTAAAACCAACATTCCTAAGAAATGGGACTGGGAGTAGATGTAGTGGTTAGTCAGCGTGGGGAGTAATGGGTTTAAGCGTAGGTTAGAGAGGAGGTAAGCTCTTTCATTGGAGATGAAAGTATTGGGCCATTAAGGAAAGAAGTGATGGAATTAAAGGAAGAAGTTGTGTTGCACAAAAACATTTTGAACTTTCTCCTGAGTCTCTTCATTCTGTATCTGCTGATGAGTGTACGTCATAAAAATGTTTTAGGAATGCAAACTAAACATAACCGCAACTTAACAAACTAAATATAACCACAACTTTAGAAAATATCAAAGCATTTTTGCACATGGAATCATGCGCTGTGGTTTGAGAACGGATATAAATGCCTGTCTAATTTCTAGAAAATTTAGTTTGTGTCTGAGGAGTGCTAAGTACACATAATGCACACTGTATCAGTGGTATCGAAGTGGTATTGCATGGGCAGAGGACCTTGTATTTCTTCTTGCTGTTCTGGGCGTTGAGGACCGTGGGTGACTAGACAGGGACCATGACTGAAACTTCCATCTTCACTCAATAGGAATGACAAATAATTTTGTGACACCTTTTTTCTTAGCCCATACAATAGAATAACATGATTCAGCACTAGAGCCAAATTCCTAGTATTGCAAGTTTGAACTAGCAATTTTAGTCAAAGTGGATGCCCTTGATGATGAAGTGTCAGGGCAAGATTGCAGGACATGCAGTGAATGATTTGAAGATAAAAGTGCTATTATTGAAAATCTTTGGGATTGCAGAGTTAGGAGAAATTGTACTGTTTTATTAAAAAGAGTCTGTTAGCTCTATCCGATGGACCCAAGACAGCTAGAAGCTTCTTACTAAGAACTAGTTCTAGGGGAAGTGGAACATAATCTTTTGAACTTTGCCCCCAGTATGTTCTTGGTTCATCATATTCCGTGGAAGAACTCATCAAGGAGAGTCCCTGCTTTCTGTTAGTTTGGGGGGGTGATGGGACACAACCACCGACAACAACAAAAAAAAAAACCCAACTTCTCCAAACCACTGAACTGTGTTATATGATGTTGAGATAAGTATGCTTTAAAAAACAGCATATCATCTTTTGTTGGTTCCTGGAGTTCCAGAACCTTATGCTAACCTCTTCTCTTCTCTTCTCTTCTCTTCTCTTCTCTTCTCTTCTCTTCTCTTCTCTTCTCTTCTCTTCTCTTCTCT
>JAOXNO010000003.1:7284318-7331151 GCA_028565335.1 Limnodromus scolopaceus
AGAATTTCTTTCTAGTATCTAATCTAAATCTCCCCTCTTCCAATTTAAACCCATTGCCCCTTGTCCTTTCACTACACTTCCTGACAGAATCCCTCTCTGGCTCTCCTGTAGGCTCCCTTCAGGTATTGAAAGGCCGTTATAAGGTCTCCCCGGAGCCTTCTCTTCTCCAGGCTGAACAATCCCAGCTCTGTCAGCCTGTCCTCATAGGGGAGGTGCTCCATCCCTCTGATCATCTTTGTGGCCCTCCGCTGGACCTGTTCCGACAGATCCATGTCCTTCCTGTGTTGAGGACTCCAAAGTTGGACACAGTACTCCAGGTGGGGTCTCACGAGTGCAGAATAGAGGGGTAGAATCACCTCCCGGGACCTGCTGGCCACACTTTTCTTGATGCAGCCCAGGACACGGTTGGCTCTCTGTTTTCAACCCTTTGTGCAACAGGGACACATAACGCTTTTTCTGTGGCTTGAGCAGAGGTTTCAGTAGCTGCAGCCTGCAGACTGGCCAGCCTTGGGGTAGGTCTTTGTGTGGAGCCACCAGCTTGTTTTCAGGAGCTGTGGTTCCAGAAATTCTCCTGACTGAGATGTTTCCCTGTGACTCCTCTCTGCAGGGACAAGGCAATGAGAGCAACTGCCCATGCTGAAGGCTGTGTTAACCTCCTTTAGTCCCCTGTAGCGCAGGGAAAGGGAGAGCGATGGCTGCGATATTAACCCTTCAGAGCAGAGGATGTTGTGTGAGGGTGGTCAGGGATGGCTCCGGGACTGAGAACACTGGGAGGAATCATCTGTCACAGCGTGGGGACCCAGGTACTGAGGGGTTATAAAGAAATCCAGAAGTCTCCCCTGCTTTGTTCCATCTGAACATCTTGAAAATCCAGGTACTATTTAGAGGCTGCTTGGAACCCACTGAGTGGGCTGGGTTGGATGAGAGCATTACAGCAGGTAGTGGGGGCAGAGCCATTTCTGTCTCTGTGTGTCTGGGCTCTGTTCCACGTGAACTGCAAAGGTCTGTATGGCTTCGAGGAAGTACAGGAGTCAAGGACTGGGAGAAGTTAGCAAAATCCATTGACGTTAATCCAAATTAACCTTTGAACACCTCACGTTTTCTGAATGCATTTTTTTTAAATGGCAGCAGACAGCGGTAAATGATCTTGTTTAATATCTCTGGGCTTCAGTGAATGTGAAACATTAGTATAAAATCTCCTTATTGTTACAATAAATATCTGGTTTAGCCTGATAAGAGGTGAGATGGTTCATAAAATGCTGGATGAGTAAGCCTAAAGAATCTGCTTAATTGAATCTTCTTTCTTACAACGTCAGAGTAGTTGAAAATAGAGGTCTGGGGAATTGTGGTAAAATGCTGCTTTGGCATTTTCTCATTGCCGGGCTGGGCTGGTGATGATCCTGCTTTGGGTCCCCATGAAACCAATTGTAGGCAAGTCACTCTTAACAGCAAACGAGGCATTTTCATATAAATCTTGACTGTATGAAAATGTGTGTGTGTGGGTTGGGAGGCACATAGCTTAATTTCATAGGTCACATAAGGAAGCGAGGTTGGATTTAACCATAGTGTTTGAAGTAGCAGGAAATGTGTTTCTTAATGTCACCATTTTTTCTTTTCTTTTAGAAACTCTATGTGTTATATTACATAGGGAACACTTAACAGTTGTGTCTGAGTCCCTGTTGTTTACTGATGTGACCTTTTATATAGCTCTCAAATGTGGTGGGTTTTTTTTCCCCATGTAAAATGAAGCTTAAATTTAAATTTCCCCTACCACTCACATTGGCATGGCTTGGACTTACAGAAGCTGAATGAGCGTCCCTGCCTCAAGTGAGTTATCTGCTGGAGTTAGTTATATGAGAAAAAGCTCTAAGAAAGGCTAGTACGTCCTACTTTCATAAGCAATTTGGATATTTTAGACCTTTGTTTTAGGCAACAACAAAAAAAAAAGAAGCACAAAAAAAGTGATTAGCTATCACGTCATTTATAAAACCTAAGCACTTCAAAGCAAGTTAATGAGTAGTTAAGGGGATCGTAAATCTTATGCCTAGGTAGTAAATACCAACATTATACTTGCCAAATACAAAGAAATGCTGATTTCTTCACATAGGTTTGAGCTCTCACCTATAGATTTCTGAGACTTTTTAGAAGTTACTTCTCATTTTATGTCATGATCTTACTATTTCCTGCCATGCTGCAGCCTTCTCGTCATCTGGGAAGAATCATGTCAAGTTGTCAAACAGACTAATTGGTTTAATATTTTGCAATTCTTTCACTTGAAAACTGATTCTTAGCCAGTGATAAAATCACTTTTGTTTTAAACGTTAGTGTCTTTGGCAGATAGAAGTATTAGATACTTTGATAGGATTTTCAGAATCGCCCATGGGTTTTGGACGTTTAATTCCCATTAATTTCTGAGAGGCTCTTTGCTTCCCTCAGGACACTTTCAAAATCTCAGCTTTTATAAACCTTCTGGTAATGGCTGGTTTTAAAATCTTTTCAGTTTCAACTTAATGGCAAATCTGATTCTCACCCAATTTCTACAACTATAAAAGGACCGTAGGACTTTTCCTTGGAGTACTGGGCAAGGGAGGCAGCCAAAACAAGCACAAATAGGATCACAGTGACAACCTCGCGGGGATCCGGATGCCTCTTTGGGAGGGAGCTCTGTTTGATTTTGCAGCGCTGCGGGCACAGTGCACATCCTCTCCTCAAAATGAGCTGCTTCCCACTGGGACTGAGGGGAGGGAGAGGGCACAGAAGTGACCCAGCGCTCGTGAACCAGCGAGAACTGCTGTGGCTTCCATTGGTGTGCTGCTGCTTCATGTTTCCCCATGCAGAAATTCCTGGTAGTGTCACTAAAATATGGTGGTGGAAGAACTGAGGTAGATCTTATCTCCTTTGAATTGTTGTACTTCATTTCTTGGAGCCACGAGGCTGTGATAGAAGGACCCTCAGCTGGAGGACTGCAGCTCTGAAGAGATTAGAGAAAGGCTGGCATTAGCCGCAAAGCCTTTCTTGAGGTTTTGTTCGGAAACATACAGCTTGAGGAGCTTAGTAAATTCTGGGTTAAAACTCGTAAGTGAATTCAGAGGCAGACAATATGGCCTGTGAAATCTGGGCTGATGTCTGTGAGAAAGCAGAATGTGTAAAACAATGGGGCTGGAAGCAGCCTGGGGAGGCAGCCTTAGGCTAGCCTGGGAGTTGGGATGCATGTGATGAAAGCAGCCTGGTCCGGTAGGGAAATTCTGCCTGAAAACTTCACTTCTGCCCTGAAATCATCAGCCTTCATCTGTGTATTGCTGACATTTCTTGGCTCAATGATTTGACTTGTCAGTAGCAAAAGACAACGTGAGAAAAAACATTTTGCAATTCATGTTGTTCCTTTGCATTCTTTCAAAATGGCTGCTGGGCAAGGGAGAGAAAGTCCTTTTCCAAAGTTTAAGAAAGGGAAACGCAGCAGAGTGGCCCTGGGTCATGCTGTGTGGTCTGGCTGTGTCAAGCATTAGCAGTAATCCTCCAGGAATTACTCTGGAATGCTTGAAACTCCGGAATGGTTTCCTAAACAGGCCTTTTCCTCCTCACAAGGAAGGGTGGGGACACAAAAGTGACCGTTGAAATGATCTTGTCAAACCAGGGGTTGCACAAACTGCGTCACTGTTGATCAGATACACCATTGTAAAAATAAAGGGCATCCAGCGTGCCATCTTAATTTTTCTGGCTTGCATTTGTCTTCTGTTTAAAGTCCTGTCCTTTGTCTTCAAAAGCACTGGAGAGATGTGCAACATAAAAGGAACGACCATGGGGCCACCAAAGAGTCCCGTCTTTGTTGTTGTTTATACCAAAGTATTATGTTATGCTATTGGCAAAGTAATTTTCAGCTCCAAGTGAGACAAGATCAGTCACAGTGGTTTTCACAAGATTGATGTGAAGAGCTAGAGTGGTGCTAATTAATCAGGGATGGGGAGAGCGTGTGCCTGCATACTCAATTAGTGTAACATTTCCTAAATTGGAAAGGAGCTCTGCCATACAGTAATACTATAGCAAAGCCTGAAGGGTGTGGAGATACAATTCATAATGAACTACCTTAACTCATTACTTGAACGTTTGTACCCCGAGACACTGTTGAGTTGTGAGCCCATAGTGATTTTCTGTAGCAGCCACTGCAGTGCTGGGAATAGCCAAAAATGCTTGAAAGGCGGCATTTCATTTATTTAGAGGATGTTATATAACTAGCCCCCTTAATTATATTTTTACTTAAACAGAAAGAGGAATGGTTGTTTGTTACAGTACATCATCTTTGACATAAACAATACTTAGTTACAGCTGCTTTTCTGTGAAATCCAGTCTCTTTTAAGAAAAACTGCAGGTTGGTATAGCTGCTACAATGCTATAAATAATTTTAAAATGGTAGTTCCAGCTTTGTTACAAATGCACATGGAAGCTTAAAAATGAAAATTATCTCCAACCTTAAAAAAAAGGTGTAGATGGCAGGGTAGAATACTTTCTATGCTTGATACCTAAATTAATTTCACTCTTAAACTCTAGTATTTCTGCTTGCTTGTTCTCATGTTACAGCAAAGATACCTTTTCTTGCCTATAGATAGAATAACCTGTAAGCCATTGTGATCCGGAGTAGCAGAAGATTTTTGTTAAGTCTTTGAAAATAAAGTGATTTAGTGGTATAGCTGCTTTAATTTTATCCAGATTTGTAGTTTACATCAGACACAGCTGTTGAGTAAACCTGCAGAATGAATTAGAAATGGATTAACGAAGCTCTAAGACAAATACATTAGAATATTTTAAACAGCTCTCAAGGAAACAGTTTTATTTAATTTCAGTCATGTAATGGCTTTACACTCTGAGCAAAATAAAGTAAAACAATAGACTCAAATTCTAAATTGACAGCCAACATATAATTTTTTCCACAGGCTTTTGAAGTATGCAAACCCATATAATTATTTTCTGACTAGTGAAATTGGTTCATATGGTTTATGAGGGAAAGAAGCCCTCCCTAACAAATATGGTGTGTGGCAGCTGGCCCGATACCTGCTATGCCACTCCAATGCCTATAAAACCAGAGATAACGGTCCAATTTCATTTGTAGTTATGCTGCTATAAATCTGGAGGAAGTTCATTGGTCTGATTCCAGCATTAGAATCCTAAGTTACTTTTCCTTTCCCAATCTCTGTCATTTCAGGCCATGCACTATGCAATATAGCGTGGATGAAATGTGTCTAGTATCTTTGATATCTTAAGTCAGAAATAGGTCACTGATGTTTGATTCTCCAAGGGAAAATACTCAGTTCAGCAGCCAAACAAGGAGAGAGGAGGGATGATACCTTCTGATAGACATACTCATCTTAAGACATCCTCAAGCTGATTATGTGCCTTATTCAAGTTTCTGTTGTGTTTCTGCTGAAGCAGTACTTGAAAACACAAAATTCTGATGCTCCTCCCAGTTGCTGTCTTAGCTTTTGTGTTGTCCTCATCCTTTGAGCCTGTGTTACACCTATAGCATGACTAACACAACAGGAGCTGCCTAGCAAATTTAAGAAAGCGCTAGCAGGTTTGCTTGTCTTAATCGTACTGCTGTAGTTAAACTGCTGCAAATCTCTTTATAATTCTTATCCTCCTTTTTACAGTTTAGCTGAAGTGTTACTACCCGAGAATTGAATTTGGCAGAAGGAAAATTGCACCTGTATGGAAGAAGTGGTGGACTCCCACTGATAGACATGCTCTTGCTGAGTTGCTCTAGCTGTTTGCTTGAAGTATGACTAGGGAAGCTGGCTAGAGATGGATTTATTCTTTGTTCTGCTCATTTGAGATATCTGCTTGCTTTACAATTGAAAATATTCCTCTAAGAAGTTGAGAAGGGATCAGGATTGCTTAACAAAGGTGCGGGTACTTGGGAATCTGGATAGAACAGTGTTTGTAAGAAATCATTATACTTGCCTCGTGCTTCAGAAAGACATACAAGATACGCTTTTCACCCAACCAAATATAGGTCAAACTCAGCTCCCCCTTGAGAGGTTTGAAAAGCCTGTGCATGTAGTTAAATTCTAGTGCAGTAGAACAAATCCTCTGGTTGACTTCTGAGGGTATATAGTTATTCTAAAAATGCTACTGAAATTAGAGAGTGTGCTGCAGGAGTTTGTCTTGGGCCACTCTTTCTTGCGTCTTTCAGACTATTATACCCTTCTTTGGCCATTGAACATGGCTGATCTGCCTAAGAGTTGCCTGTTCTACACCCTGCAGAAACACCTGGAGTGGCATATATTATTTTTTTTTCCTCACTGCAATGACTTGGCTGTGTGAGTAAAAGTAAATAAAATTCAAGTCAATAAAATATAATAAATAGCATCCCCGTTACAGGTACAAAATGATATTGCTGTGTCTCAGACCTGCAGTTGTACAGCAGAAAATGCTTCTTAGACAAAAATGTGATCTTTCACAATTCAGTATATATTTTGCTCACTTCTGTGTGACTTCACGGTCTAGTCTGAAAAAGCTCCCATTTTTTCTCTTAGACCATAATTTGTCTGTCTTTGTTCCTACTTTGCTGAATGCTGTAATCAATCCCAATTATCTCTACGTCTCTGCGTCTGATTTCAAAGGATGGTATCATGCCATACCCAAAACCATTGGGGTTACCAATTAAATAAAATATTGCAGAGTGGGTTAATGTATTAGCAACCTTTGTTCAGAGTATGTTTTTCAAAGATAATCTGAGTTATTAACTAGCGGAGCAGGGACACAAGTTTTGTCATTAAATGCAGCTGACTGAAAATTGAGTTAAGTCTTCTAATTATATGGACAAACAGCCCTGGAAGCAGTTTCTGTTCAGGCCATTGTTCTCTGATCTAAAGGGGTTTGTGATGGAGTCGTCTTTTTTTTATGAGATGGGAAATGTGAGTTGTATGAAATGTGCTACCTTAATGTATCTGCTATGTATTCATAAGATGTTTTCAAACTTCTCTGAATGAAATGTGATCCTATAGTAGGTTATGATGGTAGTATTATTTTTGGGAGCTTTGTATGGAAATCACGTATTTCTTGTCCTTTTGTCACAGGTTTAATTTTGGCTTTGATGTTAGCTGTGCTGTTCTGACGTTTTCAGTGACTTGTGTGAAATGGGGTTATGTTTTAGCCTCCTTTCAAAAAGGAGCAGACAATATCTTCCCATGAACACAGGGGAGGAAGTGCTATGGACTTTTTAATGTGTGAGAGGGGATGAAAACTAGCACTCAGAAGCTGAAATCCCACAAATAAGAGAGGCATGGTTGTGGACCATTGGTCTGAGCCAGTGGCATGTTTCTCATGTTCCTGGGTTCTTGTGTCATCTCTCCAAGAGCAAAGGTGTCAACCTCCTGGATGTGGTTTTTGCTGATGGATGCACTGCAGGATAACTGTGGGCCAATGGTACTGGAAGAACTAGGGAACACTTTGCAAAGTTACCCTTCCCTACTTCAGTGCGGAACAGAGTTGGGTGTCTCTTCCCAGGTCTTTTTCAGTCTTAGGGAACGAGTTCCTGTTTAGGACCATTTGTTTGTGAAGCCCTTGAGCTAATAAGCCTCTTGATAACCAAGAGCTACTGGTTAATATAATTGGGACATGCAAGCTAGCTGCATGGTGGGGCTGCTGAGGTCCTGAACCAATGGTAGAGTCTGGGATTCGTTGTCTGTTTGCCAGTTGGTGAGAAGCTTGGCACATATGAAAATCCAAAGAGAGGCTTAATGGAAGGGCCAAGCAGATGGAGATCAGCGTGGAGACTGGTAAAAGGGATAGTAAGACACAAGAAACGACTTGTACTGTTGCCCTCGGGCTGCGTCTGTTACTGGAAATAAAACTTGGGGTTCTCATTATTTTAACTTGCCAAATATGTAGGAGCTGACAAAAAGCAGTTCTCATATCTCTAAGCGTTTTCATGATAATGCATCTTATGTTTCTGCGTAAGGACACAACTCTGTGGCTGTGACTTCACCTCATAATGCAGGCACTGAAGACATGAAGGAATTGCATGTATTCACACCCGTATTCAACATCATGCATTTGCTGTTAATCATTGATGAATTGTATGCCAGGCCAGCTGTACAGTTTAATTTCTGCCCTCTGTCTGTTTCCAAATAACATGACTATGCATATTGAGTCATATTCCAGATACTTTATTGACAGTAACTTTTTATAACCTTATACCCGTGGCTATGTTTAAGTGGTTTATCATTGGCTATATATCTACGAAATAAATTAAACATGGTTATTTATAAAAAAAAATGAATCTAAGTAAAGCTGTGAAGTGATTATGGTGTTTTTAATAAGCAAAGGATTTGGAAACCACTATGGTTTCCATTTTTGCAAGTGAATTAGTATAATTATGTGTTTTAGTGTCTAAAATAAAAAACAAATTGCAAAGCATGTTTTTTGTTCTATTAATAAACTTGGCTAAAATGCTAATTCTTCAAATACATTCTACTAGGTAGGAAAGGATGATGTTGTTAGTAAGATAGCAGCCTTTCATCACCTCTGTATTTTGAAAGCCTTGTTGATTTTAACTTTTTTAATGGATTTCCATTTTTTGTTTTGTTAGGTTTTTTAGGTTTTATTTTTTTAGTTTTTGGAATAGAAAAATGAAGATTTTGTTGAGAAAGCTGTGTTTCAATGGGGGCATATTTGCTCGTAGATATAAGGTCCCTTCCTGCACTGGGACCTTGACCTCGAGACACTTCTCTGCTCCCTGTTCTGGTTCTCAAGTTGGTAAAATGGATTCTCGCTTATCACTATGAAGTCTTCTGAGCTTGTCAGGGTGAAAGCGGTAGATATTTTGAGTGAAGTATGTAAGGATAAGACACATGGGAAATGGTATAGTGTCCGCTGAAAATGATGGATGTCTCTCCTCTTAAACAGAGGTTGAATCAGAAGCTAAGACACACGGCAGTCCTTGGGTAGGAGTTCTGCCCTGTACACCATGTGTGTGTGCATGTAAAATGACAATGTAATTGTGAATGTATTTTTAAAATTGGCTTTTTATATGAGCTGTGGTTTATGAAATGTTTCTAATGATTAGATTTTCATTACGTAAGCTCTCTTCTGCTTTCGATTAGTGTCAGGGTATAAAGACTTTATTTTATACATCCTTTTATAATTTTATATAAGAACTGTAGAAACCTGAAGGGATTCTGCACTGTTTGTATATTAAATCAGTCCTGATGGTCTTAATCTCATCAGTAATTAAAAACAAAGTTAACATGGTACTTGATTGAGATGTAAGGATGTTGGTAATTCAATGTTTTCCCCTCCAGAACAGTAATGTTTTGGAGATTTGGTTTATGTCAGCATTTCACAGTCATTCCAAAAAGTTCAATCTTATATCCGTGGGGTTTTCTTACAGTTTGTTTATTTGGTTTTTTTCCTTTGGCTAAACTGGTTTTGATTGAGCATACAGGTGGCAAGATCCACAGAGGTCTCACTATGTTTACTGCATGCCATGCAGTAAGCTCTGTAACTGGGTCTTTTAACCTTTTTTTTTGGGGGGTGGCATCATGAAGTAGATGGTTGAGAGTGATTGTGGAGTGAACTCTACAGAACTGTGGTGTTGCATAAGGGACTGGATATATATCTTCATATAAATTCCATATATATTCCATCGATATAAATTCTAGGGATGCTGGAAGTATTGTGTAGTCTGAGTCCCTGTGTAGGCTAGGCATGAAAATGTATCCAGTATTTTCAAAGCCAAGTAGTCCTTGCTAGTGTTTGTCCTTTGCATAAACACAGTTTTTATCCGCAGACTGACTTTACAGTAGCTTGTTAATTCCCCTTGCTGCTAGGTTAAGCTGATTTCTGCCCCAGCCACGCTGGAGTAGTTAGAACTGGATGTCTTCCAGGAGCTCTTAGATCCCACCGGTCAGCTATTGCTGAAGGAGCCCGTATGGCTGGCAAATTAATTTCTGCCCTATTGAAATTAAAAACAAATAAATAATTGCTACAGGCTGAGGGTGCGTTGTAATATAAGTAATAAATTCATGGTAAATTATATTTAAACTGAAACAGGGAAGCACCCATGTATCTTTGGTGATTTATACACACAATTTGCCAAGTTACTGAGCTAATATTAATTTGTGGGAGACATCAACCTTGCTCTGCAAGATAATTTAGATTATTCCTTGTACGATTCCAATGCATTCACATGAAGCTGTAGGAAAAATAAAAATATTAATAAAGGATTTAAAAACGGCAATGCTTATGGGAAAGGAAAAGCCCCATACATCCCTGAATAAGTCTCGTTCCTTGCATCCTGATTTCATAATTCTCATTCTATTCTAGTATATTTTCTGTAATTTTCTAGCCTGTGTTCATCACCGTGGTATTTGAACACTTTCAGGTAGTCCATTAAGTAGCATGTTCATCAGATCATTATACCCTGTCACTGAGGAGAGGATTAAATAGTGATATTGTATCTATTAATCTGGGAAACTGTGCTTCAATTACAGCAGACTGGAGAATGGATGAAGACATATATTTTATTGGTGTATGGCTTTGATAGAATATTGGTGTTTTATTTAATTTGGTTTTTTTTCTCATGTATTTGTCTTTTTAAAAAAATAAAATTAATTGAAAATCCACATGCTGATACAGGAGAATTACCTATCTTGGTAATTATCAAATGACATGTAATAGTCATACAATGAAAAGAATGTTAGAACTTGTCTGTCTGTCCAAGGAGGAAAAAAATCAACATTATTACTTAAAACCTACTGTGCAAGTAAGCAGTCAGTCTCCAAGGAAGGGGTGAGGAACAGAAAAATTACTGAAATATATTTAGATAAGAATACATCCACTGTAGAGGAAAATAAACCAGAAAATTCCAACTCCTGGTAGTTAAAAAGAAAAAAATTCCATCTGCCAACACCTGGGATCGGAGGGGACACAAACGAACGTCAATCAAAGTTATGATAAAATATTGAAGACATATTTTAAACTATTCCTATGCAGCATTCACACTTCACTGCAAGTATGTGCACAGGGACACCAAAGACTCTGTAGTTAGATTATATTAGCTCACTGGAGCTAGATGGAAAAATTCAGAAGTTATGTAAAGGTTTTCAAACACAGATATTGCATCCTGGCAGGAGAAGCAACTGTTGGGAATGGTGACATGTAAGGGTTCTATAAATTTTTAATTAAGCAAATTAATTCCTTTTTTGAAATGTTTTGACTTACATAATTGAGATTAAAGTTTTCCAGAGTGGTGGTGTTCTGCAATCTTTGCAAAACAAAGATTTTATGAAACTTACTTGTTAACATGTCTTCATCAAGTTATGCATTTTTTCATTTATCTTGAGTTAACCTTGGCAGGGAGAAACTTGCAAGACGTATATTCAGATGAGGCAACTTTGTGTCCAGAGTTTTCCAGGTGGTATTAATAAGGTCATGATTATAACAGCCAAAGGGTCTTGAAGGGTGCATTCTGAGAAGGCTGCTGGCAGAGCATTGACAGTGGCTCTGTACCCACTTGGACATGGCTCTTCCAGAATTAAAAAGGTACAAATTTAAAATAGAAGGTTGTCCCACAGTGTAATAGGCCTAATGCTGCTCCTGTAATTAATGATACCCTTGTAATGGAGCCCCAGACAAGAAGGGGAAATGGTATCACAGTCAGGGTCGTGCTACCTGGGTTCGGTTGTCCCTGCTCTGTTCCCAGCACTTTGTGTCATTAGAAATACGGGAACTGGGGGGTTAGCAGGAGGTGATGTGAGGGAAAGCAAAAGTAAATGTGAAATGTCCTTTGGGTTAAAATACTACCGTCGGGAAAATGCAGATACTGCTTCCTGAATGCTTCTGAGTGTGAATATTTCTCATAAATGTAATGAGATTTAGTGAGTGCATTATGTGTCCCTTCTCTGCAATAGAAACAAAACTGTATAAAGATCAGAGCAACGTACAAGCTCAGGAAGTGTATTCATTCAGTGCATTGCTGTACTATATATTTCTTGACACTTGTAATTTGTTTATCTTCTGTTTTTACTAAAACAATTAGCTCACCCCACCAATTCTCTTTAAAAGTGTTGGTGATGAGCAGTTAATTATGAAATCACTTTATCACAGTTTCTTAAATGCAGTTTGTTGATTGACCAGTGACAACATACTAATAATTACCTGTAACTCTTTCTGATTTATCTTGTTTCACAGTAAGCTACGTTTAATAACAGCAACCTTGTTTTGCCTCCAACCCTCTGGAGACCTGCTAATAACTAATAACTACTTGCAGATGCAGCTTATTTGTGCCCTGATTCACACCCATTCAGCCCCAGTGAGGTCAGCCCTTTCACATTTGTGTTTTCCATCTTTAAACAAAGCAATATGTTGATAGAAAACAGAACATGAAAAAAATGCTGCAGGATTTCTGTATGAACGCTGCCCATGAGAACAAGGGCTTTGCCTCACAACCTCTGAAGAGGCTTCCTCAAGGGATCCCCACTGGCTCAAGGTAATAGGGACTGCTTTCCTTCTGCTAGGTGATTGTTTTGGGCCAAAAACTTGAAAAATTGCTTTTGACCATACCACAACCTGAACCGCGCATCAGGTGTCTTAGTTTCTCAGGCTGATGCTTCTGTCCACCTGTCTGTCCTCCCAAAAATCTTTGCATCTGCTGCAAAGGCTTGTAAATGTGATGGGCAGGAAAAGCAGGGTTAGGAGTGTTGAATGTATTGCAGTTTGACAAGTTTCATGAAAACAGAGGCCAGGGTAGAGAAACACAGCTCTGCTAATGCCTGTCCCCGAAAGGAATGGTGCTGCAGGGACTGTGCTTTCATTAGACATCAGCGAATCTCCTGGGGAGACAGCTGTTGCGAGTGCCTTGACTCTGGGATGGGGGAACCTTAAATCAGATTATACACACTATTAGACACTGTTGAAGCTAACCACAAGATACAAAATCCATTGCAAATCCAAGTTCCTTTAGTTTTGATACCCAGCTACCTGTAGTGTGGGCAAGGGTCTGTTCCACCAAGGACATGCTAAACACCTTTAGCTAATGTAGAGTCTGATCATTGCTGTTCGCTCACCTTCAGCCTCTTTTGGCTCTTATGGGGATTTAAAGGCTTTTATGTTGCATAATCGAACCTCTTCTGAGTAGGCATTAGCGAAGAGGACATGGAAAATCATCCTGTGACAGGTTTTAGTCATGAAATTTCAAAAGTGCTTTTGCCTACATGTGCCAAGAGAGGAAAGCTCCATATATTTGCATGCATTGTCTTTGGGTAGCAATGAAAAAGATAACTGACCATTTGATTTTCTGGGAAAGAAAGGGGCATTATCAGGGAAGATACTGGAAAAGTTAATTAGAATACTAAATGAGCAAATATTTTACTGTCATTACTTAAGCTTTCCTAGGAAAAGAGATAACTTAACATTAATTGCCTTTCAGAGTAATGGTGGAGGATTATGACAAATGAATACGTGGGATGCAGGACGAACATTCAGATACAGGAGAAACAGGGCAAAACAAATAATATTAATAATAATAATTTGTGAATGTATATGTGTCAGAAATAGTTGAAAAATGTTTTAAAAATTTAATTAATCTTGTATTTGTGTGCATGCACATGCAATTTTTTTATTGGATTAGCAGGGACATCTTTCAGAATTATGAAATACAAGCTGTATTCTCCAATACTGAGAGCTCTTATAATTGCCAGAAGTACAGTAAATGTCCCTATCATTCTCTGGGTTTAATCTCAGCATAATTAGCTTCTTGCACAATAGAGTGTTTAATTTGAATAGCTGCCAAGGCTCATTAAGTTAGAGAAGTAGTTCCTGAGATCTCTGTTGTTAAAACTGGGACTCTTATAGGAGAAAATTTTCACTGGAGGTGTCACAGGACTCTTTTTGATATCCCAGTATTAATTTTAGGCAGGAAACTAAATATTTAAAGAGATACTGATGCATCTTTCTACCAGATGCCAGAAGTTGGACTGCACACCTTGCTCAGAAATGTATCTGCAATCTAGCAGATCTTTCAGAGCAAACTGGGACAAAACCAGTGTGCAACTAGTACTGTCTCGAGCAATGAAAGGGAATATTTCTCTAAGAAGTGTGTATCCATTTTTTGCTGGCGATAGTTGCAAAATAATGACTTCTCTTAATTTGAAGAATAGGAACCTTACAGTAAATACTATTGTGATTTATTTGTAATAATGAAATGCTTTCATCAAATATTTTCACTCATATTAAACATCAGTTTAGTATGAATTCTTGACTCTGATTATCTCTGTTCTGCTTCTTTGAGTTGTTTTCCCACTGCAGAAAACTATTTCCGATGCACGTAGCTGGCAGTGGGACTGCAGCACTGAGTGAAGGTAATTGTGTTCCTCATGTTACCTGGCAATTACCTGTGACTCATTCATATTGTCACCTAAATTAAAGCAGTGCTAGACTGCATCATCTTGATGGATCTCATATTTCTGTTTTTCAGACTGGAATACTAACAGTGCAGCTTTGTGTCACTTCTAGACTGTTTGAAACTAGATGTCAAAGGCTATACCAAAATTTTTTGAAAGATATCAAAAGCTAACCAGCTTGTTTGCAGAGTTTGAGGTGGATTCAGTGCAGAATCTCATGCTTCTTTACACCATTGGGACCTTCTCTGTGTTGTCTGTTGCTTAAAGCGTAAGATAGCTATGTAAATACAAGCTGATGTGAAGGAAAAAAGCCTCTCAAAAAAACCCTGACATATCTACAGACCCTGTTATTTTTCTCTGAGTTTGGATATTTTGTTCCTGTCTGAAGCCTGATCTTTTTTGATTTATAGAGCAGGCGGTGTCTGTTCCTTTGTCATGTGCTTTGTGATGGTCTCAGGACAGTAGAAATTATGTGATAAAACAACAGTGAAGAATCAGACCCCTCAAGAAAAGAAACTTGCTGTATTCATTGCTGACAGTGCTGAAGTCTAAAATTTGAGAAAGCTCTACCAGATGTCTTTACATGTACATCTTGTACTTCTTCCTACTGACTTGTACTTCCTACCTCTAGAGATTTCACAGCTGTAGCCCAAGACTAATGGACATGGTTTCCATTTAAATTGCCTGAAACATACAGGAGGGTTACTGTTGGGGTTCGTCATGGTTTATGCATATGTGAAAAAAATAAAAATGGGTCAAATTTTTTCAGATATGGCATATTAATCTGCCTGAGATTCTCAGATGCTTCCACATGGTAGTTTACTATGCTCATGTGAAAAAATTCCCTCTTGACTCTTTTTGAGACAGTCTGAGAGAAGTGAAGAGGCATCAGCTGAAAAAAACTGAATTGTGTTCCTGACACTGTTTTGGAGGAGGAGGAGAAGGTGCCTCATCTCTGTTTCTCTTCTCGCTATAATCCTTCTACTATATTATTTTTTTTAATATTACTTGCTGGCTCTGTGAGGCAAGACAGGACACAATGGACCCTGGGCTCAGCTGAGCCTCTAACTTCTACAGGAATATCAGTATAATTAGTACTAGCTTCGGACTGCAGAAGGATGTGGAGGGTGAATTATTTGTTTATTTCAGAAAAAGCCTAAAGAGCTTAGATGGCAAAATTTGCATGAATTTGCCATTGCCTCAAAGTCCTCTTTACATTTGCTGCTTATTCCAGTGCAGGTGATGGAGCTGCAGAGATCACTATTGTGATCCTGTGCAACACAATTAAATGTGTCTTAGCTTCATCTTTAGAAGAATACTAAAATGGCCGTAGAGGTCAAAGTGGGTGTCTGTTTAGCCCAGGATTTGTGTGTTTTGTTAACTCAATAAGACCGGCTACGGATTAGGCAAGAGTGTAAGAAGGTGGCGATGGGTCTACAGCCTGCCCTGCCGGACAGTGATGGTTGACGGGCTTCTTCGGCCAGAACTTGTGTCTGCATGATTGTTTTTAGTACCCCTTGACTAGATTATCTCCCAAACATTTGTCTAATTGACTTATTGCACCATTTTAATATTTCTGGCCTCTGCAATGTCCTGTGGAAGCGTGTGCAGTAGGCAAAAGGAAGAAGCACTTTTTTGTTGTAAACCTGCGCCTCGTAGTTCCACCTGATGCTCTGGACCTCTTGTGTTGGCACAAAATGTGAACAGTAGCTCTGTGTTCATCTTCTCCATGGAAGTTCTGATTTATAAAGACTGCTAGCGTATTTCTCCCTCTCCACCTCTTTTCCAGGCCCAGACATTTATTATTTTTTTTTCCTTTTGGAACAGAAGCCATCGCATACCTGTGCTCATCCTTCACGTCTTTCCTGATAAGTCTTTTACATCCTTTTTGAGAGGAGTGAGCAGAACTGCTCCCAGCCTTTGAGGTGTGACTTTGTAAGATGGTTGTGAAGGTGTTTCACTCTTCTCTAATTCTCTCATAGTAATTCCTTGGATTGTGCTTGCCTTCAGACTGCTGTGGAGCATGGAGGTGACACAGAGAACTGCCAGCCTAAGTGATTACTCTGAAGTCTTCCCTGAATATTAACAGCTAATTTCAAGTCCATCATTGTATATATAATTAGGGTTGATTCTGCATTGATTGTCATTGAATTTCATCTGCTATTTATTGCACAGTGTTGCGAGATCCTCATACAACTCTTTGCAGTCATTTCCAGTGCAAGACAGGTGGCAAGATTTACTGAGCACCAGACTTGTTTATTTTTAAATTATCCACAGATAACTTTTAAACTCCTTTTCCCAGTTAAATTAAGATTTGAGCATCTGTCTTGAGTGGGAATCCCTTCAGTGTCAACTTCCATGGAAAAACCTGTCCATTTATTACCACTGTTTGTTTCCTATTTTTAAACAGGGTTGCATCAACTTAACTTGCCATTTGAACATGTATTTATTTTCATGCATTAGTGCTGCCCCACCTAGGGTATGCTTATTTTAGGTAAAAGTAGGTTGTGTTGTTGCAAATTAAGATAAGTGGGATTCACCCTCATACTTTCCTTATCAGGTTTTGTACCAGTTTAATGTGAGTGGATTAGAATTTAATTTAAGTTGATAACATGAGATACCTTTATAGAGATCAGCATATGTGGAGCTGACAGTAACATTTAATTCCAAAATGTGCAAAAAAAAATCAATAAAATTTATTTTTAAATAAATTGGGGCCTTAAGGCAGCTGTTTAATATATAAAGTTACTGTTCTGAATTTATATTCCCTAGATTTGTCTGAGTCACTGAATTCAGATAAATATTTCAACATTTAATAAAACCCTACCATATATTATTTTTTAAGGATCTCGGAAGCTGTCATTTAGAGATCTCTTTCTCTTCATCAAATTATTAAGAGCAGTGAACTACAGCAGCCAATTTTAAAGTCGGGACAATGCTAGTCATTCTATATTGTAATTTTAAAAACAAAACAAAAATAACCAGTGACACATGGATGCTTAAAATCTTCAGCTCTCCCTGATTTTACAGGCTCTTATTAAGCCAGTGAAAGCAGACTGAATCTAAAAAGGTTGCAGAGGGAAATGAAAGGTCTTCAGAGAAATCACAGAAGAAAATTGCAAAGTTAGAAGTCTCTGTGAGTTGAGGAGCTATGAGGAAGATACGGGTTTCACCCTAAGTGGGCATTTAAAACCAAGTATCAACTTGCAGTTTGTAGAGTGTGAAACTGAGTTTTGTTCACTTGATCCTGCTCAGTACACATAGTCCATTGAGCAGTATTTGGAAGAAGTGATGTCCAAGGGTGAGGGGGAAAGAACATATGAATGCAAGAAGTGATTGTCCCATGGGACTTTTCACCTCCAGTGGACGTCCTGGCAAGGAAGGTCTGTTTAAGTTGGGAAGGAAATACTTTTGTAGTAGCTTGTATTTAGATGTATTTTTTTAATGATCAACTGAAAGTTGTTGGGAAACAGGGAAAGGTAAATGTAGTTCCAGGAGGAAATCAATGAAGGTGAGTTTGCAGGCCTTTTGCTCCACATCAAGCGTGGGAACGGCTGTGGAAACAGCTCCTTGTGGGGAACATGTAGGTCTGGCTGCCCGCAGGCACATAAAAAAATTGCAGGATCATGTGATAAATTGTACTTGTGCCACAAATGTCATTATATTATATTGCAATAGTGCTTATTTTGGGTTATGGTGTTTTATGTTTGAGGTTTTTTCTGTTTAGGTACGAGAAGCTGCCTGCGGCATTGCAGAGGTATGAAAACCCCAAGGTGTAGGCAGAGCTGTTCTTACCAGCACAATTTTTTTTTTTTTAATGTATTGTATGCCCTTTTTGGATTTTTGTAGAGCGAAGACAGAGTTTAATGTGACCGAGGGATTCTAGCAGAAAAACAGAAATAGGGACATGGTTTGCCACTGCTGAGAGTCTACAAGGAGAATCTTGTCTTTGCCTTTTGCTAGCACTCTTCTTCAAACCAGTGCTGTGGCTGTTCTTCCATTAGCCCAGTGAGACAACTGCAAAATATAATATTGATTAGACATAAAAGAGAGAGCATGGCCCATAGTCCTGCAGTTCTGGGTAGACGAATCCTGCCGTTCCTAGTGCTAATGGCTAAATTATGACCTCAGCCCTGTCAGCCCGAATCTGGCCCTGCTGGAATCAATAATGCAGTTGGAGCTGAGCTATATTTTGCCTTTCATCTCCATTAGGTCTGGGGGTTGACAGTAGAGAGCAGGAATTGGCGGTTTGCCTCGGACTACAGAGATGGCCAAAAGTATGAAAATACGATCTTGTTGTTCACTCAAACAAACATCTGCCACAGGCTACTGAATCTTATCACACTTGTTTTGCTTGTGAAATATTGTTTGAAGTGCAGTGATTACTCAGCCACTCTTTTATTTCCATTCATATATTATCTATATCCTTCTCAAAGGAGGAGGGGAGTTATTTTATGCTTAATTAAGTGTAAATAAGTGATTGCCTGTTTCTTTTTTTTTTTTTTTTTTTTTTTGAGGTTTCTGGGCTTTTATTTGTTTATTTACATGCCTACTTTTGGTCTGCACTCGAAAATTGATCTATGGAGGGACTGGCCTCTTTTAAATAAGTGAAAGCTTGATCAAAGCACTGATCGATACATGCACGCAGTTCCTGGGTGCTAAGTAAACTAATGAAGTGCTATGCATACCCTGCCAATAAAAGGTGAAATATGGTTCCTATTTTCCTAATATTACTCTTGGAGCTTTGCAGCTGGAACTAAACTGCCACTTCTCTTGTAAATTGAGTTGTAAAGTGCTTGTGCCAAAATGACAAGGAGTTGCTTGAGAAGTTGGATGAATGCAAGCCTTCCTTTGGCCAAATTACTGGGAGCCCAAGTTTAAGTGTATTGTGAGGGTGAAGAATGTATCTGTTGTCGTGTTCGCTGGGTAATGTGGACTGTGTTGGCCACGAGCCACTGAACTCCGAAAGGGATTGCGTAGGGTTGAGATTTATACAGGAACTGTAGTCTGCAGAGAGGTTGACGGAGAAGGTACAGCAGAAATTGGAGACCTCTTCACTGCTCTCCTCTGACACTTTTTAATCATTTTGTTTCCAGCAATGAGATTGTGAATTCTTAAGGATGCAGTCTTAGCGAATCATGGAAAGCAGCTACAGACGACTTGGATATAGATGTGTCCTGTAAGAACTAATATGGAATTAAATACAAAGCCTTTTTATCTTCTTACTGATTATCCCAGGGATTATTAAAATGGAAAAAAAAAAATACCATTTACAAATTCCTTTAACTTTTTTTGCTCTGCCTAGTTTTTCCCCAATTCCTCACAGTAAATATGTATAGTTTTTTTTTTTTCCATATCTGGAAGTCCAGCAGATGACCCTTTCTTGCCCCTGTCTAGATTTAGTGGATAACCATGTTCATATCTTTCACTAGAAGTAGTTCGCTTACATGAAGATTCTGATCCTTGTTTTTTGCAACCTCTAACTTCTATGTAGTCAAGTGACTGTACAGGCATGTTAGCTTTCATTTTTAATACAAAAGAAGTAGTTCCCTGGCCTTCAGCTTGGAAATATAACTGCAGTGCACTTTTAAATTATGTCCTTTGATAAACTCACAGCAATATTCTTTCTTATTTTAGCTTTGATGAAAAGTCTATATAGTTCTATGGGCATTAAACTATTGCTGGTGGAAACTTAACAGTAATGCTCCAACATTTAAAAATATTCATTTCTGCTGTTGAGAGTTTTTGGAAAAATAAATGAAGGCTGACAAAAATGGCCTTTTTTTTTTTTTTGCATTACTATCAAAAGCTGGTATGTATATATTCAAGATAGTTCATACTTGGAATAGCACAGCTTTTCTTGCTGCACAGCTCGTGGCAGATCCTTTGGGTGGTTGTGGCCTCTGTGTTCCCTGCAGCGGAGCAATCCTTTCAGCAGCTTTTGCAGCAGGTGATTCCTGTGTGCCTTCCCGGGCTGGCACATGGTAATGGTGGAATGTGGCTGTGTTTTCTTGAGAAATCACTGGGGGATTAGGTGCTTGGAATAAGTTTTAGAAATTGAAGTGTACTGTGCTTTTTGTCAAGCAGCAAGGAGCTATCAATAGATAGAATTGCTGTGGATGGAGAGGAGGTTAGTAACGATATTATCACCTCTTTTTTCTTTAAAAAAATTGTTATTATCAATTACCTCAATTTTTATTTCCACTCTTCATATGCATCCATCAGCTTAAGGTTGAAGATTAAATCTGTCCAATGCAAGGTCTTGGACATATCAGAGTTCAAAGTAGCCAACTACAGGAGTTGGAACTGACTGTGTTTTGGTTGAGTGTTACCATAAGAGCAGAATATGATGGAAACGTTTTTTTTTCTTTTTGGTTTTTGGTTTTGCTTGTTTTTCCCTAATGTAACATAGATTTAGATACTTTCTAGGTTTCTCTTTCTCTCTGCTGGTTTGAGAAAAAGCCTAGGTGACTGATGTAGATTTTTCTCTTGGGGAGTTTAGGTGAGGCTGGACCCCAGGTCTACAAGGTCTCCCTGGAGCCTTCTCTTCCCCAGGCTGAACAAACTAACTCTCTCAGCCTGGCACAGCAAATCTTTTTTCTCATCATATTGACATCTTGACATAAGACATCTTATTGTTGAAATACACATTTGTGTTTTTAAAGTTATTTTTTAAGTCACTGCATTTTCCTGACCTCTTTGTGAAACATTACTCTGTGCAAGCAAGTGTTGGAAAGAGAAGACCAGCATTCTGTGTCGTTATCTATCTCTTACCACTATAACTATGAATGGAGAACTCAGCCCGTGTGAAAAGAAAGGGAATAATGTGGGCTGTGATTATAACATATGTCACTTCTCAATTTATGTACTTGTTTAGTTTCCTGCTTGCTGGTTATGTCTTTAAAAGGTGTCTTTATTACTAAGGAAAAGTATGAAAAGTTACCCTGTGCTAATTAAGTTACTGCGATATGCTGCTACTTAAACTATTTTAACTAAAATTCAATACAGTATTTTTGTCTGACTGATTTTAACTGTTTTACCTAAGGTATCACAATTTACTTTTGTCCAACATAAAAGTCATAACTCAATTCAAAACTACAGAGTAGATAACATTAAATTTATATTGAAATTTCTTTGTTTTGTTCATATGGAAACGTTATAGGAGTGTTACAGTTCTTAATATGTTAAATGTCCTTATGGGTTAATGGTGGTTAATAACTGAACAGAAGGTGTAAGAGGGTAATTAAAAGTCAAATTTTATGTGTTCAAAAACTGTGTTACCAGTTTCCTAACAAAGGAATGTAACAGATGTTTTTGCATTCAGACTTTTATCTTGATAGGTGACACATCATTATCAACAACTGTTGATTAAGAGCATTTAATACCCTAGGGACATGATGTTGTAGAGGTGATGAAGCCTTCATTGAAACACACTTACATCTGTGTGTGTTTAAAATTTAAAAGCTGTTATCTGAGTTATTAGGACTCTTTTTTTTTTTTTCTTCCTTTCTTTTTACTTCTCTTCTTTTTCTTATTTTTTCTTCCCCCCAGAAAAAGCATAAATATTCATTTGCATGCAATACCAGCACTGGAAAATGTTACATAAAATCAGCTAATTTTTGGCAAGTTTGGTAAAAGTAAATGTCCCATTTAACTTCCCACACCAGCTCCAAGTCTTTTATGTTCGCAAGTTATCATGAACTTGGAAAATAATCAAAAGTTTGTTGTGTATTTTGTTCCTCTTTGTAGACATTAAATTTTAAGTACTTTCTTTAGCTTTCTCTTGCTTTCAGAGATGCAGATGTGAGTCATCACATTTTCTCAATTTTGATATGGTGCAAATAAATAATGATCAGTAGCTAATTTTGTGAATTGAACCACAGTGCGTGACCTTGCATTTGCTCAATGAAAGCCCTAAGCCTAGAAAGTGTAGAATGTATTTCAAGAGCTGACTTGACTTTGGTAGAGCATTAACATGTTGCCTTGTTGTCAGAAAATCACACACAGAAATTTGTTACAATTTCAGTTCTGGACTCTGCAGCGCATCCAGTTCTTTCTAATGGTAGGTCCGTAATGACGTTGGGATATACAGCAAGGTAGAGGGGACAACCAAGCAGTGCTTTGTGAGAAATACTGTGGTTCAGGGAATTCATTAGGTTGGTTTTGATCACCTTCAGCTATTGAAGAAAAGAAAGTTTGTTTTATTTTGAAATCTCCCTTTTAAAAAGATGCTTTATAAAATTACTTCTTTTTGCTATTATGCTGAACTCCTCATGCCTCAGTTGTGTGTTTTTGCTTATATAAGGCATTTAAGAAAGCAATATATGACTTGGTTGCTGCCTATAAATTCAAATAAATCCTCAACTGAACTATTTAGGGGCAATAGACACAGACTTTTGGGGGAAGTGGGACTTCATTACATTCCTGAATGCATTTAGATGCATCCAAACAATGTTAAAAGTTTTGTTTAAACTGAAAAATGCTGGAATATCTCCGAGTCAAAGCAGCAATTAGGGCAAATAAACTGCGCAGATAGAGATGTGAATCCCTGCAGATTCAGATAAAATCCAGTTTTATGACCCCATATACTGATATACAACTTTCTGACCTCATGCAGATGGAAGATGATGCCGGAAGATGAGTTCTGCTGCTCCGGCGCTAGTTCCCACACCCACTGGATATGGAATGTGGGAAACTTTGAGTTTAGCCTGTGAAAAGCCAGGCCAACACTGAGCTCTTCTCAGGGATGGGTGTGGGGCTGTGAGATGCCGTGAGACCCACTCCTAGCCCTGGTGTCCTGCTTGTCACAGGCTGCAAAGGGGCTTTCTCAGACAGGGACCCTTCTGAACAGCATTGGACCTAGAGGGTGGGAGTGCTTTTATATGATGGATGCAAATTCTTTAGCTGGGTGGCTTTGTTGGGAGAAGTAGTGAAAGATAACTAGCTCTGCAGTGATGAGAGAGGGACGTGGAAGGAATTCCCCAAACTATCGGTGGCTTTTCTCTCTTCTTTTGATGCTGGAGTACGGGGTGCCTTACACACTTACCAGAGGGGGGGAAAATCTTAGTAATAACAGTATTGCATTATTTGTGGGTGTGATTTGAGAAGCTGGCAGGAAATACTTTTTTTTGAAGGACAAGAACAGGTGAGCAGTGAGGACAGGAGACATTCCTTTCTTTACTTGCCTAACACCTACAATTTCTAACCCCTTCTGACCTTTGAGGTTGCCTTTCACAACTCATAGAGGCATTATGGTGGTGAAACACTGCTCTATTCAGACCGCAGATTTTCAAGTAAAATCCACATTTTAGTTCTAAAAGCAAAGTGTACATGCAGATGTATAGCACATTCCTGCAGAGGTCACGCAGCTGCCTGACTCTGTAGCGTGTGAATGTGGGTACTTGTGCCTCTCACATGGGAGAGTAATTCAGTGTCCAAACTGAAGTGAGGTCCCTCAACCCTACAGCTCAAATGCTCTATATCCCTAATGCCCTATGGCAGCTGTGGCTACAGCAAGGAAAGGCCGCTGTGGATCGCTGTTTCTCATTCCTAAAGGGCCAGTGTGCTATAACAGCAAATGTTAAATTCCAATTTTTCTTCTTCTGATGTCTAGAGACATCAACCTGATCTTTGCATCCTGCTACAATAACTCTTTAACTTCCCAGTTTAGGAGAGTGAATCCTGTCCAGGTTTTTCCCACCAGTAGAATTTGTTGCCAGTTCCCTGCCTATGGCCCGTGTGAAATGTAGTGGAGGTTTGCTGGGGGGTGTGCAGGTGTTGTCATGGTTGGAGTGGACTAACTGTCTCTAGACCCTGCCCAGGCTCCCCCCTTGAAGAGCTGTTGCCCAGCTGTGTCTACTTCTTTATGCCTCAGTTGCCAAATGCTATTCCATTGAGGCTGACTGGGTGATTGGCAGGTCGGATTCACTCAGAAAAAAAATCAGGTCTTTCATCTTGACCTAAGGGGCCGTTGGAGTCGCTAATCAAAGGAAATTGCTTCTGCCTTAGTGGAGAGGAAAGTAAAAGCTTTTGGGTCTAGTGTCATCTCACAGCAAGGATTCTTTAGAAATCCTGCTTCAGCATCCCTTAATTGTGCCTTTAGACTTTCCTTCTGAAGTGCTTACCTGGAAGAGTTAAATTAATCACCAAATCCCGGTGCCTTAGCTGTTTTCCTGTTGTTTTTCTTGTGCTGTGAGATGATTAGCTGGCTGGACAAGCTTAGCATCTTGAAATCCGACACTGTCTCTTGGCATTTTTTTGTTGCTTTGATATGTTGGTTAACATTTAGTACGTAGTATTAAATATTATTATACCCTGGGTGTTCTAAAAATTGATAAACCCATTAAGAGAAATGCAGGGCAGGTAAACTTTGAAATAATGGTTTCTCAGAAACATTAAATATATTTTTATATGTACTGGAGACTGTTTTTTCACATGGTAAAACTGATGGAGAACGATTTGGTTGGCATACTTGTTTAACTTCAAGTCTTTGTTAGTGATACATCTTCATGTAAGTTTAAGTTAAAAATTATTTCAGATTTGAATTAAGTGGGTTTTAACTGACCTGAAAGGCAAATCTCTACTCCCAATGTTTGTACAAGAAATGCACATCCTCCTCTCTTTCTGTAATCAAGAAACTATGGAAAGAAACAGTTGAAAATACAGTTCTGAAATTTTCCTTTTATATATCCATTTGCTCATTTTGTTCCTGTCTATTAGTTGCCTCCTCAAAATTAGTTGTAATTTAGCAAATTAGCTCCTAAAAATACTATTTCTTCCTAAAAATATTGAATAGGCTTCTTTCATAGTTAAACATGAATGTTAAGAACTTGGCTATGAAATATTTACCCAGTATTAATAACATTATACTAACATCTTTGGTGGTTTTTTTTTTAAAAAGAGTTGGTTTTCTTCCCAAACTTGCTTTCTTTTTTAAAGAGGTGAGCTGAATATCCAATTAGCTTCAGTGATGTGAAGTTAATGTCTTCTTTCTTAGTAGTGAAATATTTTTGGAAGGTTCTACTTCCAGCAGATTGCATTAATATACATTGTAATTATCCTGTTTACTAATAGTTAGAAAAGTGCTGAATTCTGTACATGACCTTGAGTCAAGGATGGGAATCAAAGGGAATCAAAGGGATATGCCATTGTATTCTTTAAGGGAAAATCACTTAAATTTTATGTGTTTCCATACGTCTTTTTATGAAAGATCAAAGTCAGACTGTGTTCCCAGTAATGCAAATAATGTCTTTCAACCTTGCCTGAATCAGAGTAGTTTTTCACATCTACCAGCTCCTACATTGCTCATCTTGTGACACTGATTTGATTTCCCAGAATCTAAACATCTGTCAAAAAAAACCCAAATGCATAAGGAAGGACTTCAGTAATGCAGTCTGTGTGAATCCCACCCTGCAGGTCATTCATTCACGTGATCCTTCCTGTTGCTTTTCAATGCAGATCCGTGTAGGGCAGTGGTCGCTATTCTTTTATTCATAAATTAAATTTGGAGCTTTTCAGTTCCGGAGAACACAGCAGTCTGCAGCAAGGGGCATGGCACAGTAGGGTGAAACAGATACCTTCCTCTCCCTTTCCCATCTTGCATTTTGTGACATATTCTGAAGATGAAAAGGTTACACCTCCTTTTAGACAAATCTTCCCAAGCACTGCGGGAAATGTGAGCTCTTTAAGCTGAATATTGTACTAGTATTTCTTTTATTTATGTAGCATGGAAAGTCCAGTTCTAGTGCTTGTGCCTTGAAGATGCAAGCTAGTAAATACTAAAGACTTATAAATTATAGGTTTCTTGGATGTGATTTTTGAGTTAATAAAGCGTCAGTATTAATTTCCGTATTCTCCATAAATGCACAGACATATATTTATGCAGACAATCAGAGCTACATGGGATATGAACCATGCTATTTATCCTACAGAGATGGCCCTTTTCTGCCTAGCCTTTTTTACTAACACAGTTTAGCAATGAGCCCTAAGCATCGATCAGATAGAGCAAATAGGAATCAATTATGTTTTATGAGGTTAAATGGACCATAATGAAAAGTCTGTTGATATAGCACATATTTATTATAATTAATCTACCTAAAAATGAATGATACTGATATAAAAATAATGTTAAGCAATATCAGTGTGACCTGAATACTAAACTCCTTTTGAGGTCACACCATTGTATCTGCTCATCTCAGGCAGGGTAAGCAGGGATGGAATAGTTATATGGTGTATTCACAAGATCTGATTAGAATTTTTGAATTTATGTGGCTATCTATTAGACAACTCAGCAGGAACTGACCAACATTTTTGTAGCAAGGGTTCTGTGATTTCTACAACATTTCTGTCCACAAGATAATATGCAAAGAAAACTCATCAGGAAAGTGCCAGATAATTTCATTGCTCTGGTAAGTAAGAGATGCTCGTTCTATAAGGGTTTGGATGCTTTGAATATGTTTCCTTTTTCACACAGCAGCTCTAAGTAACTTTACAGTTACAAGTTTCTTGGGTAGCAGTAGCTGTTTTTTAAAATATGTTGAGCTATTCTCCCTTTCACTCTTTTCAATTGGATTTATAGGTGATAGGAGCCTCTGGAAATAAGACACACGCTTGCCAAATTCCAGGTTCTTCCTGACCTGTAAGTCACACTAATGGCCACCGGGAACTGTGTGCTTAGCAGAAGAGCAAACTAATTTGATTTCATATGCTGTAAAAATGCAAACCAAGCATAGCTATAACGATAATAATGCAAAGTGTAACAGTAATATTGTATTACACTAACCCTTTGACCCAGTGGCATTTAAAACTTAAATATTTATGTCTTAATGTTCTTCGAGAGGTTTCCTTCAATATTGGAAAGCGACAGTGTTCAGGGGAGGAATTTGGGGATGTTTTCATCTTAAGTGAGGAGAAACGTTTACTGCAGTTTTTTGTGCTGCTTCTAACTACCTACCAGCTAGCGATTATATTTAGGTGTTGATGCTGTTGCACTACTGAGAAAATAAATGTTTAATTTTGGGGGTTTTTTTAGAAAGTTTGTCTGTAGAGCAAGCTGATACTGTATAGATTTTTTTTTTTCTTGCTTCCTTTTTAAATTAAAATTTAATTACTGATTCACGTTCCCGAGTTTGTCATCTTTTAGCATTAGTTTTTCCTTATTAAACTGTAACCACAAATTTCACATAAGGACAAAACAATTGCTCTTTAATTACAGATTACAGTTTTTTGTCATTATGATTGACTTGAATGTACTAAAAACTGGTGAGATTTGAAGATACTTTGATGTTTGTATTTTCTCTTAGAGTGGTGCATAAAACAATAAAGACAATTCTCATTCTTTTGTTCATATCCTTAACATTAAATCAAGACCAGAAGCTTAAAGAGAAATAAACATTTGTAATTGTTCTTTTTTTCTGTTTAACAAATCGTCATAGATCTGTAAAGTTCTGAATTGTTACAGAAGTTGGCAGAGTGTACAGTCAGAATGACTTCTGCAATGCAGAAAATAATTGAAATTCTTAAGCAAAATACATAAAGATGTGGGAGTCCCACATTGATCTGATTTTTCTTAGAATTATCTTTAGCTAAGCTCTCAGGCTCTTTATCATCTATTCAATAAACACTGTTTATTAGCATTGGTTTTTCGGTTACACTTCTCTGTGTACTGTTGCGGTTTCTTTATCTTGGTTAGATTTTTCTTAGTGTCTGCATAGTCATCTTGGTAAAAGATACCCGTAACCCATTTGGTCCCCACCAGTATGTAACAAAAGGACTTCTTGGAAACTCAGGGTATGAGTGCACAAGGAAACGCCCAGATAAAGTAATTTGCTCTATGGTTTTATTATATTTACAGCCTTTACAGTAACCGTGAGGTGTGTTCATGAAGCCGTGAAGGAGGACCTGTTTGCTTTGCACTTGGCCTTTGAAAAGATTGCCAGCGCTGGCAGTTGATGTTTTCCAAGTTCACACCCTCACTCCCCTTTTGTTAGTGCTTTTGTGTGTCCTTGCTTGAGATTTACTTCGGGTGGACACATCTGACCCTCTCCTGCCTGTAGTCTCTTCCCTTTTATGCCTGGTTCCCCAAACCAAGTCTTTGGTTCCGCCATAGCTAATGCGGGCACATTGCAGGGTAATTGCCCTGCACTTGAAGTACTTTTCCTGCTTTGCCAGGTGCTTCTGCAGATGCCTCATGGACATACTTTCTTTTGGAGACTTAATAAATGAATAAACAAATGAAAATCCCTTGTAGCAAACAGGCAAGAGGGCTGGGTGGAAGGGCACAGTGCAGTTTCTAACCAACAGCTTTATGTTATTACCTGCTCAATGTATTATTGGAATGGAACATGTTGTGTGCAAGAAATTGACTCTCCTTTAATAGTCTGATAATAAGCAGACTCTTAAGAGGTAGCTTATTCATATCATGTAATAAGTTAATCTTGTTAGCATGAGTTTTATCTAGCTTTATAATTACTGAATTTGGTGATTTCCTCTTGGATGCTCCTCTTCCTCCTGTTCTGTGCGTGTTCTGCCATACCTTTCCCTGTGCTTAAGCTACAGCTAGAAGATACTGAACAGTTTTAAACCCTTCCTGCACAATTCAGAGCTGCAAGTCTGTAGGGGGAATTCAGGACTCCAGTCCTGAAATGGGCTGTGCCCTGTCAACTTTTAAAGACGTGTAAGAAAAGTAATTTAATTTTTTGTGGTATAGAGGTGCCTAATCCTTATGGCTGAATTCGTGGTGGTGCTTTGTGACCGTGTGGTGCTTCTCTGAAGGAAGGGGCTCAGCCTGACACAGGGCAGGGAGGCTTGGTGCTTTCCATTCTGCTTGGGCTGCAGCCGCTTTCAAACCCAAATCTTTGACCTTTTTTTTTTTTTCTTAAGTTTAAGTAAAAAGCAGCAATGAAAATTTATTGAAAGCATTAGCTTTCTCTGCATTACTGCAGTGGAAAATAACTACCAAGGAGATCGGACCAGGCGGCCAGGCCATGATTCTCAATTGGAATACTTGGCTTTTCATCTTCATTTTAAAAAGCTAGATTGATCCATTAAAATGTATATTTTAATTTTATCAAGAGTGCTAGTCGCAATTAAAGAGCCACTGAAGGTCAGCAGTAAAAGGCTTGGAAGGGTGGGAGTCGATACCTGAGAACGTCAAGATTAGAGCTTCCTGCAGTAAAACTGTGGACATTTGAAATGAGTGTAAATAAAAACTTATTCTAGGCGGACCTCTTTCAAGCTTGGATGTTCAATTCCTCCCTGGGGAGCTCATTATCTCTTGAGTGTGCTCATCTTTGCATGGGCTTCTTTTTGACATTGGGAATGTGTATTGGGCTGTTCGCAGCTGCCTTGCGTTGCTCAGCCGGCGTGTGAAAGGTTGTACATACGGTGTGCGGCAGGAAATTTTGGCAGAGTCTTTTCCTGCTGATCTGATGGAAACCTGTGGCTGTGACAGTCTTCAGAAGGTGGTGAAGAGTGAGCTCCCAGCTGGGAGCTGTAATAACTGTTGTCGGGAGCATCCCAGCAGAGGGAAGATAGATGGGTTTTGTTTGTTTGTATCTTTATTTCTGTGGGGAGGGGCAAGAAGTGAAAGCTTTTTTTTAATCTCATCATTTCCTCCTTTAATTTTTCCCCAGCTTTTAAAGCGAGCAAACCGAAATGAGTAAAAGATGGCTGGCTGTCCCCAGGGGTGTTGTGTTAATGTCCCTCTTTGGGCTACTGCAGCTTCAGAGGAGCTTTGTTTGGGAAGATAATTAGTATTTTCAGTTGTGGTTACATCTACAGCAGCGAGGACCTATAATATCTGTTCAATCCCTGTGCTATCCCACACAGCCTGGTCCTTGGAGAAGAGGCTTCTGTGTGATAAACAGCAATAATATTGATCTGCAGATAATCTACTACCTCCCCCCCCCCCCCCGCCAAACAAAAAATAGCAGCAGTAGCAGTGTGTCATCTGCATTTCTTTTAAAAGACAAAACAATGATCTTGAAGAAACACAGTAGAAAAGGAGAGGCTGCCTCCGCTTGTTTTTTGTTACCCTCAGTGTTTCCAAAGAGCGAGAGAATTTCTTGATGATTGGTTTGAGAACCTGGAGAATTGTGCTGAAATCCTGATTAACACACGAGTTTTTCAAGCCTCTCTAGTGCTTTCAGCGTGAAAGGAATTGGCATCTGCAAGAGAAAGAATCATTGTTTAAATAGCAACGTGAAACATCTTATTTATCTTATCATTTTCACTGCCTTCGTGATTAAGGTGAATGCTTGAAGCTTGCAGTCTCTGTTTTTGCAGTGCACTCTAAGCTTTATATGAAAAATGAACAGCTGAGGCATTCTATCCTTTTCAAATTTTGGTGATGGAAGAAGTGGTCTTAATTCTGTAATTCCACAATCGTTTTTAGGTAAAAGGAAATTAATTTTCCAGCAAGAAAACCAAACCTACTGGGAAGCCATTAGAAAGTGCATAGGATGACACTGTCACTATTTTGATTTAGCGTTATGTACCCTAACATCTGCATCTAAGGGAACAATAGACCAAATCTTATGCAATGACATTGAACTGCAGCCAATTCTGTTTGCGTTTACTGCCCCTAGCTGAATAGCAAAAAATAATTGCAGCCAATTCCTGAATTAATGTTCCTGTGCCTCTGTGGATTAGAAAATATGTGGGAAAATAAAATACAGTAAATTGCTCATCTACTGGAGTTAATTCCAATAAATTCAGAAGTCAAGAAGCAAAGTCAAGTTAAGGCTGAAATTTTTAATAAATATTTCTGTTCACTAAATCAGATGATGTATTCATATTAGATGTTGGTGATTAACTATGTACCATCCCACTGACAAGTAGGCATGATATTGGACAGAAGGTATTAAAATCCATCATTTTTATATCAGTGGGGACAAATAACTTGTATCCAAGAGTTCTTGCAGAGCTGAGGAGTTGATTTCCACTAAGGATGAGTGCTGCTAAATTGTTTTGAACGAGATGCATACCCAGCTGAGAGGCGAGATGTGAGACTGTTCTCTCCTGTTCTGAGGCTCTTGCATCTCCAGCTCTGGGGGATTGGAGATTCAGAGTTCAGTGACCAGAAATTATGTGTAAACCTCCATACTTTGTAAGTGCAACAACGTAGGCATTGTTTTCTGAGTCTGGACTTTAATTGCAACTAACCTCAAGTCCTCTAAGACTCTTAAGTCACGGGGGAGTTCTGGATGGCCTCCTGTGGTGGTTGTGCGGGAGAATGACAGTGTTATTTTAAAATTGGGAATATGAGTCATGGATTACTTATTTTTTCTTTTCTTTCCATTTTGTGAAGTGTTGCTATAATCTGAAATTTTGAATCAGAAGAGAACCCTATAGTTTACTTTTTCTTCCTTGATAACAGAACAACACAATTTTAATGCATTTTACATAAAACTATGTGTTGAAAACCACTTTGCACACAATTACTAAAAATAATTGTCTTTTGAACTGTGTGTTATGTGCAGGACGAAGCAGTAACATAGGAGTCCTTCATTTGCATTTGTAATTCATGTCGGTCTAATTGCACCAGAATAAAATCTAAAGCTTTAAATGTCTGTCTCTTCCTGTCCCTTAAATCTTTGTGAATAAATGTGACATTTTTACCCTGACGACAAAGGTACAGACTCAGTTGGTTAAATATTTTAAAGCTTGTGGTTAGATCAATATTTCACAGCCCTGTGTAGCATACATAGGATGTCGCAGGTACTTAGTCTCTTTGAAAGCCAGCAATTAGAGTGATACGGACTTTAAAGGTGTGTTCAGAAAAAAAATCATCTTCTAATCAGGTGTGCTGGCTGACAGTGGTTGCGTTCTAGGTCAAAGCATTAGTTAATGCTTAGTGGGCACGCTGCAGCTGTTGAAACAATGTGAATTTGGATGGTGGAGACATGCCAAGTAAGACTTGCGTCTCCTTATTATGCTTCAGGAACTGTAGCTTTCAACAAGGCTCCTGCCCTGCAGTGGCTCAGATCATTGCATTGCTATGTCATGCTGAATAATTCGCAGCATTTAGCACTTAAATTGGCTCATTGCAGACAATCCAATTAGAATAAAGTCTATTATCATTTTGGAACCTTGGGATGAACAGAGTGTTTAAGCGATGAGCGTGCCGTACGGCCGCCTGTGCTTCCCGTAGCTTCTCCCTCATCCTGCGGGTCTCCTGTGCTGAGCTGAAATGGTGCCTGATGCTCACGGAGGGAAACTCCTGCTCAGCCCGTGGTTGCAAGCCACATTTTCATCTGAAAATGTATGGGAATCCCACAGTCTCGAGAGAGACCTGAGGTGCTTCATCTTTTTGTCTGTTCCTACGTAAAACTTTCTAAACTTTTTTTTTTTTTTCTTTTTCCGTTGAGGAAGACAAATTAAAATAGCTGGTGTTATGATGGTGAGCACTGTGGCTGGTAAAATTTGGCGTGGCTCTGCTGGCTTGGGCTGAGCTGGGCTGTTTCCCATCCCAAGCTTGGGAAGCCACATGTTCTGGTGTGAATTTTGCTGTTGACCTTTTGCTCAGAGTTTGAAAGTCGGTAAGGGCCAGGTTTGGAAGAGATGCAGTAAGGTGTGTAGGGGAATTCACAAACTACCTGAATGATTTAGGCATTTAAATCCCAGGGACTTGTTGGAAACAGTGCCTGAGCTACAGAGGTACGCTTGAAATCCCAACTTGATGTGTGTCTATGCTGATGGGTGTCTCTGCTGGGCCTGTAGCTTTTCTCTGCTTTAGGACATGGTTTTTTGCTCGTGTTTATTGGTGACAAATTGGATACGAGTGGTTTTTACCCCTCCTCCCCCAGCTTGTACCCAGCCACGTGCATTCCTCTTCTGCCAGTTTTTGAGCTATGCAATGAACTGATTTGGGAACTATCTTGGGTTAAAAATCACTCTTTTCTTCGCCAGACTTTGGCAGATGATGTAGCTAATGCATTCAGATATTTTTGCTTATAATCAGCAGAAGAAGTGTAATAAGATAGATGAGAGAGCAATAATACAAGCAAGTGCCTATGTTGAAGTGTTGTATATAAGCTAAAACACTGATGAGAGAATAATATATTAATATTAATTATAATATTAATATTGATTCCTAATGCTTAGATAAGTCTCTTGGCACTCAGGGTGCTTTAGCAAGAGGAGATAAGGGCCAAATCCATTAGCTCTGGTGAGATTTGGATCTGCTTACCTTTGGATTTCATGAAGTCAGGCGCTTGCATCCTGAGCAGCTGTTGGGCTGGGTTAAATCCTGCTGTGCGGAGCAGGGGGAGCGGGGACGTGGCAAACAGAGGGAGCTTGGCAGCGAGAGCGTTCTTCAAGCGGGGAGATCAGATGTGTGTGCTGTATATCGTTCATCTTGTTGAAAGGTTTTTCTTTATATACCGTAGATCTGACTGTGTATCTAAACATACATGCATATAATAGTGTTTTCTCAGCCCTGAAAAATGTAGACTGGGTTGGATTTTTGTGGTGCTTTGTATTTAAGTATTTGCCTTATTCCTCGGTGACATTAAAGAAACTGTCCACAGAATAACAGTAAGCACATTAATCTTCCTATCCAAGAAGGTATATCATGCACAGTGTTTGGCATGCAATAGCTGCAGATTACCAAACCCACTTTGATAATAAAATCCTTTTTCTATTTAAAAAAAGAGAAAGCCCAGTGTAAATATTTACTGCATGACACTTACACGCTGTGATATATTGAAAAGTAATATTTTAATATACTAATTAAAAAGACATCAACTGTACATGTTAAAGTACCCCTGAATCTTGTAGTTTAAGCAGCTCAAGATTTGTGGAAAGAGATAGCTCTTTTATTTGGACAAACTAATTGTGCTGCAGAAGTCGGACTAGTTTTTATGCCCGGTCTCATGGTATATGTGGTACCCGAGATGAAGTGCTTTAGCTTTTAAGCTTTAAACAGCTAGGTGTAGCTGAGACATGCCTCCTATCCTCTGTTGATTTATCAGTTGCAAAGAAGCATTCCATTACATGCAAAAGCTTTTTTGTTCACCAGGAAGATTTTAAAATGTAATTACCTTAGAGTCACAGTTTTATGGTGTACCTGAGCCAATACAAGTACGTGCCACCACTGGAAGGCACGGTTCTGTCCTCTGCCCCAGCCACGTGCTGCTGCCTCTCCCGGGGCTCTGGTCACTCTGCTTGTCTGACCCTCTTGTAGTCTCTTTAGGAAGAATTCGCCTTTGGAAAAAAAGAAGGGAATAGTCAGGGGCCTCTGTGGGGTCAGCTCGGCAGCCAGGGTGATGGAGGGGGTGGTAGGTACACAGGAGAGTATAAATATGTGCTTTGTCTTTGAGTCAGGATCATGCTTTGGGAGGAGTTGGTAGGACCAAGGAGTCGCATTCCTGTAGCACGGCCTTTTCCTCACTGCTGACTGCGGCGCAGCTCTAGGGAAGGGGGTAAAAGGGTTGCCAGATCGAATGAATGAATGAATGGATACTGGTTTGAAAATGAACTTAGCACCTGCTGCTTTCTTCCCCACTCATCAGTGTGTGGGCCAAGCAGTCTGTTTGATGTGGTGCTGGTTACATCACCTGTATACTGGGGGATGCGTCAGTGTTCTGCAGAGGTGGTGTTTTGCGGCTGCTTTTAGTACACCTGTTGGTGAGAACTGGGGAAAACGCTACATGTCTGCTGGGTACACATTGCTGTAAAATGCAGGAAAGAAATGAAGTTTATGTTGATTAAAAAGGCTCTTTGTTTATTCAACGGTGATTAGCTTCAGAGCAGTGGTTGGGTTTTGTTTTTAATTTGTACATTCAGTCTCTCATAGAATAGCCAATTAAAGAAAACATACATAACAAACACTTACTTTTAACTGTCCTAAAAATAGAGGTTTAGATTGGAAATGTTATCTCAACTTTAACTACACAGTGGCATAAGCTATAATAATGTGGTAGTAGCTGGAGTTGACGCAGCAGGTAATGAATCTTCAGTTGGATATGAACTTTTATTATCCAATGTATGGTTTCAGCTTGAGTCTGTCTCTTGTTGTCACAAGAGTAGCATTTGCATAATTAAATAAATGATCCTAAAACTGTCTGCTCCTGTGTGGCTGTGAAATACAACGCTTCTTTCTGTCAGTACTCAAGCTCATACTCATGGATTATTGGAAAATGCATCACAGAGAATTAACATCAAACCTTTGGTCTTTATGAAATACACAGTAAGCAGAGGACTTACTGAACCAACAGCCTGGGTTTTGTTTCTCATCTTGCTTAATTGATCTTATCAGCAATTCTTCATCAAGGAGAAGAATTAAAAAGGGTGTTTTGAGGGCCTTTTCACACTGGCTAAAATTAAAAAAAACGTGCAGTGGTAAGGAAAAGTGAAGGCATTAGGTGTTCTTGAAAGGTGGGGGGGAGATAAGCTTGTGTTCCTGTTTTTTATTTACTTTCAGTATTTTGTGAAGCAGATTATGCTAAGACTCATTGCAGTGTATTAACATCAAAAGGCATTTCAAGGGTGTACCTTCCACTCTCTTCCTCTGTGGGGTTGGTGGGTTTTTTATTATTTATTTATATCCTGTGTCTGCTGTTGCTAAGGGCTACTACATTTTCTGGTTTTAATTGAAAAATTCAGTGCAATCCATGTGCTAGTGTGTTCCCATTGCTGTGCCCCTGGAGAACGTCGGCTTGTCAGAGCAGTGCTTCAGAAGTATTAGGTCTTTAGCTCAGTATATACACCTAAAATCATTTTAGTTCTGAAAGTCACTAGTTCAGTCCTTTGTTTTGGCCAAAACAATGTTAGAAGCAAAATACCATGATAAGCATCATTTATTTTTCCAGTCTCTTTTTGTTGCAGTGATGACTATGTGCAGTTTGCAACAAGGTATAATCCTAGAGCCTTCATCTTCAGTGCATGTTCCTCACTTGGGAGGTCCTTGGGCCTGTCTCCTACAGGTGGCACAGAGAGCTGCGCTCAGTAGCTTTAATTGCTAATGAAGCTGGCAAAGCATAGGGCTTGATGACTAAGAGCAAGCGTGTGACTAAGAGAGGGTATGTAATCCAGAACATCTTTAGAATATAATGGAAGACTTTACCACTTTGGGATGTTTCTAAGGCTGGGAAAGAGCTGAGGATTAAATTTTGTATCTCACTTTGAGGTACAAAATGAATAAACGAATTCATGCTGAATTTCACAAATGAGTTTTTATGGACAGCCATGCAGGGCACTGAACACACGAAAATAACCGGCCAGCGAGTCAATGTCAGTGGCATTGATATTCTCCTCCTGTCCTCATCCAGCACCCGCTAAAGCCCATGGGAGAAGTTCAGCAGGATGTGTATTGGGGGCTTGTGTCACTTGTGAATTGTTACAGGGGCATTGGCGCTTCTCAGAAAAAAAGAGAAAGAAACACTGCTACAATGCCATATATGTTTCCAAGCTTTGTGTTACTGTAAAGGTGTCAACTATACCATGGTATTTTCAAGACATAATAAAATGTCATATTTCTACCAAAAATCTGTGATTGATTGCCACTGTAATGAAAGCCAGTATACATTGATGCACACATTTTAAACTATTTTTGCCTTTATGCTTTTCTTGTTTAACCTGACATTTCTGATTATTGTATCTGGGTGCCTAAATATGTCAAATGTTTATAGTGCGTAAAGAGCTTTTTTCTTTTTTCTTTTTTTAAAGCACTAATCCTGTTTGAACCTGCAATTTGTTGAAGGTTTTTCTCCATTGTTGGATATGATGTTCTGTTGAAAAAAAAAAAAATATAAAATACTGCTGTGTGGCTTGTGAAAGGACAACTGATTTATAACAGTAGTCAAATCCTCTTTTTTAATCTATTGACTGAATTCAGCTTGTTCATCCTACATTTATTTCCCAAGACATAGAGAAAACATTTAGTTGAAAAGTGAGTAGCTTATTCCATTTCCATATGTTTTTAATTGTCCAGTTCCTCTGAGAAAAGACCATTAACTGAACCAAATTACAGTTTGGATTTGAATTTTTCAGCGTGGATCTCTGCCCAAAAGGTGATAAATTAGATGCTAAACTGTCTTTGATAGTGACCTGAGAGATTAACACAAAACTATTTTGAAAACAGAAGGAAAGATTTGTTAGCTAGTCAGCGACTGACAGGTTTGGGCATCATAAATTCCTTCAGTACTTGCCTTATTTGAAGCGACTGACGATAAATAGGAAAATTTCAAGCAAAGTTAACCCTTTGGCATCCCCATAAATCTTGGAATTAAACTTGAGCAGCAGTAATGTTGAAATTGTAAGGAAACCAAAAACCTTGTGTGGACTACTGTTTGCTGTTTAGATTTTTGGTGCCTTTGATTGGTGCGGGAGCACGTAGAGGGCTGGTGGGAATCTATAAAGTGTACGATAGCTGTAACCCTAGGGGGGCTTCAAGTTACAAATAAAGCAATAACAAAATACAACTGAACAATTAAATCTCAACTCCTCTGTGGCTTTAGTTCCTGTGTTTTGATTTTATGCATCAACACAAGTAATAGAGAGGTATGTTTTTCCTCCACCACTTTTAATAGCCCTCAAGTTAAATGAGAAGCGTTTAGAGTGTTTTGTGCAGCTGCGTTTGATACATTAAATGCACAGACATGCTGGCTGTACTGACCTGAAAAAGGAGAAGATACGCATTCCTGTCATTTTAGCTGCTTTGTGGTCATTAGGAAAATGTCATCGTTTTTATGCTTACATCTGCTATTTGATGATGACCTTTGGTGAATGCTCCCAGCACCTCCAAGCCCATTACCGCGTGCTGCTGTGCAGTGCAGTGCTTTGCTGCAGTGCGGCCCAGGCACGGTCTATCTCCTTCTTGTTGGTGGAGAGTTTAGATGTGGTCGGTGTAGGACTCCAACTCCTACCTCTATTAACCAAGCTTTAAGAGATGCTTGCTTAAAAGGTATCTGTAGCTGGATCTTGATTTCAGGATGAAACTGGGAAAAAACTAGTTTTTGAAGGACGCTTGTTCTCCTCTGTTAAACATTTTCCCCTTTAGAGAAAACGTCTCTTCCTTGAAGGGATTTGAAGAGAGCTTGGGCACGACATTGGAGTGGGTAATCTTTGCAGCTGCCTTTTTCAGCAAACCTCTTGGGAGAGGGGGGTGAAGCAAGCGTCTGGGAAGCTGAAGACAGGATATTTCTTCAGACAAGTTGAGAAATAATCAGGGGCTATGGGAGGCTTCTCGGGATGAGAATGAAAAGGAACAGATGGATTCTGGAGATTACCCAGCGGGATTTAGTGACCACGTCAACGTGTAGGGATGGGGGAAGGATATTCAGTTTTAAGATGAGCTCTGATTGCTTTTATTTTAAGTCAGCCCTAAAACTAGTGGCAAGGCTGGTGCTGTGTGACACTTGGGTGCTGCCAATAGTTTACAAGGCTTTGACTAGATCAGTCTCAAATAAATGTGAAAGTAGTAGAGGGGAGCTGCCAGTAAGGAAATAGTACCTCTTACTTTTAAGAAAAACATTGGACTTGAAATTATCAGGGGGCAGCTGGGAACTCACATTTGGTGAATTAAGAATTATCTTTCGTTTCCATTGGAAGACTGTTGGGATTCAAGGCTTGCAGCTTTCTTCTGAGTCTTTTTCTGGGCTTACGTTGTTAAAATCCCTGTCTTCGTATGTCAGTGCCTTGAGCAGATGTGAGAGTGGTAGGTCTGAAGGAGTGCCCCTCTCAACAGCCAGGTTAACTCAAGTCCAATGCCATCTTACCTGCTAAAAAGAAGGAAAGAGGTCATAGTTTTCCAATACCTGAACAGGGCAAAGTTTTAATGCTTTTCTGTGTGAGGCGCTTTTTTTTAATGACATGATTTTGTTTCTTATTTCTTAAATTTGCTTCTGCAACAGAAGGATGATACAAAGCACCAAGTTGCCAGATTGTTTCTGGTTGCCCAAGAAGAGTTGAAAGTGCTGAATTTTAAGATAGGTTTGGGGTTTTTTTAATAAGTTAAAGCTATAATATATAGCCATACCTATCAAATATTGAACAGCACTATTTTGGGGTTGTCAGCAAGGACTTGAAGGACAAGGGGAGACACATTTATCCCTTGCTCTCTTCCTGATGACCCTATTCAATATATATATATTGAATATATATATATATATATATATATATAAAAAGAGAGAGAGAGAGAGAGAGTTGTGGGATTCCTACATTTTTTCCTACCTATTTTTAGTCATGGTTGTTCTTTTGTTTCTTGTTGCTTGGCAAAGCCACTTGAATGAAGAAAATCTCTGCAGAAAAATGATTATAATTACATAGAAGCAAGTGCCTACGGGGTGATGCTAAGAAATGGCTTGAAATGCTTGCAAAATAGTTTGAATTGGTTGGCTGCATTGGTAAGTTACTCTAAAAGCGTAATGAAGAGCAAATGTAAATAAAATAGGAAACACTATTCTCAAAAGAGAGGGAGCACTGATGTCCATTCTGCTCAAAATGGACTGTAAAAGGCTTGTAGCTCTTTGTATAAATCATGCTCCCTTCAGCGTTGTGAAAGCTTTCAATGGAGCTTTTGAATCTTAAACAGGCAGAGCAGTCATATCAGATGTAGACTTTTTTTTTCTTTCTCTTCCGTAGGGCACATAACAGTAACCAGATGTAGTAGCAGAGGCTGAGCAGACAGCTGTAATCCCCGCTGCCTCTGTCACCGCTGTTGATCCGTTTTATTATGTAGCTCATTCTTGTACTTTTCACAGTTCTAAGGACCCATCTTCTATGTTGCTGAATGTCAGTTTTAATCTGCAAGAGCCTCCTTTTGGGTTTTCTGCATGTATTTCCACTTTTGGCTTTGAGAATGACACATAATAGATACAACTCGTAAACATCGTGCATTACACAGCTCCTCTTGAGACTACAGCTGGATTTAGTGCTGAATGTGTTTATCAGGTTGTCTTTTGTAGTGGCATTGGCCAAAATTTTGTGCAACTGTAATGTAGTAACAATTAAATGTTTAGATTCGAGACTGAAATCCCACCTTGACGGTAGACACTCTTGCCTTGCAACTCTCCATTTGTAGCTGGATTTATTTTTTTAATTTCAACAGATAGCATTTTCTGTATAATAATTGATTTGGGACAAATCCCTTTGGTCATATGGCTGACAACTACATTTGGAATTGACTTTTATGGCACTAGTGACATTGAATGAGTGAATGTTCCTCTTCCAAGCTTCCTTGTGTATTTATTAGCAGTTCCTAAACCCATTGCAATTACTGATTAAACACATTTTTCCGTCTTTACAAATTGCTGGTGCTGCTAAGAAGATTTCAGGCAGTGTAATGAAAGAAAAAGGAATCCATGATCCTAATTTTGAGGAAGAACAGATTCTTTGCAGCAAGTACTTAATGACAACCCGGAGGACACCAGTATTTTGTCCTAGTTACTATCCTATATTGGTTTCCTGTTCAAATCAAGATTAATTTTGACGCGATGTCTATTAGAGTGTTCTGTTTCCTTCTCTAGACAGTTAAGTTTACATGAACTGCTAATCCATGTCCTTAGTCACTGTTAGTTTCTTATGTTTTAGACTTGACTTGATTCTTATGGTGGATTTGTAAAAAACTGTGAGTTTCACTGGAAATGTCACTAGAACTCTTATTTTGCAGATACTGAGGAGAAGACATGGGCACCACTCTGGTGCACAGGTTGCAGAAACTTTGATTTGGGCTGCAATGTTTGGGACAAACTAAAACTTCTGGCTTCAATTTTGCATTATGCTTTTCTTTTGCTCTTGCAATTGGTATATAATTTCAACCTGAAGTTGATTTGATTGATTTTAAAATACCTTGATTTGAAATGTTAAAATCAACTGATTCTACTTGTCAGGAAAGGGAGAAGCTTTATTCCATTCCAGCCTCCTCTCAACTGCTTCCAGTCAAGATATCTGCCAAATTCATCTCAGACTGTAAACCCTTAGCCCCTAGACTTGATGGCTGGGCTGAAGTGCAGAAGGCAGCTGTTTGCAGCTGTACGGTGCCTGTCCTGGCAGTGGTGTGGAGACCAGCCTGGCTTCCCCTTCATCTCTAGGGACAAGTCATGGTATTGATACTGATCTGTGGTGGTCTTTGTAGTTTGAGGCCTGGCTGGCGAGACTGCTTCTGGGGCCAAGAGCCGTCAGGATGGAGGAGATCAACAGGAGGCCTGTTTGTTATATGTCAGGAGGAGGGTCTGTTCACTCAAGCAGCCTTAGCTTGGAATTACCTTCCCCCAGTGGCTTGTCAGTTGGTATCTCCTGGCATTCAGGCGACTGTGGCAGGCTCATCTATCACCTGTGCTTTTGCTCACTGGGCTGATTGCAGAGATTGTGATAAACTTAATCTAGGGTGGGAAGTCTATTTTCCCTGACATTAGTCAATAAGCCATATATATTCTTGTACACAGGCCTACAGACTACATGGGGTGATGCATTAACAAATCCCTAAATAGATGGCTTGCCTTAAGCTTAATGAGCACTTTTTATATACATGGGGAATGTAGCTACAGACCTCTTTCAGTATAGCCAGCTGCTGCTTTTCTTTTTTTTCCTGTAAACCCCACATCACTTGATGCATTTCTCACTTCTGCTCTGGGATGGTACAGTCAGAAGTATGTAGCCCCAAAATACACTGACTCAAAGCATTCCTCTGTCCTGCTTTACTCCTTCTCCCTGCGATTCCCACAGTTGTGTGGACTGATTTGCTGATCCCTCCATGGGTGGGTGGATGTTGGCTTCATCAGCACAGGAGCTGGGGTGCTGTCAGTTGGGGTACAGGAGGAGACTCGCCTGTGATCACATCTGCTGGCACTGACCCTCCTGGGATCCAACCATCCAGCAGGACGGGAGGGAGCCTGCGGAGGTTTCCCACATCTCGTCTTGAAAGTGAAACCTTGGCAGTGTTGAATTCCTGCCTCTGTAGAAATGATGGTGGCAGTGGAGGCGACAGTATTTTGTAGGGAGAGACAGAATAGGTTGACTGCAGCCCATGGGGGCAGAGCGTGCCAAGGAGAAGGGACGAGTTATCATAATATATTTGTATATTGAGGAATTGTCTTAATATATAAGCTGTCTACCATGTTGCATGACTTTGCTTCAGAAGCCTCTCCTTTCACTAGCTGCTTTCTAAATGCATAAAACAGGAATGTTTGCAAACCAAGTGCTTGCAGTTTGCGCAGATCCATATCACACATTAAGCATTCGCCAGGACCACTGACACATGGCTCTCCAAGCAGCCAGCTGGCCACTGCCATATATAAAAGTTTTGGCAAAATTGTAGAAACAGATTTCACTTGGGAGAGAAAGAAGCTCTGGCTTGAATATGTCTGATGAACAAGGTAGAGTCACAGAAACAAAGCCTAGCATTCCTGTCCCCATCTCTCTCTCCTCTCCTGCATCTTGAGCACTTTTTGGAAGGAGATATAGTTGTTTTAGTAACTTCTCCAAATACATAGATGTACAAGCTTGGAGTGTATCTGCCTTCTAATACTAAGGCTATGAGATTTTTGAAGGTCTGAGCTTTAATACTATATGGTGGTCTCTGTGTGTCCCCTTTTGGTCTCATAGGACCTTTAAAGTAGGTCAGAAGTGACCTTCAATGAGAAGAAAAAACACCTAGCTCTCAAAGGGACTGCTGATGTCAATTTGTATGGATGCCTCACCTGAGCCTTTGAACTTCTAAAATATGAAGTTCTATTCCGATATATTGGACTGTGTGCTTTTCTTCTGCTATGAACCTGCCTCTGGTGGAGGTAGCAGTTTTTCATACCAGTATGTACTGGTATTGTTGGCATGAGCAGTTATTACTTGGATGATTGTAACCCAAAAATAAATATTGCTTGTGTCTGGATAGGGATTTCTTTCCCTTTTCCTACCAACATGTTCAAACGCAAGCTGCATTGTTGTCAGGTAACCTTTTTTCTTTGGACCACAGGGAAAGAATTCATCTTGGAAGCTTCTCAGGGAGAATTCCTTATGGCATTTATGTTGTGAAAAAGGGCCTTATCTCCCATCTTCAAAGCAAAACTTGACAGTATTGTGCCACCTGTGTGAGACAGAAAAATATAAGCACTAATGAGTGAGATGATCATTGCTGGAGAATAAACAGGAAGAGAAGATTGGAAAGCTCAGATGATAATGCAGCTCCCAAAGGAATGACAACCACTGAATGTCACCTCCTTGTCTGGGGTAGATGTGTTTGGGGGTAAAGCAGGCAGGTAGAAGCAGGACTGGGTGTGTTGTATTTCACCCTGTGTAACTCGAAGAGCAAAGAATAATCTCCTTAGGGTCACAGATTCCTTCCTCCTGGGCTTCAGCATCCTCCCCCATTCTTGGTGGTGCCTCTTCCCCACCAGAACAAACCTCATCCCGTCAGACCTCTATTCTGGAATTATCTAGCATCTTCTGCATGCTAGTGTCACATTTCCAGCTTCTTCCCAGCTATAAAAGGCTCCCTTTCTGCCAGAGTCTTCTGGCTCTCTTCCTAGTTGTCTACAAGCTGTGCAGTCTGTCATTGCTGGTCCTGCACCCCAGACCTTTCTCTTCTTTTTCCTTTAGAGAGAAGAGCAATACTATGGCTGTCCTAAGAGCAACATTGCTCTTGCAGCTTCTTGCTGCATGGGGAATCTTAAATAGGAGTCTTCAGCCAGTCTGGAGACCTTGGCTGACCGCTGGTGGGAAGCTTATTTGTGCTCTGCTGGGCCAGCTGTGATGGCAAACTGCCACATGAAGTACCTGGGCTTAAAATGTCAAGGAAATTTATTCAGTTTCAATTAATCTGCGAAAATACCTTAGGAGCTTATGTGAGAATCAAAATCTGATGCTGTAAAAGGATTTCGCATGATGAGATTCTCAATGCAAGAGAATGTCAGAAGTCTTCCCTGGTACTGGGGGACGTAGATGCCTCTCTGAAATTGGAAGGGAAGGAGACACTTACAGAGTTTCTGTTATTGCAGAAGCAAATGTCCAGGGACTGGGAGGAGGGAGAAAAGGGGCCACCTTTTTTGACTGTACCCAAATGTCTCAGGAGCTCTGCTGGATTGTTTAACTGAGCCAATGTGCTCTGAGTATATTTCTGAGAATTCAGAATCCTGATTTGGGTGTAATAGGGCTTTGGATTGTTCAAGGACAGGAAGCTTTACTGGGTGTGGGATCAGTTTTGTCTTGTTTCCCCAACAGTGTGTTAATATTTTCCTCTACTTAATATTTAAATAGTGTTGTGATTATTTCTAAGGAAATGAGATTAAACTATTGGTAATGTTGCTGAGGAACAGAAAGACTCAGAGTGAGCCAGAATAACTTCTTCTAGTTTTTGTGTTTGTATTGCAAACCATGATTTAAGTTTCACCAAAAGCCAACATACAGGGACCTTTGCAGCTAGTGGCAATTTTGCAATTATTAATTACTGTATATTTGGTATATCTGTTTGTTGCTAGATATCCTTATCTGCTATTGAGTTGCCATAGTGTAAAAACCTGTATGTTTTTGGTGCTGGAACTTATGTATTGGGATGAGGGAAAAGGCTCTGTCCCTCATGTAACTGGTAGGAGAAGGGGAGGAGGAGTGTAGCCTATGAGGACAAGACCATGTAAGATGTGTCCTGAGAGTGCAACAAATGTGTGGTCTCCTACTCCACTTTCCTTCTGTAATCCCTGACTGTAATGGATGTTTTCCCTATGATTTTTTTCTTTGTTTTTTTTTAAACACTAAGGCTGTTTAAAATGAATCTGTTGTAATCCATGGCAAAGCCATGCCATGTGAGTTCCTCATAATGCCTGTTGGGTTGTTTTTTCAATGAAGTTCTCTAATCTTTTATCTCACTGTGTCTTTAGACTAAATTTTTACAGCCAGGATTATCTCTTCACTGGGTAGCTGTGTCAGTAGTTCATTTCTTGAGACAGAATCCAAACAGAAAAATAAGGGAGAGGAGGTTGGAGATGGGAAATGTGTTGGATTGATCCTGAAAGAATAATACCATTTATTCAGGCTGAAATCTAGAGAAAACCAAAACATTTTCAGCTGAACAAAATATTCTTTTAAAGGGTGTTCTTAATCCTTTTCTGAAATGTAACTCCACTGCAAAAATAAGTATTTCTTCAAAACAAAATTTAAAACATTTAATTTAAGGCTGGTCAGACTGAACATTTTAGCTTTTCAAATTTTAATATTTTTTTTAGCTGAAAATACTCAGCAGATTTGACTAGTTTGAATTGGATTTGTTGGAGTCCAATTCAAACAGGCCTTTTTAAGCAAATAAGCTCCATATGTGAACAAGCCCCGCAGACTAACTTGTGTGCATCCACAGCAAATCTTTCTGCCCTTTTCTTCTGCTGAGAATGAAGTAACATTTAAAAAGGAAGAAAGAAGTTCCAAGTGAACAGTACATAGTGTGGGATAGAGGGATTCGGCAGTTCCATGTTTCTAATTGCAGATCAGGTGGAGGTGGTTTTGGTAGCAGGGTGGAAATATTATAGTTAAAGGGAACCATCTGCTCCCCCATTAGAAGGAGAGTTGCAAGAAATGCCTGAAATAAGGCATCAGTCACTGTCTGCCGGTGTCTTAACAGAGGCAGTGGATGGTGATGAGAGCCAGCCACGGTGAAGAAGCCCTGCAGAATTTGTTGGCATTTCTTCCACCTATGAATCTGTCTGTTTGCACCGAGGTCAGGGAATAACATCACTGTGTTTAGGAAAGGCTCATGTATGGGAGGAAATTGTTCTATTAATTGCCATTGAGGTTTTAAAAAACTTGTATCACCTTGATCCAGGAAACCGAGTGGTATTCAATAATCTTAGACTATGCCCTGGAGAGAGATGTCCAAGAACAGAAGCCAGAAATAATTAAATTTATGGATGACTTTTTTCCTTTCTTTTTGGTTATGCTACAAGCACAGTAAAAGTTTTATAGGCTTCATAAACCTGACTGGCACATACCTTTCTTCAAACCTGAAGGATCACTATATATTACAGTGCTGGGCAGTGATCAATAGTACAATAACAGCAGTTATGAAAGGCTTGACACCCAAAAGATGCACTAATGAGAAAGCACATTTTGCATCTTAAATGTGAAATACGCTTCTGCAGCCTGAGCACTGGTGAAGGGGAACTTTTCTCTACTCAGTTGATCTTGCATCATGTCAGTCACTGGAACTGAAGACCTTAAGGGAAAGCTGCTGAAAAACTGGTTTTGAGGATGTTTCAAGTGTTGTGGGATTGCACAGTGAGCGGATTGGGGTCAGGCCATGTTCAGTCCCCAGTTTAAGCATTTAGCAAAGCTTGTAGACTTGTTGACTTTCCAAGAAATCCCTTCACTATAGATACTGGAAGGTATGAACCCTCACCCCTCATCATTTAACAGAGCTGTCCAGGTGGCTAGATACAGTATCTCGGTGTGTACAAATAGTGAAAACCCTTTTGATGGGACTTGCACCTCTTCTGAACGATAGATATGCGGAATGACT
>JAOXNO010000003.1:7331251-7354087 GCA_028565335.1 Limnodromus scolopaceus
TCTCGGTGTGTACAAATAGTGAAAACCCTTTTGATGGGACTTGCACCTCTTCTGAACGATAGATATGCGGAATGACTTTGGTTGAATTTCAGGAAGTTTCTTCCAAGATGTCAAGTTATGTGCCACAAATAATCCAACCACTGGAAGTGGCGCACTGACTAATGTATTAGTCAAGTTGTCAATACTGTCTTGTGCTGAAATGTTTATTTACAACTTTAATAGAAGATTCTTACCAGAATAATATTATTTAAGAATTAAAATGCCATGAAAATGTTTTAGTAATTGTCAAGATAAGATATTGCTTTGTTGCAAACAAACTATTTTGTAAAACATTGAAGAAGGATGTTTGGAAAACCTTAGCTAGTGGGATGTTTCAACCTTATCTTATTCCATACCAGGAGGGACAGTTTCACAGACATCTTGTGTGTTTTGTTTTGATTTGTTTGTTTTAATTGAAATGCTGCATTCTGCCTCTTTTTTTTTTTTTTTTCTTGCTGAAAAATACTAAACTGAATGATAAGAATAACACACAAGCTGCTCATTTCACACAAGTCTCTGGCTAAAAAAGATTCTCAAAAGTGAACTTATTTCTATTCATGGACGATGCTATTTTTCCTTTGCTATTTGAATGTGCACTTTAAAGGAAGCTTAGGCTTTCAGCATATTGTTTCCTTCTGGGCAGCATACTGTTACTAGAAAAGGTATTCCCTCTTCAGATCTTGTGGTCCTGTGCGTACTGCACAGTCCTTTGACAGCAAAATGAGGAGTTAGCAGAAAGGTACTTGGTGCCTCTACCATCCACTATAATTCTCAGTGTTCTGCCTTTTTTTTTTTTTTTTCCCCTTGGTTGAAGTTTTAAAACCCAAATCCTTAAAATATAACAAAGGTTCGTAATGGGTACCTCCAATTATATTGAGATTTTTCCCTGCTGCTCACTCTGGAGTGTATATGGGACAGACACAGATTAATGGTCCAACCCATCCTGATATTCACAGGAGATATTTTGCAGATTTTATGGCAGTTGAAGGTGGGTTGTCTCCTGAAAGGGTAGATGTAGAGTTACTGGCTTTCTGTGTAGCTCTACTTTTCATCTGTTTTAAGAAGCATTGTTAATACAATGTGAATACTAACAGGCTGGATGGATATCTAAGATTTAAACAATTTTCTAAACATGTGCTAGGAAAGAAAGTTGAAAACACCCAATTTGCTTGGATCCTTCTCAGAGCTGTTAAGAAAACACTTTGTGTCTGAAACAGAGAATTAAATGGGTTTGCTATCTTCTTAGCCCCATTTGGCTTATGTGATATACAGATGCGTATAGATGTAAAATAGGCCTATATAATACATGCATACATGCACTATAGATACACATGCACATAAACATTTACAATGTGCATTAAACTTCTGATTGATTTAGGCTTGAGAGAAAAGCCCGGGATATGGATTTTTCAATGCTTCTCACAGTAGTATTTCTCCTTTTGTGTGGAGGCAAATAGCCACTGTAAAAGCAGACTCCACTGGAATAATTAAAAGCAATTAGGTCAGTATGTTTATAAGTAGTCTAACAAAGTGTCTACTGAAAAATAATCAGTGAAATCATGGTAGTGCTGCAGGGGAACCTGTAAAGAGAAGGAATACACAGGGGAGAACCCGTCAGCAAGATGTGCAGTCCTCTAGCACTTAACAAATCAGCTGACAAAGGGAGCTTTGAAAAGAAAATCAATTTAGGTGAAAAGAATGCATTTATCAGAGTTTGATTAAACGCAAATGTATCAAAGGGAAAACAAAGGTTTTCACAGCTGTTTAAAAGTTGTGGCCATCATAAGGACAGTTGTTTGTGCTGGTGTCTGTGTTATGGATGGTCTGTGATACTGGACATGAACAGATGTGTACCTGCTGTAAGCTGGCCCAGGTTTGGGTCTGTGGACCCTTGAGTATCTATGGGGATTTTATAGGGAGTCTGTGAATTGGTATCTAAGAAAAGAAAACCGATTATCAATGGGCTTAAATCCACAATTACTGGGATCTGCACACCCTTGGGAGACATTTTGCAGTGTACAAATCAAAAAGGTTGAAAACCTCGGGTCTTAGAACATTTGCAGTGGTAGTAAAATTAGTAGCTGCAGGATTAGGCACACAGCCCATATAAGAACTCCTGTGTATGTTTGCATCCTTTCTTTAGTACCTCATTAGGCTTCAAAAGATGTATTTTTTTAAACCTGGTTCTCATGAGTTTTGTGACCCCAAGAGTTTGTTATCGTAGCAAGGAAATGATGCTCTTTTTTGTTTTATGAGAAGTAAATGTTAAATAAATTGAATTTTAATGTTTACTACAGTCCCAAAGGAAGATAAAACCATTAGCTAATGACCATAATGAACAGATTTTATTTAAATTTTGAATAATATTTGATGTGTTATGCTATTAATGGTTATTATTTTTAAAATCCTCTATAAATATAAAGGAGTAAGTGTGATTTATGCAAGCAATGCAAAGTTGAAAGCAGTATGAAGAATATTTGGACTGGAATTTATTTATATGCAAGTCTGAATGCTGAATATAGCTAGAAAAGCTTTCTAATTTGTAAAACAGAATAGCAAACTACCCTGCAGTTACCTATTCCTTTGGAATATTCTTCCCTTAAGTTTACCTGAGCAATAGAAGGGGATTAGTAATTATCACAGAATGATCTTCTGAGAATTAAAATTCATAGTTCTGCACATCAGAGCTTTGATTATTTTTTTTCTAGGAGGATTTGCAAAATCTACATTAAAATTATTTTAATGGTGTTTAAAGTGTATAATATTTACACATTTCCCTATATCAACACAGACGAAATCTCCAGAGTTTCATTTTTCTTGAATATTATTTTAAAGAAAAAACAGACCCAAAAAAGAAAATCCATGTACCTGTGTGGTGTCCATTACCAAAAGCTGCTCAGAAAAATATTGTTCACATGAGTTCCAGACTTCCAAAAAACACATTTATGTATTTGCACATAGGGCAAAGCCTTGGGACGTGTCTGTGAGATTATTCTGGTTTCACTTGCTGAAGGCAGACAGAGAGCTGTAGCTCTGGGCATGGTGCTCCAGCTTTTAGAAGACCCTGCTCTAGTCCCTCAGGTTGAGAACACCAGAATGCTGCTAATCTCATCTGCTCACACCAAATGAGGATTTGCAAAAGGCGCTCTGTGCTGCTAAATTCTCATTTAAATCTTTAGTGTGGCGCTTGGGGCTTTATGCAGTCTTCATTGCTGTTGTAGGATTCCCCTGTGCTGTTGAGGGAGCGAGAACAAGGAACCTGGGTCGTAGGGGCCTTTCAGGGTCCTGGCTAACATCTGGAATTGCACATGGAAGGAAATTGCAAGCCCGTAGAGGCTCTGGAGAACAGATGGAGCATGCTTCCCATACTTAAAGGGTTATCATTATCTTGAAATACAATCAAATTAAATAAAAACTGGCCTAAAAGTCTTTTATTGTTTTTAACCTTGGCTGTCTTGTCAGTATTTGTTTTATAACCATGATTTATGAGAGAATGAGGTGATACATATATCACCAAATTGTTTGTACTTCATCTTGGTGCTGCTGATCCCAGCCAGGTACTGACGATAAATCCAAAGAAATTTTCCTTTTATCTTTTTTAGCATTAGTGAAGTTGGATGCTTCTAGTTTGGAACAGGAGTGGGATAGGAGTGTGCTTTTTAAGCTTGATGTCCTTGTAACATCTGTGAAGAATGCTTGCAGCTTCTGATGAAGGGTCCTGCACACCTGAAGGAGATTGTAGCATTTACCCAAACCTTTGTGAGTCTGCAAGGGAAGGCAGACTTGTGCCTTCCTCTGCAAAGTGCAGAGCATTTTCTACTCCAAAGCACTGGGTTAGTCAGCACTTCAAGACATGTTGTGCCATGTGAATCTGGCATGAAAGTCCCATTAGCATGGGAATGATGGACTCCTTCATCCTGAACTTTGGTGGAGCTGCTCATGGGAGCATTGCAGGGTGAAGCCTTTCCTTGCTCAGCACTTACCTGCAGATTTAATTTGTGTATCAACTAAGAACCTGCTTCTTAAGTGACTCTTTAAATACCCCTGTCACTGGTATCCTCTATAATGTCACCAAAATGTCATAAAACATCAGCTTTCTTACAGGAGTTAGTGAACCACGACAGGGATCCCTGCATGATCCCCTGAAGTGTGTCAGATGGGCAGCCCCATGAGCGGAGATACTGCTTTTCTGTAAATGTTTGCATGCGTATCCTGGCAAATAAAGCTCAGGACGTTCACCAGTAAGGACTCCTGTGTTAAAACTGAATTAAAATATTGTCTTACGGATTAGAATGGAAAAACACACAGCCAGATCTCTAATGTCTTCTCTTTACTGTGCACATTGAATAATAATTATTTTATGAAGATAGTGCATGGTACATATTTATAAACAAAACAGGCAAACAGTGAGACCACAGTGAATAAATAAATAAACTATAAATGTATCAAAGTCCTGTTTCAGAACAAGCTACAATTACATTCCTTGTTATAATCAGTATTTCTTTTTTCCTTTCACAGAGTTATACAGTTGTCAATGCTCACTTCCAAAGGGATGACACTGGATATGTTCTGGCTAAATTTTAGGTTAATATTGAAGTAGTATTCTTGTCCATACATAAAAATAAATAATCTCTAAATATAGATATATTTTTTTTTGGTGTAGTAATTACTGCTTCTTCACCAACTATAAGAGCAATTAAGTCCAAACTAATGAGCAGTTTTCTACATTATAGTTATTCTGCTCTATCTTAATAACACTTATCTCATTAAATAGCTTTCTTCCTTTGGAAAGGAAATGTCTAAATTCATTACACTTTTTACAGCTACTGGTCAGAAGAGCCTAATCCTTTTATCTTTTAAGGCAATTTTAGTTTCTTTCTTTTCTCAAGTGCATCTGGTTCTGTTTACATTTTTTACCCATTTTAGTTTGGCTTCTTATTTGGCTATTCTAAGCAAGCTTAGAATATAAACTTGCTTTACCTGCAGGCCTGGGGCAGGGGCTTTCATCTGAAACAATGGGACTTAACTCAGGCAAGGCAGGCTCTCGGAGCAGATTCCTGTAAAGTGTGAATTTCATTCTTTGCCTTTTTATCTAACAAATTTAGAGAGCTGCCTTCCAGAAAGTTGTGCTTTTGGCAGCCTTTTTTTTTTTTTTTTTTTTTTTTTTTTTTTGGCATGCTGCCTTCTAATAATTTAAAACACCGTATTTTGAAACATCTGAAGCAGTAGCTAACAAACTAGTGAGGGGCCCTGCATTGTGTAGTTCAGTGGGGAGCTGCTTGGAATGGAAATGGCCCAAAGGGCTAAGGCAGCACTGCCAGGTCTGGTAGTTTTATTGTTAGTCTCACAGTATTTGGTGTTTTTCTTAAAGGCACAGCTGCTGGAGTCTTCTAATGAGAGGAAAATTCATCAGCTTCCATGTAAAAATGCAATAGTGGTTATGGGAGAGGAACTTGAAAGTCTGTCCTGAGTATTTCCTCCTGACTAAAAACAAAGAAGTCACATGAAAGGACCCTCAGAACACTGTGGTCGTATTTTTGTAATCAAATATTATTCGGAGACTTAAATGCATGGTGGGACTGGGGATACTGTACATCAAGAGGCAAATTCTCCAAAGAGAATATCCCTCCCTTCTTCTTGATGTAGTGCTGGCTGCAGCCCCTGTGCAAGAGTGTGGCTCTGTGTGGTTTGTGGGCTATGGGGAAAAGTCTCTGAAGAGGTAGTTTTAACATAGGATCATTTTTTGTGTGTTTTTAAAATTATTACTATTTTTTAACTTAAGGAGCAAACACATCTTCCTAAAATGGGTAGGGGAAAAAATCCTAATGCTTTATTGAACCATGTTGCCACAGTTGTGGTCAGTGGCAAGTACAGGCATGAAAGCAGTTGCCATAAATCCTATGGTTATTTAGTTTTTCTTTTTAAAGTGCTTGACAGTTTAGAACTGAATTTGTAGAAGCGTTATTAAATAAACTCTGACTGTGGCGTATTTGCTTTAGGACGTTGTTTAGCAAAGCACTTAAGTAAATGCATAATGTGAAGCCCATGAATAATATTATATCTGTGCAATGAATAGAGCACATAAGTGAGCGCTCAGTGTCCAAGATATGAGGAGCCCTTGAACTGGAAGTATTCACACAATTAAAGTTAAACATTTGCTGAAAAGACATTGGATTATTTGGCTATTTAAAGTAAAGCATGTGCTTAAGTACTTTGCTGAATCAGAGCCTATAAAAAGAAATGTTCACAAAAACATGTGAATGGTGAAAACGGAAACTAATCATTAGCTAACTGATATTGTGCCACAAACGCAAGCAAACTAAAGCTGGGCATGAAAACGGTGTCAGATGAGTGAGCGCTGTATGTCTGGGGCAAGGCTCTAGACTGTGAGTGTCTGTGCTGGCTGCCCCGGGTGAGTAAAACTGGAGTCTCTTCTAGGGCAATAAATCCAGTGCTTAGTTTGCAAGTCATCATAGCAAGAGCATTATGCGACATGATGTGCATACTGTAAAATGCAAAGCTTCTCTGAATCACTTAATCGAGGCATAAACCGGAGCTGTGAGGTAAACTCTAGAGGCTGAGTGTGAGTGAAGAAGATCAATAAGATCTGACTCAGTAACTACTAAATTAATAAACTTCTATTACTGATTTACTAGCTTCTCTGTGCTAGTGCAGTTACAAGTGGTTACATCCAGTATTTACTTCAAAATAAGCCCCACTTATGAAAGTGTGTACCAGGTTGTGTTTCTGAGAGCAGAACACATCGCAACCAAAGTAGAAACAGGAGTGCTATATCTGCTTCTAAAATATTCATTAAAAAATGCATGGGAAACGCCTATGCATTTTTTACAAAAAAAACCCCCACCTCTTTTCTTACTAGATAGTATGAAGTATGTAGGTGTCATCCAGAATAAAGGCGTCCTGAAGTAAATAGAGGTCTGTGGTTTTTCAGCCTTTTGCTTATGGAGTTGCTGGAAGTGGCTCTGAGCCGAGCACTGAAGGGTGGTTGGCATTTGGGCACCTGTGTGTTAGTGCAGTTTTTGCTATTGATGGGTTTGGGTTCTTTTGTTATTTCCCCCGGCATTAGATTCTGTTTGGTATTTGTCAATAAACTCGGGCACGCTGGAGTACTGCCAGGATCAGTTGCACAAAAGTAATGAGACCGACCAAAACAAATCAGGGGAGATTGAAAAAAGATAGTAATTTTTAGGTTCTTGTTTGCCTTCTGGCTCCTGGACCTTTCTTCTTTTGTGTTTTCAAATTTTCTTCTGAAGCCATAGAGCCTAGAAACTTTCTAGTTTAAAAAAGCTGGACATAATTCATTCTCATAAGATCGAGACTCCAGTATGTCAAGTCCACCAACTACAGCTTCAATAGAGGCGTTGAATTACCTAACTCATGGTCTGTAATCAGGAAGGTTGTGTTTAATTACTTATTTTGGTCCATGGTCCCAAACACGGCTTCTTTGATTACCTTACAATACTCAGAATACTCTACCTCATTCCTATAGACCTGTTACTGGCAAGAAATTCCAGTCATGGATTGAAAGCTATTTTATATTTTACTCTGAACAAACCGAGAACAGAGAGTCAGTCTGCTCCTCAGAAAGCTCTTGGCTTCAGTGTAAGCTAAGAGATAACACAAGACTACAGACAAGTGCAATGGTGCAGCGGGACAGCGTTGCTTAGCGTGGTGGGAAGTGATCTCACCCTGATAGCAAGCTTAATCGGCATCCAGATTTTTGAAGGTGAAACTATTAAGTCTTGGCCTAAATGGAAAAAAAAAAAGAACTTTTGTGATTATTTGTAAGGGATTCTTAGCCTGGATCTGTTTATCTGTTTTCACCATCCATTGCCTTTTGGCTGCTGCAAGTCCAATGGCAAGGCCTGTCAGAGTCAAAAGAAGAAATCCAGGCTTTTGGAGGATATCTGTGATTTAGGAGGGACAGGATTCTTTTACTCATCTTTGATCCAAGGAACATCCTCTAACTAAGGTAGTGGAGCACTCTGCTTAGGTCTGTTCAGTGTTTTCACTGAATTTCCAACCTGGCTGACATCCTCGCTGGACGATAGTTCTGGGCAGTGAGAGACCTTCCCCCAGGAGGAAAGTTGTGATGCTCCAACTGCATTTACTAGTCAAGACTCTCTGCGAGTGTATGGGTAAGTCCCTTGAGAAGCACCCACCTTCGTAACGTGAAAAGGCTGTCTCCTGAAGACCTCTTGCAATCTATGGCTAGAACTCAAAGAAAGACTGGGCTGGAAACCTGAGGAACTGGCAATAGAAGCTGCAGATGGAAACCTGGAGAGCCATTAAACACTGAAACAATTTTTAAAAAACCAAACAAACAAAACCCCAAAAAAACCCAAACAGTGACTTCTCCAGTCTTGATTTCCTCAACACTGAATACCTTTCTGAACAAGGTGAAAACTGTTTTTAAGGCTCTGTAGAGAGGCAGCTTTATGAAGTGTAATGACTCATGCTCATCGTGTCAGTATGTGTTATCCAACTGTTTCTTCTGGCATCAAAATCTGTTACTTTACTGATACCGTAAGTGTGGAAAACCAAACAAAACCTGAGATTCCATCCCTTGGAACACAGCAGGTTTCAACAGCCTTTTGGAGATGTAACAAGGTTTTCCTTGATGTAGTGAACTGCGTACAGACCTGAGTAGCTATGAAGGATGCCAGTGGCTGTTAAGTGAGGTCGTTTGTTTTTGAGGAAAATCAGAAATAACAAAACCTGGTTTCTATTCCATTAATAGGCCTGTCAAGCAAATGGAAATATTGTTTAAGGAATATTTAGTTTGTAAATGAATAAGGTTTTCGGGCCTGGAGTAGAGTTAGAGAATCCGTATAAATTATGGAGCCAAGGTGAAGACTGCTCTGTTGGAGGTGGAGTGTGTGGTTCTGCATAACAGGTGAACTGAAAATGATGGGTATGACAGGAGCTATATTTAAATGAGCCGAGTTGAAAGCAGTGCAAGAATAGAGGGAAATGATGTACACAAATCACAGTGAATTCTGTCCTCCACAGATCTTTTGTCACAAGCAAAAATTGCTGTGATGGAACATGAGGAACTAACTTCTGTGACGGAATGAGGCGAAACAACAGTCTGAGTTTGGCAAAGATACATGCCTTGTGGCACATGAAAGGGAAAGGAACAAATGTCTTCTGGACAAAACTGAGCAAAAGAAAAGTTTCATTTTCCAGGACTTCTGAAGGATTTTTTCTTGTGTAGAACTTAAAGATCGCAATTTCCACTGTTTTGGGTCAACGCAGTCATAGAACTTCTGAAAAAGAATTTGTCACGAAAGGTCAAAGTTTGGGATTAATAATACTGTGAATGGGTCTTTATCTTAGCCAAGTTCCTGCTTATTTCAAGTATTTTAACGTACATTTTGGAATTTCAACTACTTTTGGGTTAAAGGAAGGACTGGGACAGTGTAGAGCGGGTGACACTGGCCAGATGACACCAGTGTGGCATGAAGATCACATGCTTCCTGGTCTCTGGTACTGAGCAAATTATTAAGGTAATTAAAGCAATAGTTTAGAGCGTGTTCAGATCAGAGGAGCACTCCACAAAGGCTTTGGTGTCTTTATATTCCCAAGGGAAAGTCCTGGGGTTATCAAAGTCAGTGCCAGTCCTGTCACGTCAGGCAAAGACCGCCTTTCATGTTTCATCTCACCAGTCTGCACTGGGGTCAGCCCAGAATCCCAGCGCTGCTGCTGCTGCACCAGCTGATTCACCATCTAATTGTACCATAACCTTTCATCCTACAGACAGATAAGTACATGAGTAACTTCAGTCCAGTTTTACCTCTTGACATTACTAAGGTTACCTGAATATTGCAAGTCATGTTCCTGGATGGAGTCTTTTAGATGGGCTGTATAATAAATTGCATGTTTTTATTTAGGGAGTTTTCACTGTCATTGAACTCTAGGCTTAAAAGCACTCTAGGCTTAAAACAGCAAAATACCTTTTTCTTTTATTTGATTCAAAAGTCGGAATGCACTGTTCTTCTGTACTTCCAGATACCAGTAATCTCAGTAATGTGGCATTGAAGTGAATCTCCTCTTCGCTTTTGGGTTTTTCCCCCTTTTTTCTTTTGTATCACATGGATCTTGCGTCTGTTCTTGTTATATCAGACTTCCACAAGGGCCACTCAGGTTCATCTCCATGCTTGTCCTTTCAGTGATCATCTTTACTGCTTGTCAGTTTTTCCCCCTAAAGAAACTTCCTACATATTGAGCAAAAGTGATAAAAATTATGCATTTTTTTTCTTACCACTTGAGAAGCTCCTGTTGGTACGGGCAGTATGGTGCGTGTTAGCGTTGTATCAGAAAAAGCCGCATTTCTCCTAAGTAGCGCTTTGTTATGAAGTTCATTTGACTGAAAATATTTTGCATGCTTAACTACCTGCTGGTGAATTTTTCTATGCCAAGTAATGTGTCAGGAGCTAGCAGAGCATAGTAAGTTAATTACTTGTGTGCACACTGTGAAGGAAAAGCAAACAGCAAGGCACCAGTGATACGAAGAATGAGACTTCATTTCAGTCGCCAGAGATTGTGTTGTTAATGAATCCGTTCAATCAGCAGGGAATTGGTAATGTAGATAAGACCAGGTATGGCTGTGTACTGATATGAAGATTAGTCCCTCAACCAAAACATTGTTTTTAGTGAGGGTTTGCTAATATTAAATAGTTTTTCAAAAGCACCGGTGAGATAGAATAACAGCCTGAATAATTATGGCTGTCTTGAAAAGACATGATGATGATGGTCTTCTAATGTGCTCTGCAGACACCATATAAATCCAATATCTTACAGATTTCACAGTTAAGTGATACACTCCAGATTCCATTTTATGGTATATGTCACCGTGGGCTGCCCAAACACTGCTGTGACTAAACAGCACGGGGAAGCGTGTTCGGAGCTGGCTGCTGCCTTCCTCACATGGGGCTAAGAGGGACAGGGAGTGCTGCAGAAAGCACCTGCCTTGCTCCTGAGCATCCTTGGTGACCGTAGGATCAGGATCAGGAGCTGCAGGCAGGGAGGTGAAGGGACAAGTGATGCTCTTACCTTGCCCTGGGTGAAAGTCATCTTGGTGACAAGCTGCGGCTCAAAGCCTGCAAGCTGCACACTGAGGTGACTGTCCCTAAAGCAACAGTCCCTAAATGAAGTGTTCATGCAATGCTGGAGGAAAGAACGTTTATCCCAGGTTGTTTGGGTTTTTTTAATTTATTTTTTTTACTTGGTGTTTGAATGTGCACCGCTGGTACTGTGGGAGTGATTCTCCTGCAACGCTTGCCCCGACTCCATCCATCACAGCAGCCGCTTTGCTGCCAGCTCTCTGCAGCAGCTGGTTTTTCCCCACAGCAGCTGCTCAGCCCTTGCGTGCGGGTTCCTCGCTGCGGGGCAGAGCCGGCAGGAGGAGACTGACTGGCTGCTTGGGCTGGGCAAGGCCCTGGGGCCAGGGGACGGGAGGACCGGAGAGGCTGTGCTGCTGGTTCTCTCCTCCAGCACTAACAGGCTTCTACCTAAAACTCATCCAGGCAGGACGGGTGGGATGGAATAAGAGCCACCTTAGGAGCATCAGGTCCTTTTCATGAATTCAATTTTTTAGGGTTTTTTGGTTTGCTTTGGGTTTTTTTGTGTTGTGGTTTTGGTGTTTTGGGGTTTTTTTGTTAAATTCTGGGCTTTCCTAATTGGTAAATTAAAGCTGGTTTTGGACACTCTTAAGTCATTTAGCATAACATACTGGAAATGGCAGATATGGAACAAAAATGAGAAAAACGGTTGTAAGTGTTCTCTGTCAGCTGCAGCAGCAGTGCTGTCTGCTGGAGGCTGGATCCATCAGGCTGGATGCTATGGCTGCTTATTGTCTTCCTATTTATTCCTACTCCTGATGCTCTTAAATTAATGGTAGAAACATAGACTGAATGTTAATGGAAGTTGAGGCCAGGGTTCACGATGTGTCGTTAAGTAAAAGCTGGCAATTTCCCAGAAACTCTCCCGGGAGCTATTTTACTGGTGCATGTTAGTGAAAGGGACAGCTGGATTGAGAAGGCTGTTGTAACAGGGATGCCATTAAGAACTTAGTTGAGCAAAAGTTGATTTTTGCCCAAAAATGAAATATCATAGCAAAGCCAGTGTTTGTCAAGGTTTAATGAGTGATTTCGGGGACTGCAGTGTTGTCTGTGATACAATTAATAAGGTCCTAGTAGGGTGGCCGTCTTCTGGTCAGCTTAGGATCAACAAAGGGCATTGGAAAGCAGAAGGTGACGTGTTTCAGCAACAGATAGTTTTATCTTCCTGATTTTATTTTTTAAGCCACCCTCTGCTTAGAACACTTCTGGTTTTTTGTAAATTTTAAACCTGAGTGAAAGCAACAAGTTAGAATCATTTTTGTAGCAGGTTTCTTTTGAAATCCCGAGTACTTTCACTCTACCAGTGCCTCTGGATAGGCTTTATTGATATCAGCCCTCCCTCCCTTTATTCCCTTTCTATATTGCTCTGTGCTCTCTGTGGGTGTTTTATTAACCTGCATCCTGCAAAAATTCAATAAAAATATACAGTTTTTTTCTTTTCTTTCCTCCTCCTTTTCTTTTTTTTTTCATGCTGGCTTTTAGAGACAGAGCTCTGGGGAAGGCTCCTTTGGTTAGTTATGAGGAACAGATGGGAATCAAGAAAAGGTACTTTCTGTTCCCGTACCCACCTAAATTGGAGGTAATTAAGTTACAGTGAGGCATCATTTACGTTAGCAGTTTCTTTGGTGAGATCAAGGCTATTAAGGGTACATGTGAGAAGTAGTAGGATTCAAGTCTGTGGTGCTTTGAGAAATAATTGGAACTGTGTTTTTCTTAAACGTGTTTGCAGGCAGCCTGGCACCGAGGTCCGTAGTGGGACAGTTGAGTCCCACACAGTTGCTGCGCTTTTTATCTCTGCAGCTCTTCTCAAGTTTTGAGCAATCCTCGCCGATGCTCTGATGAGACAGGCGAACTTCTCCCTTTGTAATGGAAGGGAGTGAAATGGAGCGTGTAGCTCCTGGTGGTAGGAAGGAGACAGAGAGGCAAGATGGGAATTTGAGATTTCCTGACTTAAATGTCACGGCTTATTACTGTCACTGTCGTTCAGCGTTCATCTCTGAGCCGTTGGGCAGGTTCAGCAGCATGGGAGCTTTGATGCTTCGGCAGGGTCTCAGTCAAGCCCTCAAACGAGCCAAGATCACTGGTTTAAAGACAAAATTACCCCATAAAAGGGTTCCCTAGCCCACCATGCCTGTTCTGGCAGGTTTTCCTCTCGCCTCCTACAACCTGAGGTCTCTCTACCACAGTGTCAGTTCAGGCTGGGTCCCTCAGGGCCATCACCCACAGTCTGGGAGTAAGGTCACAGACACAGAGCGGCAAGCTGTCTGCTCGCCCCCCTTGCTTCTGCCTGCTCTGGGTGTTGGCAAGGGATGCTGTAATTAGCAACAAGCCAAATTCAGATCCTCTTCCTTCCTCTTCTTCCAACAATGTCTTCTTGAAGCCCCCCAGGCCTCCGTCTACATCTAAGACCTCTTGGGTGGGAAAGTTTCCTGCCCAGTTTCTTCCTCTTGTTTCCCCTGTTTCATTTTCTCAGAACTTTCTTTATTCATGCTGTGCTTTCTCCTCGGAGTAGCCCAGATGGGACCTTAGCTTACATCGCGTTATATGTTCTTGTGCTCCTTCTTCATCTGTCTAATTCAATGAAACACCAGGCTAATTCTTTCCTTTTATCTCTGCTCTTTGAAAGAGATGCTCTTTGGCATTTCTTTCCTCTTCTGTCCCATGGGAAGGAAGTCTGATCTCCTTTCTGGTGTGCTACTGGGCTACCCAGCTCAGGGAGATAGCTTTGGAGAAAAGAGCATGAAGTAAAGTTGTTGCAAAATCGGGAAGGTTTGCCTAGAAGTGCTGCACGTTTTCAGGTTTGAGATGCTTTGTGTTGGGTTGCTTGGAGCTCTGTCTTGTGTTACTTGGCTGTAGGATTTTCAAGGCAGGAGCTGTTTTCTGCTCTGTACATGGAAGGATGGACCCTCTCTCCCTTCTGCAGTATTTGGGCAGTACAACAATATAACTATTTCTGCTGTCAAGGTCCATCACTATACAGCTATTACTCTGTAAAGGAAAGAAAGGACAGCGAGAAAGAGCGACCCTTCTGCAGAGAATGTTGTCCCGGATATGACCTGTCCGAGGCACCTGTGCCCTGTCCGAGGAACCCATTACTGAAATGTATGTCTTCCTCCCAGCAGCACAAAGTGCTGCCATTGAGCTACTGCATTGATTCATAATACATCTTCATTCAGTAATTTCCATTAGGATTTATACTTTTTAAAATTATATTTAGGAAAAAATCTATTTTTATGTCTGTCTCTAGCCTTCATGGAGCTTTACTCAACTAGTATAGGAATAGAAGAAAGTTAATTTACGATGTCTTCATATAAATTAATCTCCTGTTTTCTCCTTATATTGTAAGTTATCACCTCGTTTATTATGTGCAGCTCAGGGGTGAGCGGTTTTAAAAAGTCCTCAGACAGTTATGAAATGGATGGTGTGAGATGTCAGATACATTTATTAAAAATGCAGAAAATTATAAAAAACAGAGGATGGAGATGTATATTGTCTCAGTCACTTGCCACCAGCAGGCACCTTCTACACCGCAATTTATCCTCCCACTCAGTGAGTTCTGCATAATAATTTCATTGATATTGTTGTGCTCTGTGCTTAATATAAATATTTTTGAAATATTAGAGTTACAAAACTCCAACAGCTCATTAGTCATGTCTATCAAGAGTTTATTGTGTGAGACACCCCTTAAAACCCCCCAAACTATTTTGCCAGCACAGCTAAACTTAGTCCCATTTTCACTTTTGTGTGGTGGTAAATTATTCAGCTCACAAATGCTAAAACTTGAAATGTTTATGGAAAAAGCTTGTTTTAGTAATTACACTTACTCCACTTTATTGTGAGTTTCCTGCAACATTTGTCTTAAGGTCCTGGTGTTTCCTGATGTTGGATATTTATCATACATTTGTGCCGCTGGCAGGTTGATAGGTACAGTGGGAGCTTCATACAAGATTCATGGCAGCTTTATACTTTTTTGAGGAACAAAATTAGGACGCAGAAAGTATGTATATGTATGGGGGATATATATATAAATTTTAAAATCCCAATGTATTTGTGACTATGTAATACAGATGTTCACATACATACCAAGGAATGCAAAGGTTTTGAAAACATACATAAAAAAAATTGCCAAAGATAATTAAAGGTTAGAAGGTTTAATTAAAGAACCCAGCAATAATTGTAGCATCTGTGGATATGAAAATTTAAGGAGAACGTGCACCTCACTCTGTCTTCAGGTTTAAAAGCTGCAGACGTTATAGGATAGTTTATATTTAGGAGCATGGTTTAAAGCATTTCTTTCTGTCTTTGCATCTGCCACTTTTTGGCAGTGAGACAGTATCACTGACAAAATCAGTTCTGAAGATCAGCTTTGCTTTTACAGCCCCTTGGCTGGGCACTTCTGTAGGTGTGGTGGCATCGGTGCCGAAAGGAGTTGTTGGAGCTTCTGATGTCGCTCTTAGCAGTTGCTCAAAGGTTATCTAAATCCAAACCCTTTTTGTTCCGTCTTCCTGTATTTGTGTTTGTTCCAACAACTGCCGGTTAAGATATCCCTTATCGGAGATTGTTCTTGGGAAAAATTTCTTTCAGCTTCTTTTAGTTTTCAAAAAAACCTGTCCTTGGCTGTTTACGACTTTCACATGTCTTAGACACGCTTTTCTGTACTGAGCTTGCAGACTGGATGATGCTTAGACCTGTTTGGGTCTCAGCAAGCTCTTCAGGATCTTGCTCTTGGTATTCAGTCTCATTTTTCAAGCAGTAATTGGAATTTTCTGCAAGCACGAGTGTCTCATGTTAAACAGAGTGATGACAGAGAATAATAAAATGAAAAGCCTTTTTCCCTCAGGGTAGGAAATCCTGAAATCTTTGTTCACAACGGCACTGTGAACACTAACTACGGGCTCTCCTTCTCCATCTCTTTGATTTTGGTATGCCATCATTTTAGAGCAAGACAGTATAATTTCAGCAACTTTTCCCCCTAATATAATGATTCAACAACTTGATTGCTTTCTCTGCAATGAGAAGGCCTCTGAAAGATTCCACTGATTTTTATCAAGGCTTTCAGGGATTTTTATACCTTTGCCCCTGCAGCCTCATGGTAAATCACTCAGCCAGAGATACATCATTCAAATCATTCTTTTCTGCTTTATATCTAAATGCAGTCTCTAGGCTTCATCCTACGGGGTTCACTTTATTTCTTCTTTGTAGGAGGGAACTGGGGGTGAGAGGGGAGGCTGATTTTTTGGCTGATCTGGGTCTGTAGTACGTGCCTTGCCTCCTGTCATAACTTAAATGGCAAAAAGTCATGGTGAAATCCTAGTTTATAGCATCAAGTAACATTTTTTACCTTTTTGTCCCATGTAACAGCCCCAGACTGAGACTTTTGAAAGATCTTAAAGTGCATTCAGTTCAGTAGTGAATTTTGCTGGTATTAGAATGTTTTAAACAATTTTTTTCCTGTTGGAGAATTCAACCTGCTATTGAAGTTCATCACTTTGTAGCTGAGCAAGGGCACCACTTCCTTGCTCTTTCTCAGTGTGAAAAAAGGAACCAGTTTTGTTTACTGGTGGTGACATTTCTTTTCAGTATTTCTTGAGATTTGGCTTGTGATGGAGCAGTTCAAGTATGACAGGGACTCAGAGGCAGGCATTCACATCTTTAGTGTTGCCCATGCTGAGATAGTTGGGCAGGTTGTAGCTGCAGGTGCGTGCAAAGTAAAGCATCCCTGTTCACCCAGAGCCTGTAAAACTTGCTGTAGTCCTTTAAGTTAAGCTGCCCATCCAGAGCTGTGCAAGCAAGGGCTGGGAGGAGGTTTTTGTATGAAGAAGAAATGCTATTTTGTTCCATCTATCCCTAATAACTAACATCCATAATAGAAGCCTGGAATTTTTCCTTTTATACCCACTCGTGCTGAATGGCACAATACTGTCACACTTCTGAAAGAGCAAGATACTCTTGAAAATCCTGTGTCAGAGGCTGTCCTCATTGACTTTCAAGTGAGGTCTGACTTTTAAGCAGTTGAATCCTTTCTGATTTTGTTCCTTGTGCTTTAAGCAGGAAGGCAGCCCATGGTACATGCTAGAGGCCACCAGTTTGGTTTGCATTACTAACATACTTGATCAAATACCACTGCCATGCAAGAAGATACTGAGCCATTGCTCAGCAGCTCTTCTCCCCTATTTTGGATTATCTGGTCCCACATCTTTCCAACCCAGCAAGAAAAGAGCCTTTGCTACTTTACATGAACTATGGGCATGCTGCTCCTGATGAGGATAGCTTCTGCTAGCTTTACAAAACTGGCCATGCACGTAAGCAGCAAGAGCCATCTGCATGTGGAGCAGTGAGGACAAAGTAAGGCTAGAAAGGGGTGAGGGATATAAGCCTTTCTGCTGTGCCCTTTTTCTTACGACTCTGTAAATATCTGCCTTGCACATAATCATGGATGAATGATCTCCCATATTAAGATGGTGGGGTAGGATGTTCCCCTGAAGTGACCAAGCTAATGAAAAGGTGAGAGGCATCAAATACAGACAAAGATTAGTCTGACATCTTTTTTTTTACCCTCCACCCCACACCCCCCTTCCCAACCATAAGAAATAATAGAAAACCTCGAAAATTAAAACTCCTAAACTAGTTCTTTGCATGCCGGGCCTGGGATTTAAAGGCAGATTTTTGTGTTAAAATCAAGTGAAATTAAAAAAACCCCAAGTCTTGATATTTTTACCTTTTTCCCAATTTGTAAATGAATGATCAAAATCACAATACTCAAAAATTGCTACTGTCTGTTAAACTATATCTGGATGTTGTGTAAAGGCCTATGTGTTACACACCACTCTGTATCAGAGTAGCTGATCCATTCATTGGAAAATGATTTAAAATCAAGGAAATGCCAGTAGTTTTAATACAAGATGTTTTATACAAAAGATTGTGGAAGAAAACTAGATAGATGTCTTTTTTTTTTTTTTTTTTAAAGTGGAAGTTTTTATACAAGCTTTAATTAGATTTTGGCGGAATACATTATTTTAATGCTTTTTCATTAATGAAGACTGCTCATTGTTTTGGTTGTACAGTAAAAAGAAGAAAAAAAGTAATCTTGGATTCTATTTAAAGAGCAGCCTATGCATTAAAGAACTATTAAAGATACTGCAGTCATTGACAGAAAGATTTTGCATGAGAAAAGAATGCGGAATCAATCAAGGAAGCATCAAGTAATTTCAGCTGAGGATGGATGATAACATCTCTGGAGTTATAGGTTTGAAACCTTGTGTGTCAGAAACCGCGGTGTTGCTGAGGTTCCTGATCCTGGTTTCAGCAGAGATAAGGTCTCGTCCCCAGAGACCTGGCTGCAATCCAGAATGAGCTGCTGGGGTTGCCAGCCCCAGAAGGGCAATGGGCTCTGCAGGTCCCCTGAGGCACCAGTGGGCGTGGGGCAGGCTTTTGGTAGAGCTGGAGTCACTGGGACTGCGGTGGGGAAGTGCTCTGTCCCCTGTGCCAGCCCGAGCCAAGGAACTGAGCAAGTGTCCATGTAGCTCTGCACGGTGGGGCTGGGGGAGAAAACACCCCTGTGGAAACACAGCTGGGAGAGGGTGGCCTTCTCTCAGCGATGTTCAGGGGAGCACTGTGGTGAAAATTCCCTTTCCTCACTGCTTTCCTTAGCCCCCAGCCCAATCCCATCACTCAGATGTTCTCTGGTCACCATCTTGTCTTGCTGCCGTGCATTTGCTTGACTGGGGAGGGGAATGCAGCCCTCCTTCCGCGATGTGTGCATTTAGTTGCTGGACCCGATGGTGTGAATTCCTGGAGGTAGGACACTGATTTCAGTATCTGAGGATGCCAAACGTTATCGGTCTTTCCTGTGTCAGTGCTGCTCGTGCATCAAGTTGCGCCAGGGGAGGTTTAGGAAAAATTTCTACACCACAAAGGTTATCAAACATTGGAACAGGCTGCCCAGGGAAGAGGTGGAATCACCATCCCTGGAGGTATTTAAAAGATGGGTAGACGTGATGCTTGTCGACATGGTTTAGTGGTGTTTTTGTCAGTGCTGGGTTGATGGTTGGACTCAATGATCTGAAAGGTCCCTTCCAACCCAGACAATTCTATGGTCAAACACTCCAGTTCTGGAATGGGGCTGTCTGACGTTTACCTCTGCTTGCAGGTCATCCCACTATCTCAATCGAAATTTGTATGATTTATTAACACAGGTGAGGGCTCTTAACTTGTTTGGGTTTTGAAAACCAAATTATTTGTCCGCTCTTAAAAGGCCAATTCAAATTCATTCCAAATTTTATTTGATTAAAGCCAGGATGCTTACTGTTGGAAAAATGAAATACAAATAGCCATAAGTTACTCTGTTTCAGATGGGTAAATGTCACACAGAGAACGAAGGGATTTTTTTTTTAACTAGGTTTAAGTGAAACAGAGTCTTTATTTAGTGTCATGTTTTTATTTAAAAGCATTTATTTAAAGTTCTAAAAAACAAAGAATTCAATAAAGCAAGACAGGTGCAACTGCAAATGATTAATGATATAATTCTCAGTACTTTATAAAGTGTCTAACGCTGAAGAGATTTATACAGTGCAGAATGGCAATTGTGCTTTGATGGAAGGAATAGGTAATCAATACCTGCAAGCTTAGAAAAAGCGTTCTATTTCCTCCTCTAATGATATAGGGTTTTTTGCAAGGCAAGGATGTCTGGAGCATGAGACACTTGGAAGAAGAATTAATTTGAAATCTGTAGTGGAAGATCAGTTTCAATTAAAACTGCTCTTGAATGTCCACAGAAAAAAGCAGGCAGTTAGGTTTAAACCTTCTGATGGCTACCAGTGAATAAATGAATCCCACTGCACTATTCTTGATTACATTTTATAGGTTGTTGAGCTTATTTTTTTCCGGGTAGGGGATATAATTTATTTACTTTGCTCTCAAACTCAAAAATACAAATTTGCTTCTCAGCCCCCTAGCTCCGCTTTTGCCTTTTCATGCTAATTGTTAAAGCTGGGACGGCCCCAATCCTGCCCAGCTGGGAATGGAGATGTTGGGGTCACGGCCTCTATTTCTGTCTAGAATTGCTGCCATAATGGTGTAGGTCATATTGCATGTAACAATTTGCATATCAAAAACTTCTGAAAGAAATTAATGGAAAACCTAGCCGTTTATAAAATCCTGTACTGATTTTAACTAGCAGGTCTTGAACCTCTAAATCAGAGTTTAGCCTTATGACTGTAATTTGGGATGTCAGAACTTGGAGTCACTGCACCAGCACTAAGTTGGGGTTCTGAATTGCTGAGTGAGTTTCATTGCATTAGATTTTTCTTTAATAATTCAGCACTGATATGGAAACATTTTATGCATAAAAACTAATACTATTACATGAAGACAGCAGATACTACTAGGATTTTTTTTTGTAAATTACAGATTTAGAACTAAGTGAAATTACTGTATTTATAGAAAGAGATGTATTGCTATTAAATTAATCCAAACAAGTTTAATTAAAAAAAAAAAAAGCAGGCGTAATGTTTTTTTGAATGATGCAAAACTATACAAGCCTTTAAAGGTCTGTGGAAAACTACATTTCAGTGAGAGTCAGTCCAGGTACCTAAGTCACTTGAGGTTTTGATTCAACATGGTGGTTTGTTTACCCTTATGGCTTATTTTATTCATTTTGACAAGACAGTTTTCACTGCAAATTGGTTGAGAACTGGCTATACTTTAAAAAAAAAAAAAAAAGTCTTTGTGACAAGATGCATGGAAGGAACCCTACAGTCCCTGTTAAGATAAATCCGCCAACTCAAAAAAAAAAAAATCTCCCCATTGACTGAAGGGTCACCAGAATACTTAGAAAAGAAAAATTTGAGTGCAGAGCTCCTTTTGAATGCACAGCTGAAACCACTGCGATAGCCTCTGTGAGCAGAGTGCTTTTGAAAAGCTCACCCCATGTTTATAACAAAGCCAAAAAACGAGAGCTGGCAGGTTTGATGATTATGTGTAAGCACTAAACATTTTAAAGCAAATTCCCAAATTTCATGGAGTAAATGCAAGGTTATATGAAAAGTAAATCTGAATTGCCAATTAATTCACTGCAAACCAATTACTAAGAGCATCCTGAATCAGGAAAAATATCTGCATTTTGAGTGGAACACGTTGAGTTTTCCCCATATAGGGTTTTTAATAATTCTGTTCTCCGTGGCTGTGGTACATTGGGAAATTAACTGGAAGTGGCTTTTGCTGACAACACAAGTTGAACCATGAGATAAACGAAACTGATTTTTTTTAACCTGGACAGATGATGTAAATGATTTTTAAAGGATGTTGTGATTTTGCCTAATTATAGTTGAAAGTAAAACACTTTTTTGTTGTTGTTTTGGTTACCCTTCAGCATTTGTGTGTGATGAGTACAGCACAAAATCTTACTATTGATTAGGTGTCCTGCACTAGCCCATGGGAAGATAGGGAGAATGCATTTTGCAACTAGTCAGATTAAAACCCAGGGGTGAAAGAAACTGCCCGTCACAACTGCTCTGTTTGGATGGCACTAATTGAATTTAAATATGCCTCTCAGATGCAAGGGTAATAAATGCATATTGGTGCATCGTTTACTGCTGTCTGCCTATGGAACAGACATGCTGACTGTTTAGTTTGGAAATATGATACAGGGATCACATCAGGGGGCTCAGGAGAGCAGGGTTCAACTCTGGGTTGTAACTTGGGTTTTGGTAGATGAGCTCGGGCAAATTGCTTCCCTTCTCAGGCCATCAGTTTCCCTGTCTTTACACAAGGATAACCATGCTGATCCCTGCTGTAAAGCACCTCAAGAACTGTGAGCGAAAAGTGCTTTACAGGAATTCTGTGCTGTTATTTCAGGAGCTTAAACCACTGTTTGCACTCTCAGGAAGATAATCTCTTAGTCTCTGTTAATACAGTTTAATAGTTGGAGAGGGAGGTCACAAGAAAAATTAGAAATTCACTGGAGATCCTCCAAAGTGTGCTGTTGGGGGTCTCTGGTCTTATATTGCGTCTAGGGGCTGGTATGTGGTCTATGACAAGGTCTTTGCCTGAAATCTTTTATTTTCACATAGTTTTTTTATTGACTGTTCATGCTGGAGATCCTCACAGAACAGGCAGGGTGAGTTAGAGCTGTGGCAGACAACCTCTGGCAGATTTAGCAGTGGATTGAGATACTACCTCTCGCAGCTCCACCACCAGACCGTAAGACACTGCTGCTCTCCTCCTCCCAGCAGCGGTGCCGGTGCAATCCTCTCACGGAATGTAGTTAAACAGTTTGGGGGTCAGGGAATCATTAATACACCAAAAAGTCATCTGGAGCTGTTGAAAGCTTTGGAACGGGAGTGGGATGCACTCCTCCTGTGCTTTGTGAGTTGGGTGGACAGCTGTGATAACAGCCATACCTTAACTACTGAAAAATACTTTATAAAGCATTATGCTGAGCCCACGAGGACCCTGACGTGCTGGGGACAAAGGCTCTGGTGTCATATCTCTTTGCAGCTGTAGCACACTCTTCTCTTACTGACCTTGCACGGTTGTTAGTGATGGGCTCATGAATTACAGAAGCTTATATTGCTTTCCAGGACATAAACTCCTCCCTGTAATTTTTTTAAATCAAAAAATAGAGTAGAGGGGTGCAGAGGGGAGGAGAGGTGAC
>JAOXNO010000003.1:7354187-7382691 GCA_028565335.1 Limnodromus scolopaceus
GGTGAGAACAGGCTGTGCTAATAAGGAAAACAGAAAACTCATGTAAAAGTAGCAGCAAAAGAAAGTGACAGCATTTTCCCACCAGCTCATTGTCCTCTCTACTTCTTCTGCCCAGAGTCTTTTTCTTCAATTTTTTTCTGTGCCATTTTCTTCAATTTTACTAATATAAATTTAGCTTAATTCTTTCTTTTCTGGTTGCAAAACCTCCAAAAGAAATGAGGTCATTAATAAATATCATATTATCTAAACAGAGTATTACACAAACAGGAGGTAATGGATAACTGGTACATTATTTGTCTCGTGAAAAGGTAAATGATATACTAATATATTAAGGCTGAAGCTTTAGGAAAGTTCCTGTAACACTGTGCTAATTCATAACATATGCACTAGGAGAACTTGGGAATTGCAGATAGTTTTATAGAATAGTAATTAAAAAAAAGGCCATTGTTTGTTACTGCTAGAGGCAAAGTTAGAGTACTGCGCAAAGCTAATGGATTTCAATCTTATCCTGAGTTTACAATTCTTAACCTCTTTCAAATGCTGGACGTGTAACTGTGGTGGAGTTACCTGGGGGACTTAAGTGCTTCATCCTCTTGCTTAAGAGGTATCCAGAACTGTTGAGCCACTGTTAATTGGCATTGGTATTTTTTAACAGGTACCTACGGTCCCGAGCACTGGGTTACTTCCAGCGAGAAGTGTGGAGGGTCTCACCAGTCTCCCATAGACATCATAGACCATCAGGCACATGTTGGAGATGAGTATCAAGAACTGCAGCTTGATGGCTTTGACAATGAATCTTCGAACAAGACTTGGATGAAAAACACCGGGAAAACTGGTATGTTCTTTTCTGTTTGTCTCCATAGCCTGCCTGCAGTCAATTAAAAATTCAAGCCATGTTCCACCCTCCTCCTTTTTCATTGTTCTGTTGTTTGGGTTTGGCTGCTTTTTTTTTTTTTAAATATAATTTTCCAGCAGCAGCCACCTATCTCTGCCTCTGCATTCTGTGCAAAGCTAGTTCTGTAGAATGATTTTAAGGGATTTTTTAAAGGTATTTTTAAATTTTTTTTTCAGGTTTTCAGTATAAAATAATTCTCTTGGTAGTCAGTTGTTCTTCAGAATAAAAAGCTGTATAAGTGTTTCAAGGTGTAACCTTGAATTATCAGCTTTGGGAGGCTGTAACATCTAATCCAAAAGAATGCTGAGATGCAAGGCTCAGACTTTTGTAGGAAAAGGGAAGTCTTAGAAATTGAAAGGTTTTAGAGAAGAAAGAGCAGTAACTGCTCAGAGTAGTGGGGGCTTATTAATGTGTTTCTGATATGATTATAGCGCTGTGTTCTTCACTGAACTGAATCCTCTTTTGCTCTTTCTGTTCTGGCTTTTAGAGAAAAGAACAGTCAGAGTACTGCTTATTTTTACCAAAACAGTTCACCGAAAGGTCAAGGTTGATTTATATGCAAAGCCGCATGCATTTGATTACTCTTTAATTCTAAAAATGTAAAAAGCAGAAATTATAAGGCCACCCTCTTCATTTGACAAGGTCACATATTTTTAGGGAATTGGATTAAACCACTAATTAATTCAATTTTATTTATTGGAAGTATATTTTTATCTTTATTAACATTCGACATGCATCTCTCTAGTGCTTTATGTAACGTGTCCCTGGTCAGAGGTCTGTTAGCAAAGCCCAGGGCATGTACCTGCTGCAGGAGTTTGGAACACTGCTGGGCATGGATACAGGTGACCTCGGGTACAGCCACCACGGCCAGGAGACTTTGGATCTGAGCTGCAACCTGGAGTCTGGCAATTCGGATCCAGTTCCCGGGCATTTGGGATCTTAGCAGGAGTTGAGAGCTGTTGCCCCTCGGATGAGATGGAGTGACGGGCTGTGATCCCGTTTGCTTTCACCATAAAGCAAATCCAGTTAACGTAAACCACCACCCAGCATGGCTTGGGCTTTTTGATGCATCACTGAGGGGTTTTTCCAGCTTCACTAAGAAATGCTCCTGTTTGCTTTGAAATCCTGGCTTTGTTGCCCTTTGTAGCAGCATGAGGTACAGGCAAGGCTGAATGCTATAGAAATTTGGTGCTTTAATTAATCTATTCATGTTATGCACCCTGCCCTTTTGGTCACAGAGGGGTGTTTGTAGTAACCAGCAATTAATGTAATTAGAAATACCATGAAAAAGTGATTCTAAGAAAGCCGCTAATGCTGTACTGTATGTGTAATAGGAACATATTGCTACACATATAATAGGAAACCATGTTGAAGCGAAACATGCCAGCAAATTTTCCAGTCTCCACGCAGTTGGCAATGAAAGTTGTATCTTCAGTCTCCTCTGCTGGGTGATTTTAGCACTGCTGCTACGTTTGATTTCCTCACCCATTGGGGTATGGATTTTTGCTGACAAGTTATTGCTTCGCAGAGCAACAGTAACTGTCACTTTTCTTGGTAACTTACGGCCTTTTGCTGGTAACGTGAAGACTCTTTCTGCCTTGCTGTCATCCCTGATTTCTTCTGCTGAGCTCTTAACTCCTCCCTTATTTTATCAAGTCCTGTTCCTTATCTTGGTTTTCTGCCCTTTTGAAGAAACTTGCCTGGGATTAATTTTTAAGGTGGCGAGTGGTAGAGCAGCAAGCCAAGTAGGATGTTTTGGCTTGTGGGCAGAACACAGAGGCAGGTTGTGCCATAAATTGCGATGCATTTTGGCAGCGGAGTCTTGGAGCAGATGGCCACATGAGACCTTCCTATTGCAGACTGACAGAGACAGTAAACTAAATATCTGTTTAAGCAATGGTGACGGATGTAGAGGGCATATCTCAGCAATTAATGACTGGTTAAGAGAGACAGGGGTCCGAGGGAAAGCCAAAGGCCTTTAACCTTGGTGCTCATTAACTGGCAGGAAATGTGTTACTTGGGTTACTGTTATTGCTATTGGACCTAGTAATTTTTTTTAGGATAGAACAATTAGATATTTTTATGCTCTGAAATGTTAAAAGGTAAAGAGGTTATTGCTCTTTAGATTTATTGTGCTCTTTCTTGTTCCTCCCCCCCATATCAGGTAAAGGGCAGACAATGTACAGAAAGCAGCATTTCATTCAGAAAATGGAAATGGATTCATTAAGCCCTTGTCTTGACTAGAAATGCTTTTGTGCATGATTACACTGGCAAAGGCACTGATGTGGGTTCAATTTCATCACCGTAGTAGCTGGTTCCCAAGTGGTAAAGATCACTTGGAGACTATAAGCACATTTCATGGTTGTCTTTGCATTAGTTGTTTTTGCTTGTGCTACCTTGTAATTAAGTGTTAGGTGGTGTCAGCTGGGCCTGAGGCTGATGAGGCTTCTTTGAGTTCAACCTGCCCTGTGGGAAGAGCAGCCATAGGAGCAGTACCCTCACCAGCATTACACAGACATTGCCACTTTACCCCTTTTTAGGTCAATAAGAACTTCTAAAAACTCCTTCCATTTAGAGAAACTTACTAAAATTTCTGCCAGAGGTGTGTTTTTGTTAAGTACATTTCCTGCACGATGTGCATCACTCTGCCTGGCCCTAACCATCAGAGCTTCTTGCTAAGGCAGGGGAAGAGCTGCTTTGTAACCAGGTTTGGTTTTGATCTCAAGAAGGTGACAGACACACAGCTCCAGCCCTGATTCTGCAAATGGCATCACACAATTGTGATCATGGGCCACCTCCTTTGGTTTTATATTTTAAATATATTTTAAATCAATGGGCTTTGCGGGTTGATTCCTTGCTGTGCGCTCTACAGAAATCATTGGATAAAAGCAGTGGCTCCCAAAGCCCAGTAAGGTTATTAGTATTAAGTTATTAGTATTCAGGACTGGTTATTCCAGTCCTGAACACTAGAAGATCACATGGAAGGGAGGGAAGCCCCCAAATCACTGGCAGTAAGGGGATGCGTCTGAGAGAGGAAGGTGATGGGAACATGTGTTCTACAGCTCAGCAGTGTAAGAAATACTGTAAAATGAACAATTAGATGAACATTTCAGATTGTACATCCTCCTAATTATCCTTTTAATTATTCATCTAAAACAAGTAAAATGACCCCTGACAGAGCCATAAATGATTTAGGAACTATCAAATATTTATCAGATGCAACTGAATCCCCACAGAGGTTTTTAACAGATGCACACGAATCTGCTTTCCTGTATTTCTCATCTCCTGCAATTTTATCTATGGAATTTATAACCAATGGAGTGAGATTTTCAGTATTCAAAATACTGCTGAGTTCATTGAGAATTTTTGAAGGGAGGAAGAGAGCAGAGGTGCTGTTGATCACTTCAGTTTCACAGGTTTGGTGTAAGACAGAGACCACCAGTAGTACCTTGGTTGACAGAGGCAGTATCCTGTAGCCCGTCCTGCACCACTCGTCTTTACACCAACACTTGGATGCAAAGGGAGTACTGATAGAACCAGAAATCACAAACACTTGGATGCAAAGGGAGTACTGATAGAACCAGAAATCACAGAAGAAAAATAGCCCTGTGATGTCACTGGCACAATTTAGAAATATCTGAACATCTTACGCAACTTTAACATTTAGATGGTTTTAACATAAACAATTTAAAGTTGAGATACTTCTAAATTGCACAATTGCACCTGGGATGAGGCTGCTGTAGCCAACGGTCTGTGCTCGTGCAAGGGCAGCCCCGTTGCAGCAGAAAGCCTTAGCCTGCAGCAGAGCCTGCCTCTGATTCACCAACAGAGGAATGACTTTTATTTCACAACTAGCCCTTTTTGTTTTTTCAGCAGTGAATAAAATCCTCCCTCTTACATAATAAAATTGGATTTATATTAATGTTCTCATTGTGATGACACAGTTGGCTTGAGAACACAGAGAAATCCTTGTGGGTTATGCTATTCCTGTTTTGAAAAAAAAAAAAATTCAAAAAAAACAACCCAAAAACTTTAATCACAGGATTCTGGGCACAGCAAGCAGTGATCTGCAATGGTTTTACAAGAAAAAAAAAATCTAATTTTAGTTCTGTTTTTAAGCAACAGTTTTGTAAGGGATGAGAAGAAAAAATTTTGTAAGGAGTAATTTTTAGGAATTGTGCATATTAAAAATGGGAGATGTTAGAAAGGCAGGTGATCTTGTAGTGAGCGCAGCAGATGGGAATTTTTGGAAAGCTGAATTCATTCTTAGCTGGACCCTAGACCTCCTCTGTAACATGGACCGGCTTCTACCATATGATTTTGCCCTCTATTTGGACCTACAGCTTTTATTGTTACATAAAATACAAAGGTTTTTGGAAATGAAAAGAAAATACAAAGAAGATCCTTCTGACCTTTGTTGAATCACATACTAATAATGTCAGAGTTACTGTAATAAAACCCAGGTTCTTATGGAGGGCTTCTCATGAGTGGGTCTCAAAGAAATTACTGTCGCTCTCCCCATTTTACAGAAAGGAGGAGCAGGGAGGTTAAGGAACATACGTGCCATGTCCAGCAGCAGAGGTGGGACAGGGCACAGGGGTCTGCCCCATCCTGTCCCCCAACAAAACAGAGGAAATCTAACGAGCATAAGATCCATTCTTTTCCTTGTGATCTGGAGACCTTCAGTGGTTTACAAGGCTAAGGAATGTGGTCAGCCATTAGTCCCTGGAACCACATTAAACAAGTTTTGATGGAGTTTACCATTTGGATTTTAATCAAAGTCCAATAAGGAGAGCAAAAAGTCCTTGAGAAATTTGGACTTTGTGGTTTTCTGTAGCCTGTGTAACTTCATAATTACTTCCATAATTAGTCAGCATTGCTTGTAGACCTTTTTTTTTTTTTTAAAAAAAAACCAATCCCTGTGAAATGATGACCCAACATTTTACTTGCATTAGAAGAAGTATTTTAATATAATGAGAAAAAAATATAAATGTTTCAGAAAAACTGTGCTAAAAACATCTTTCTCCTTGTTCTGTGTGTGCAGTTGCTATCCTGCTGAAGGACGATTATTTTGTCAGTGGTGCCGGGTTGCCGGGCAGATTCAAGGCAGAGAAAGTGGAGTTTCACTGGGGTCAAAGCAATGGATCGGCTGGCTCTGAGCACAGCATCAATGGCAAGAGGTTCCCCGTTGAGGTGAGTGGAAAGACATGCGCTTACGTTCTTGCAAAAAATAAAATCAGAATGTATTGCTGTAGTTTGAGATGACTGTGAAATAGGGCAATGTTTCCTTCAGTGAACATATCACTTTCAAGGCTCTTCCGGCCCTCGCAGCGCTCCATCTATCATCTCTTATGTGCTTTTGCAATGTCAGCTCTGAGCTCTGCTTTGCGAGCGTTGCCAGCTCTCACATCCCATGGGTTAAGTTGCAAACAGCCACTTTTCTGGTTTCTCCCATAAGCTTTTCACGTGTGGGAGGATCTCCTTGCAAACATCCGCAAAGTGACCTCGTTGTCCTCCAAATCTTTTCTTTCCCATGACGCTTGCAAACAGACAGCAGCGGTTTGGGAGCTGCCGTGCCAAGCTCACTGTCTTTGAACAGTATTACTTCCTTGGACGCATACGTCCCCCTCTTTACCTGTATTCAGCTGCGGTCCCTTGCCTTGTACTAACAGGACGTCTAAATAGATCTGTGCAAACAGCCCTGCGTTTGCTCTGCCTGCGCGGGAGCCAGCTGGGTCTGAGCCAGCCTCGGCTGCCAGCCGCCCCGCTATCGTGTTGAGCCGCAGTGGGAGCAAGGGACCAGCTCGGGCACAGCACCCTGCAGACGTGGCTGGGCGACCATCTGCAGCTGACCACAAGGACGTGCCTTTAGATGGCAGGGGGAGTCCCGGGGCCACGGGCTGCTCTGGAGCCTGGTGCGGTTGGGTCTTGGCTTGTGACCGCCAGCTCTGGGTCGCTGTGTCAGCAGTGCAACGTTCTCTGTGTCAATAGAGTTTGTTGATACTTCTCACTTTATATTCAAGGTTTTGCATGGTGAGATAAAACGGATGTTATCTGGGATTACCTTTGCCTGTTGGTAAGCAGATAAGTGCTTTCAGAGCATGACATGTGGACATGAGCAGGATGCGGGGAGCTGCGCTTGCCCAGAAAGCTCAAGGGTGGGTGGGCTTGTGAGCTGGGTCTTGCAAGAACTTGATTCAGCCCCAGCTTGCCATAGTTCATCACATGTGGCTTTCGCTAAGTCATTTTTCAGGAGGTGGGAAGGGGCTTCCAAAGCACAAAGTGAGGTTTTAATATGCTCTGGTACATGACCAAACCCTCCGATTCTTACCTCCCTGCTCCAACTGCCCCATCACATGAGAATTAGAAGCCATTTTTTGTCTCCCTGTTCTGAACCGGTACGTTGGATGTTCTGTGAGGCAGAGATATTTGTTTTCTTACTTTTTATTGAGCTTTTCCAACAGCTTCTGGCTTGCTGTTACTTCTTACAAGAGGCCACCCCTGAACACATGGAGCAAAGGCTCAAGCATTGTCATGCTGCCCTGTCTGTCTCAGTTGGAAATACTGACATTTGTAGCCCTATTTTTGGGTGGCAGAAGGAGCACTCAGGAAGTCTACAGAGCCAGTCAACTCCTCTTTGAAGCTTCAGGGAGTGGAGATAGTAAAGGAGCCTGGGCCTTCTTGTTTGTGTCAGAAATAGTATTTCTATTTCAGAAGCCCTTTCTTATGATGCCAAGGCTATTTGATGCTGGCTTGATGAATGGAAGCTATTTTACTTTGGAAAAAAAGAAAATTCCTAAGAAATATTTATCCTTTGGTTTAAATATTCTTCATTTTCTTTTCAATTGGCTGGAATACTAATTTTTACTACTTTAAAGTTGGGAAAAAGAAAAAGGAGACCCCACTTTTGAATTTAGGTCACTTGTTTATGAATGCTGTGCAAAATAAATTTATTAGTTTTCCAAGTGATTTGTATTCATTGCAATGACATGAACCTCTTTTCGCTGACCTTCCTGGGAATGATGGCATTAGTAGAATTCCCACAACCTTTCCTTTACTATTTTTTAAAGGAAGAGCAGTTTCCAAACCATGGCTTCCCCGTTATGATGCTGTCTGCCTCCTGCCCAAGAATTCCAAATTTCAATGATGTGCTGGAAAGCATTTTCATGGGTGGATTTTGAAAGGTCCAGTAGGTCTAAGGGGATGAAACTTCTTGCCAATACATGCAAAAATAGTCCTCACAGTTGGAATTAAACCTCTCAAACAGTAACTGTACATGTATGCATAGTGGAGCTTTTAATTTGTGATGCTAATTGTAGTTCAGCTTGCAACTGTCTGATGCAACCCTAATTGCCTGATGCTGGGAGGTCTGTGCCAGAAATACTGTACTTCATTTGAGAAGTGCCATTTCTAGGAAAGCTGTAGAAAGGAAAAAATCCTATCCTGCAAAACACATAGCCCAAATCATTCTGATTATTCTGAGCCCATGGACGTAGGTAAAGTTTTTAAGGAGCACGCAGGTGTTGGCATTCCAGGCCTGCAGCAGTGACGGTGGCGATGCAGCTGAAAGGAAACAATTTCTGAGTTTAATCGTGCAACCAGATGTGGACTATGCAAAACCCATTAGTTCCAAAGCGCATCCCAAGGGAACACAGATAGATCAGCTTCATCCATAAGCTGTGCTCCGTGCACATGAAGTTTAGATGTTTTTTCCTCTGGGAAACAAAGTGCTTTCTGGTAGTCTTTTTTCTTGAAGAGGATGCAGAAACTAATTAGAAATGTCAGATATAATACAGAGCGTTATTGTTTGACCATGTTGTTTGGTTTTTATTATTACAACTAATGTGTCAGATGGTAAGGCTGTCTACGTTAATTGGTTTCCTTCATTGAAGCCCATCTGGATCATATTTTTTTGTGATTTATATGTTAAATTAGTTGGTAAGATATATGAGAACATCCTTTTGTTTCCTGCTTTAAAGGCATGTTGGATCAAAGGCATATTATCTTGCAGTACTTTTACGCATATGTAGCGTATTGTGATTCCTTTTCAAACCATGGCATATGTAATGGTATTCTTTCGTTATGTGGTCTTGATTGCTTATTTATTGATTAGATTTTCCATGGTGATGCTTAAGCCTTATGAAGCCATGATGAGCTTGGTTGTCTCTGAAGTAGCATTTATGAATGGAGACGTCCACATCCCTCCAACTTCCACCCACAGCCAGGTTCCAGTTCATAATACCAGGTCTGATCAGCGCTGGCTTGAAGTTTCTTTTTCCCTCCCTATTGCCATTTTAGTACCATCATCTTGGGTGAGGCCAGGAATTAGTGCTGTGATGCTGAAGATTAAAGCGATACCATTAGTGTATTGTTGTGTGAGTGGAGCACGAATCCTAATGAGGATGCGGGCTCTGCGCCAGCTTAGAAAAAGTCTCTCTCCTTTTTTCTTCAAGTTAAGAAAAGTTTTTAACATTGCATTCTCTAAATTTTAATGAATTGCTGACTCTTTTGTATTTTGTTATTGTTCTTCTCTGCTATAATTACTCAGTTTTGTTTTTTTTTTTTCTGAAGTCGAAGCAGTATAAATGAACATGCAAACGCTGGAAACCATTTAAATGGTGAAGTGACAAAATTAAAATAAAGAAGATGAGCTTCCCTCAGGCCAGGAGAGAACCCAGGTTCCCCTCATTAGAGCCAAGAGGAGTAATTGCAGTGCTTTAATCTCCCGTGTCACCGCACCGGTTACCAGCCCTGCCTGCGCAGAGCTTGCGGCAGACAGAGCACGCCGTGCGGGCTCCCTGCTCAGAGGGAAACCCGGCGCTTAATATTTCATAGGCAAGCGAAGAGCTGACGTGGCAGTGCTGTGCTGACGGGGTTTGGTACCACCGTCCCAGCCTAACTGTGATTTTTTTTTTTTATTTTTTTTTTTTTGAGCTGCTTCATACTCATTTTTATGCAAAATGCTGATTATTTCTGTGAAGAGCAGAAATCAGAAGAGTGATTTTAATCATGACTGTGTTAATTTGATGTGAGCTTTGGCTGTTTATGAGCTTTCTCTTTAATGGTGCTAATTGTCAGTTATAATGTGAACACCATTATACAGTAATATACAGTAATTTATTTAGTAAATGAGAATCTTATTCCAAGGACCATACTGCAATATGCCACAGAGACCTCATCCCTTTAATCTTACATGAACAAACTTGCACTGTCTAGGCCAAATTGGTAACAGGAACATCAACTTGGCAAAGTGATTTCATGCCCACAAGTGCCAACATGCATGTTTTTGGAGATCTTGAGTTCTTCTCTGTTTAAAAAAAAAAAAAAGCAAAAAGAAACCCCTAACAAACCATCCCAGAATAAAATGAAGAGCTAACACCCTTTCATGTCGATTAACGAGCTTTTACGTTTTGTTGATAGATTCATTTTACTATATTATTATTATTACAAAACAGCCATTTGCATTAACAATTCTTGTGCTGCTTCAAGCACGTTTCTTAGAAGACTTTCCAGGTTCTAATGGTGTCTTTGTTCTTGCTACGTCTTTGATTTTCTTCCTTTCCCCTTTGAATTTACAGTCGAACTTCAGCGTGGTCTAGATCTACAGCTAGTTGCTCTAATTTGAATGCTTAGATCTCCTTGCCAAAGTTTAGCACTGTATGCTATCCTACCTCTCATTATATCACTTAAATTCTGATGTTTTACAGGCAGAAAACAATCGATGTTGTTAATGTAGAAGATGTGGTATTCAGTGCACAAACCTCTTTACTCTAGCGAATAAAGTGAGACAAGTTAATGGTTGTATTTTTCTGTTTTAACCTGAATGTTAAGTCTTGCTATCACTTCTGGAGTCACCTACAGTCTATGTCTAGCCTTTTGTCCACCCGTGGATGGCAGGGGATATTTACCTTTTAATGTTAGAATTGGGCCTTTTCTGTTATTTAGTTTTACTCTTGGTGCATTTGTAAGTCTGTTTAGATTTGTGTGCACTTTTTTGACATATTAAAAGATGAACGTATCACAGTATGTCTTCCTGATATACAGGAGAGAACTAACACCCTATGTTACTGTGTTGCAGCTGGGTTTATTATTTCTGGCATCCAGCATATCTGGTAATTGCAATTTTGCAAAGATCTCTGGTGTTGGCTTCAAGCATAAGTGAAGACTAATTGTGAAACAGGGAGCCAGCGTTGGTTTTATTTCCTTATATTTCGTTTAGTAGTTGCTCTTCAAATTTCTTGCCTCCATCTGGCAGGATGTAGCCAAGTAGAAGTCAATAAATGATGAAGGGACCTAAAGAAGGCTATTGGGAATATATCACAGTGAGAGACTTTGGCTGTCTGAAGTAATTTTACTGTAATATTCCCTCGAAGGACCAAACCCATGCTTACAGGGGGATACTTAGAGCTCCCAGTGACTTTGATGGGAGATGTGCTGGTGAAACTCTGAGTGAGGATTTGGCTCCATCCTCGTGCTGTCTGTGCTGCAGAGTGTCGAGGGAATTTTGCATGCACTGCTTATTCCATCTATTTCCCTTACAGCACCCCTGACTTAATCATTCAGACAAGGAAATGGCTTGGGGATTTTCACATTTAATTATTTTTTTTCCTTTTTTTGAAACTGACAATTAGCAGTTTTTTTCTGGTGTGTTTTCTTACAGTCTTCTCTCTTCCCTTTCCCTACAGTCTTTGGGGGTCCAGATAGCCATAAAATACTCTAAAAATACAAAGTGCTAAAAAGCAAAAAAAGCTGCTCTATCTTATTGACAATAAATTAAGATATTACTCCAGGATCTCCAGACTTTATTCCTCTTTGGTTTTCACCACTTGTTCAGGTTTCTCATCATCAGGACATCACTGTGTCATCATTTTAAAACATAAAATGGATGGATATATTGACCACGTGGCTGAGTTTCCATCCTGTTGCACTGCAAAGACCATGAGCAGTGCAAGTGAAACATCATCTGTCTGGTTTACTGTTTTATTTTCCTTAGTGTGGCTGATACTCTGTCTCCTCACAGTTGTCTTTAGTGCCTCCCATATACTGACAGGAGAATCAGTTGAGACTGTAATTAATGACTTTATTGCAATCAAGGTTCCATTTTAGTGCAGAATGCTTCATCTTGTAGTAGTGAAATATTTAGTCTCCATCTGGCTGATCTTTTCTGTGAATGCCCCATGATAATTAAGAAGAAACATGAGAGGATGGTCTGAAATTAAAATATGTTTAGTGGAGGGGTTAGCGTATCTTGGGACTTTTCACGTAGAGACCCAGACAAAATTTAGGAATGTAACAGCAGCTTGGTTTTATGGCAGCATCTTCCCACTGCCTGCCAGGCCCCGGTAATTTCTAGAGCGAGGTGCAAATGTTACAATGCATCCAGAGTTTTATTTTGAAATAACTGTCCAGTAACACGAACCAGATATAACTCTTTTCAGGTTGGATGGGAATGTCCTGCTTTCCCCAAAGGATTTCCACTGTCTTGTTGAAAAGGTCTGAGGCAGTAGCACTACACCGCAATTACAGAATGTTAATGATAAGCTAAGAGTTATACATTCCTCTTAACATAAATCCCTGATTTTCTACATGATTAATTGGAGTCTGGAAAGACTGACAAGGAGAAGGAGGATCAGATGGGGTGAAAATAAGAGATAAGAGGCTGACAGCCAGCTCTTGTTGTAAAGGAGAGTTATTTTGAATAGGAGAAAAAATCAATACAAAGGTTGGAGAATTTGACAGAGTTATAAGAGCTACCTTAATGAAAGGTAGCAGATTCAATAGGATTGTTACTTGAAATGTGGGATTGTCTGGGTTAAAAAAATGAGTCTGTCTCTCCCCAGCTGTAAAGGTGAGCTTTATGTGCTGAGCTGACTGGGTACTCAGGCTACTGGGTTTACTGGCATTCACTATGGACATTCGGTGTGGCAAGAAAAGAGGGGAAAAGTATGTATGGGAGCTTGCTAAAATCTGTTCTTCCGGAATAGTTATTTGATTATGGAAGGAGAAGGAAGGGGACAGCAGGTAATAGCTATTTCTGCTGCTTCACCATGTCGGGTAGCTGCTCTGATAGAGTATCTGGGAGGCCTCTGCAAAGTGAACTGTCTCATGATGAGGGGACTTCATTTGGCCCGGACTGTAATGAATGGGGTAGGACTTCGGTAGACTCAAAGGGAGATTTAGCAGGAATTCTTGGTATGTCCATGTCAGCCTCCTTCCCCCAGTGGTGATGGTGAGAGGTGAGCACAGGGAGGGAGGCTTTGTGTGGAGGCTTTTTAACCCAGGTTAGAGGAGAGCTGGAGTTGGCTGAACCTCAGCATCCCTGTGCAAATACATCTTGGACAGAAGCACCATTTCATTTATTATGGCTAGATATGGGGAGTTCAGTAACTCTGCAGAAACTTGCTCCTGCAGTTACTAGAAAGCTGTATTACTGCTTTCAGTGGAAATGGCCACCTCGGTCTTAAAAAAAGGAGCCAAGTTTTCCAAAGTTGCTCATAGCTTTTTAAGTTTGGGAACTTAGACGAAGAAAGGCAATTTTTTCAGTCACGTGCTCAACCATGAAGTGCATGAGGCCTATGGAGAGGTGAGCTGCAGGTTGGCGAAGTGTCCCTGGGCTGCGGGCTCTGAGCACGGGTAGGGGCACTCTGGTGTGTCTGCGTGCCATGCTCTGCTGGGACATCTGTACACAAGGGTCTGGGGACACTGGATAAAACCACATGAAGTTTGATAAGTGCTCAGCACTGCCTCTTTCCCTCAGGCAAGCCTAACAGTCCTGGGACTTCGGGACATCTTCTCCTAGAGATGTATGAACCTCAGTAGTTATTTCTGTAAGCCCTCTGGAAATAACAAAGATAGATAACATTTGGCAAAAAAAGAAAAGAAACATTGCACAAATGTGTTAAGAAGTGATAATATTTCCTTGGCACACAAAAAATCCAAACAAAACCTTAATGTGGTTAATGCGCTTGTTGGTAGCTTGTCTGCCAGTATTTCCCATGGAAGTAATTTCGCTGGGTCTCAAACAGTGGGAATAGATTTCACCAATGTTAATCATGATTTAAGGCAGCAAGCAGGAAATGATTTAAATTGTCTGTTATACTAGTGCTTTACTGATTGCATTTTTGTATTTTTTTTTTCCTGAAGAATTCTAAACAGTTGCTATAATTTCATGCCAAGGGAATAAATTACGTCAGACGTGTTTTTCGCAGTTAGAAAACTCGTACATTTCTTCAGGTTTTACTTCCCACCGCCCTGTTTTATCACATGTTAAAGAACTGTTTTCTAAGGGATGATGTCCAAAAGGTTGTGTAAACCAGAAAGGAAGATGCATCCTGCTGTCTGGTTATTCGTGTGTCCAAAAACGTTTTCATTAAAATTGATTTTATAATGTGGGTCACTGAAATGCTTTTTAATTCTGGGAGGAGGAGGCAGGCTGTGAAATGCATTCACTGCGGGTTGTGCTGATCAGTAGTATCGTCCTTACATTCTTGCCCTCCCACCTGAATCCTTCTGCTGTCTCTTATATTGAGTTTAAAAGCTCTTTGGGACAAAGAGTATCTCTTTGCTGGGTTTGTGCAGTGCCTGCCCCAGCGGAATTCCAGCTTCGGGATACAGCAGTGCCGCTGCTGTAACCACAGGCTTTTCAGGGATGAATTGCTTTGTTTTTCCTATGATAAAGCTTCACATGATGTAAGAGATCAGGCAGCAATATGAGTGTAGTCCCTGTTATTTCCCCAGTTCACAGGCATTGTATTTCCAGACAGGATGGGAAGGTTAACTAAAGTTGAAAAAGGATCTAAAGCACAGCAAGAGTTTACTGTCTGATAGAAATGAAATAACAATCAAGTGGTTGATAACGAGGAAAAAAGGTATGTGTTTGCTCATGCTTTGAGACACACAGCACTCATCTTTCTGTTAAGAAAAAAACAATTTGGGGAAAATAGTCATATCCCTGTGTGTGTGTCCTCTTGCTCCCCATTTTTCTATCCAGCTTAATAAGCAAAATTCTGTATTCTCTAATTAGTTGGGCTTTTCAGCACATGCCTCAAAAGGCTAATTAATGTCCTTTTCTATCACCATCCCATCTAGGCTGGCTGTCCTCAGAGGGGGCTTTGCTTTATCCTCTGCCTTCAGAGAGGAGGCGAAGCGGGCTCGTATTTCCAGGAAATCTGCAGCCCCTTCTGTTTCCTGCCTGCAGCTGCCTCCAGCGCGCTCACTGCCTGGGCAGGAAAGCCTTTGTTACCCTATCCCTCAAAGAGGGCTTGGGTATCCTTGTCCCTTGACCATTCAGGAGGGGTTTGGTTTTTTTATAAAACATAGCTTCTGATCTACACATGTATAAGAAATAACAAATTTTGACTTCCCAGCAGAATTAGAAATAGCATTACTAGGTAGGAAAGAGCTTTCCACCCCTGCAGTGGGCTAGTAGTTTGTTAAGAGTTTAGTCAAGCACAGAAAACAGCGCCTGGTCTGACAAAAGAGCAGTAGTGTCTACAGAAGGGGCTGTTAATTGTCCAGGAAAAGAAGATTAAAAATGTCTCCCGAATAAATTAAGGATGAATCATTCTTCTCTGGGATTGAGGGCAAATTCAATTTTTGAACAGACTCTCAGACACCAAATAAAGGATGGAGAAGAAACCTTGCTCAGCCTGGGTGGTGAATGCGGCTTGAGAATTAAAATACGCGTTAGCACAAGATCTATCACACACTGGTTATAGAAGGGAGAGAATTTGGGACTTGATCATGCCAGGGATAGAAATTTAAATTTCTCAAATTTTGTCATTTTTTTCTTCATAGGGCTTTTAACTACATTCAGTGTTTTGAAATTCATGCCTGCAACGCTGCTTGTGTTTGCTCTTTGCTTTAACTGGACTGCTGTAAGGGTGATTTCAGTTGATTTTTTTTTTTTTTTTCTTTTTTTATTCCTACATAGAGCCCTTCCATTCCTTCAGGCTGGCAGTGTCTAAGATAACAAGTTCAGTGCTCAATGCCTGCATGTACTGTTCAGGGATTCTCAGAGAGTAGCAGATTTAACTTTTTAAAATGCAAAACTACACATGGATGAGTAGCCAAAATTACAAAATTCATCCAAAAAGAAGAGGAAGCCTCTTTTCTTTAGTTCCTTATCAGCCTTGGTTGAGGGGGGAACTCTGTTCTCCTTGCACTGAGGTCTAGATCCTCTTAGGGCAGGCTAGTGCTCTTGAGGAGAGGGTGGCTTGCTGAGAGCTGAGTGACACATTTAATCTTGTGATGGCACGTACTAAGCAGGACCATAATATCCCTTAAGAAAAAGAAATGTCATTACATCCAGTTCAAAATAGGAAATTGAAGATAACGGGAAGGTTTTTAAAAAGATTCATTTGAAATTCTTTGCTTGAGAGGTCTTATTCTGTTTGGGAGGCAGGAATGTGAGCGCTCACTTAATGAGCTACATTCAAAAGATGAAATTTCAGGAGAGTAAAAGTAAAACCCATTATTTCCTGAATATAAATGGAGTTACCCATCCTCAGATCCATACTCGTGTCTTTCTCCTCAACCTCATCTAATATTTCCCTTGCTCCCTGTTTAACTAGGAGAAATTTTAGGGGCCTTTGCCTCAAGGAAATACCCAATGTAGATACCTTCGATCATATCAGTCACTGATGTTAAACCACATGCTGTTTACTAAGTAAGGCTGAAAGCTACATGCTGTTGTTGCTGGCATACCATTTCTGAAAGGCCTGCTGGCCCTCCCACTGAACCATATGGTGATTTATCAGACAGTTTAGTAGTAGCAAGACCAAGACCCAAATTGGTCAAAACTAAAAATGGGTATTCCTTATGTTGCCTCTGATAAAATGTTCACATTCCTTTTCCCTTGGTGGTGTAGGGTCTGTGCGTGCATAGCCTGGCAGGGAGTTGCTGTATTTTCAGGGTAGAGGATTACAATCTTACAAGTTAGTTTTTCAAGAAACTGAAAACAGCAATTTCTGGATGCTTGCAGCTCCAACAGCTGTTGTGTTGGTCCATTTTAAATAAAAGAAATATGAAATATATATGAAACACGTGAAAGCTCAAGTGCGGGGCTTAACTCTGGGGAGTTTGAATGTGAGACCGTGTAAGAGGAAATTAATGTTTTCGGTAGAAGAAAAGCAAGCTCTCATTTCAAAGAAAGCTTCCTAGCAAAGCGTTTTGGCCTGCTCAACACTTGGGGTAGCAAAACATCCACATGTGATCTCTGACATAATATTGCTGCATTATTAGCAAAGTTTGTTCAGATGTTTTCCTGTCATGATCATGTAAGATAGAAGTGGAAAATATTTTGGGAACATTGCAAAGAATAATTTGGCAGCAGTCAGAAGCTGGAACTGGAAAAGGGCAGCAGGAGACAATAATTAGCAAGGATAATTTTTGGGCCTTGACAACCTGGCATATCTTTCTAGCAGTGAATGGATTCACCTGACACCCAGAGATAGCCATCTGATAATAGCACTCATAAGATCAATACACATCGATACTTTATCCTTGAAACGGTATTTAAAGTCTGTTTTTAGGTTCATTTCTTTACTTCTGTAAAGTTATAGCAATCCGGGATTTGAGATAATGCATTAATCTAGCCTTATGGGCCCTTCTTCATTTACTGTATTTAAATGCACCTACCTTGATTGCTGAAGAAGGATGCTCAGTGAGCTTAATCTGCTTATGCTTGAAAAAGAAAGGATGCTCAAAAGATTAAATTGGGGCCTCGTACAGAACAGGTCTGAGAGTTTGCAGTGCTTACAATAGCAAGGCGTTTGCGTGAGAGCTCTTTGGAACGCGAAGCTTCCGTGGTGCTGGCCCTGCAGAGCTGGTGGCGAGGAGAGGAGGGGGAGCAGGGCACAGGGCAGACTTTGCTTTTGTAGATGAAGATTCTGCCCAGGCTCTCTCACGGCTAATAATGCCAAAATAATGTTTAATGGGTTAAACCTAATGCGGCTTCCTTCTGTTAATGTATCTTGCTGGTCCACATCTCTTCACATTGCGGGGAATTATTTGTGGGAGTGTGATGCACACCCAGGACACAGAAATTGTGAGTGCACGCTTGAAATAACAGTCAGGCAGATAAGTAACATACATGTAAGTACAGAGAGAGATTTGGATCTGTGTCTCGTCTGTATAGACTCACCAGTTTCCCCCAGAAGCGTGTGTTTTGAAAGAATTTAAATGGGATCTGAAATTTTATTTTTAACGAGTGCTGCTGTGAAGGAGGGGAGACGTACAGCAGGGGAGTATTATTTCCATGATTGCACCACATATGTGTTCTGTCTCTAGCAAGGGAGAAACTCATGTTGAAAAAGACCTATTTATCTAACAACATCAACAACAACAAAAAAATCCCTTTTCTGATAAAGATTGGAAAGAATCAGTGGCTGCCCTCTGAGCTCCTGGGAGGAATTATTCCTACCTCTCTCGCTTGGTATTGACAGGAGCTTCACGGCGGCAGCCCGAGGGGCCGGGGCCATCCCCACCACCGCTGGCCTCGCTGCCGGCTGGAACGCTCAGCACTTTCAAAACCAGTGGGTTTTGTTCGTTTTCAAGCAGATTATGGCGTGAAAGATGGAAGAGGAGATCAGAACTGGCAGGAAGCTGTGATTTGAATAGGACCTTCAATTTGACACATGTTATGTCCTTAAGAGAGGAGCCGGCGCCTGGTTTTTGTTGACAGGTGTGGCGACGGCCTTGAGGGATGATGGGCACTTTGGTGAATCGCTAAATTGATTTGATAATCAGTAAGTGAATTTGCTAAGAGCAGGTACTACGTGCCTTCTTTGGGGCTTGGTTAACCTAGTGACAGCTTGTTTTAAATGTACTAGGAGGTTTTAGTTTATTTTTCCTACTTTTTTTCTGGTGAGAGCCCTGTACAGAATTACTGCTTAATAATAGAAGCAGTTTGTCCTATTTGGTTTAAAACTCACCTGAAGATGACCAGACCTCACTTGCACAGTGAAGCTGCTGTCCTGGGTTAAATTATTTCCATTTTCTCCAGTTATGCCCAGATAGTGATGATCATCATCATTAAGTCTGTAATGTTTATGTCCCCTCGACAGGGCTGTAGTATTTCACCACTGTTGCTGTCTCCAGGTGGAGAGCATCAGCAATGCAGGCAGCCCGTGACTCAGAAGGAGCCTTTCATGCCTGCCTTGCTCCAGTTCCCAGCTGGTCCTGTAAACCCATGGACTTGCCCTCCGCTTAGAGCACAAAGCAGAGGTTTTTCCTGTCCCTGGTGGCACAGGACCGTTGCTGTGGGGTGGGAAAGATACCATGGCCTGGGGTGGCAGATGTCTGTGGATGGAGATGAACTCCTTCAGGTGCATCTCTATCTAACTTTTAGGCTGTTTGTGTGATTCTGGGTTGGATTTGCAGTTATCTCCTCTGTAGCCCTGCTATTCATGGTGGAAACTGGACACAGGACAAGTCTGTCAAATTAAAAAGCACTGCCTCCAGCATCAGGCATACTTATTAGATTTTATGTTGGAGCTGCTTAGAAGGGGGGATTTTGCTTCAGGCGTTTCCGAAAGGCAATACAATTTGTAAAAGTTTAATATGTATTTATTTTCTGGTTGCCCAGCAATGTCTGTATTGTTTGCTTGGGTTCAGATTAGAAACATTTGTGTTCTAGGTACCTCTTACTTGCCTAGCTATTAGAAATAGGAGATTTATTTTTTTTCTCATATGCATTCATAGAATCATAGAATGGTTCGAGTTGGAAGGGATCTTAAAGATCATCGAGTTCCAACCCCCCTGCTGTGGGCAGGGGCACCTCCCACTAGACCCGGTTGTTCAATTCATAATTGTCCTCTGTTCTTAAGACATAAATTGAAATTGTGTCCTTCATACCATGATGCTCAAACGATTTCCTTTTCAACGAAGACTACGTAATAAAGGTTAAAAATGATTTTTGCAATCCATGCATTTAAGTATACATTACTATCTGTTTTAAGGATGGATAATCAATGTAAAAAATGATACTTCCGTGTATTCCTAATAGGTCACTGTGTAAATATCCATAATGGAATCGATCCTTTAGATTATGGCAACCATTAGTACAGAAAGGGGTTTCACAATTAATGTATCAGACATTTGCCTTTCATACTTACACGCAAAATGATTATTTATTGATTATTTTCAATCCAGGTTAATGATGTTGAAGAGTTTTCAGTATCTCAATTTGAAGTACTTAAAGTGCGGTTCAAACAGAAATATCATATCCCTTTCAAGAAGTTGTGACTAATACCTGATAAGTGATTTTGCTCTACATTCTCTCTCATTTATATAGGCATACATATAGGTTATATATAAATTAAGGATGTTTGTGCATCTAGGAAGTCTTGATGATGCATTCAGTGTCAGCCTGGTTGGTAAGTTTTACTGTTTCTGTAGTTTTGTGTTTCTGTAGAGCGATAGGATATTGCTAGAGCCAAACACCTCGGGGTTCACCCTTCTCAAAACGCTTGTGACTCTCACCGGGGTTAATGGGAGTCCTGCACTTGCCGCAACAGGGAGGAGGGTTTTCTTGCTGAGTGTAGTTTTTGTTTAAACCGCAAATGTTTTCACAAGTTGCGTAATGGATTCAGTTATTCCCTTTAGAAACATCCATATAAACATGGGCATTATTAGCCCAGGTAACCAGCTGAGGGAGCGGGAGCAGAGAGGTGGCTTCTGAAAACAAGCCGATTCCCCCATTATCTGCTGAGCATCTTTTCTCGCAGAGCTCTGCTGAAGGAAGGAGGGGAGGGCTCTGCCCTGGAGGGCACCCGCCAAGCTCGGCACTGCTGTGTGTGCCAAGTTCTGAAATGCACGGCTCTCTGGGGGTCTTCAGGGTCTCTCTCCTGACAGAGGGGTAAATAAGACAATAGAGCATGGTCACTTACTGCCGCACGGTGAAGAGTGGGTAATGGTCACCAGGATTAGGCCATGGCTGCAAGAGTACTTAGCTGTGGAAGTGTAATTGCGAGGAAGAAAAACTGTTGCATTTCATCCCAGTTCAGCAGAAAAGGGTTTCCAAGCTGTAAGCTGAACTGGTTTTCTTTAGCAATCAGCTTTTGGGTGAGGAAAAATGATTATATTTTTACTGTTACCTAGTGTTTTATCTTTAACAAACTAATTGCCGCCTAGAGCTGTTTAACTCTATGAGCATGAAAAGCACGTATAAAACCAAACTGTATGCTAAAAGACTTGCTTGATTATCATAGAACATTTTGCATTTGAAGAGCTTTCCAACTGAATATCGTAGAGCTCTTTGGCAATATTAATGAGCAGTGGGAAGAACATAAAAAAAGAGTGTAAGTGACTTAGGATCCTGTGTCTCATTTGCAAAGTGACTTGGGACGTGGCTCCTGGTCAATATATGGTGGCTTTCTCAGTTCCTGCAAGTCAAGCCTACAAGAACCAACACAACTGTTGGTCCAGAAAGAGCCTTATCTCAACTTCTGGCACTGTCTTCCCCTTTGATATGCATTTGTGTTCATAGCCTAACTCTCCTGTGCAAAGAAGTATCTAAAAAGAGAAAGGTCTCTCGCAGGCAGCCTGTCCCACCATGGTCCAAAGGGACAAAGGAAGGGTGAGATGATACAAGGACAAAGTCTGTTTTTTATTAACAGTGGAGGACATTTTCTTCCTCTGATGCGCAGCTCCAGAGAAACTGAGATTCAGAAAGTAACTCGGTTTCAATTCAAAAGGGCGTTAAGCTGGCATGTTTACCCCTGCTTGATCGTATATACAGACAGGAGGTGGAGCGCTCTGTGACAGCTTGGTGAAGTGGTGACCTTGGCAGTGGAGGAGTGGGTCTGGTGCAGATTCACCGATCCTTTCAGAGGCAGAGCTGGCATTTGAAGGCTGCTGGCATGTGCTGCTACGGCTGCTGCATGTAAGCTCTGAGTCTATAAGGCTGACATCTGCTTTTGAATAAAACTGTCTGTAGTGGAAGCTGACATCAACCCTCTGCGCTGCTTTAAATTCATATTCTCCTTGGAAAAAAATAATCTAGTATTTCAGTGCAGTTTTGAACTTTTTTTTATTTGTGAGTCTCCTAAATATTTTCCTGCTGAAGTGTAGGCCCTTTTTCAGTGAGTTTAAGCCTACTGACAGTACACTGACTTTTCTTAATTATCTTCTCCAGACCCCTTTAAATTAGTCCCCCAGGGGTCTGTGAACCTCATATTGAAAATGACAGCTTTAATATTTCTGTACTAAATACTTACAGAGAGTTGTCCAGGGATGCTGACTCATATAAGATTGCTAATTCCCACTGAAAACCAAAAGAATCTGATTTTAAGCGGTAATACATCTGAGGGGATGGGGCACAGTATGAAGAAAGAGGAGAATGGCCATCGAATGTGACCGTGGCTTTGTACGTACTGAAAACAGGAGAGTGTGGGAGGGTAAAAATAATTTGAAACCATTCAACTCATGCATAAATGTATAGCTTTCAAATAGCTAATTTTTTTATCTCATAAAAGAAAACTGGTTGGGGCCGGTTCCTTTTTTTATAGCCCTGTCATAAACTCTGAAAAATGAGGTTTATAATTTGTGGTCTGAAACCACCTTAACTATTGCAATACAAACAGCATCACTGTACTGCAGTTTATTTCTAAAGTGCCTCCGGTGAAAATATTGCAGTGCCATAATTAACTAATACCAAGATCCTGTTTGTGGCGCTTTGTGCTGCTTTCTCCAGAAATATGCAGTTAGTATAAATCCTCAAGGCTCAGAAGATGGTGGTGCTTCAGAATAATCTCACACCACCATGTCAGTTAAGACAATCACTAATATTGTTTCTGTGGCTCACAGAATCCATCCCATCACTGTTTGGAGTTATAAGGAGGGGGTTATATATGTGTGTGTTTGTGTGTCTTAAAAAAAAAAAAAAGTACAGAGAACAGTGTGCATGCTGTCTCCTAATTACTTTGTTTTCTGATATCTCAGCAACATTGATCTTTCAAAATGATCTCTTGCTGGTGGCATCAGTTTTATGTTATAAAATATTCCTGCAATTCTGGCAATGATAAACTAATTACAGACTATACATTTTTAATGATTTAATCTCTTGTCATATTCCTAGAGAGAAGTGAACCTGATTCCAAACAAATCTCCCATGCATGACCAAACACTCATCATGAAATGTATGGTTTTCATTAAACCCTGTTGTTAATACAGGCTTAGGATTGTTTTGTTAAAATGGGGAGAGGTTGGGGAGTAAAAGCATGCTGAAAGATTACTGTAATAATGCTGCAGTAAGCGTTTTGAATCACACAGAGCTTCCAGCAACATTCCACTGACATGTGCCTCCCATTACAGAGGCTCTTGACAAGCCATATGTAACGGCAGAGCCACATGTGTCAAAGGGGCTTTCGGTGGGTGCCAATTAGAAAGATGCATTTGTGTTCCTTATCCCCTGCTGGAAATCCAGGCATGTGCGACTCACCCTATCTATCTTAGAGTTTAGGTTTAGGAATAATGATTAGGAAAGCGGTGGGTCAAATAAACAGCTTCAAGTGATGCCCCCTTTTTTTTTTACGTGCCGAGGTGTCTGCTCTGTGAGCTGCTGTTGCACCAGCACAGTTTGTACCCTCATTGCCACCCCTGTCCCGTTGCTGTGAGCCTCAGCGGGGGTCTGCTTTTTCATCTTGCATAAAGGCTAAAGCAACGTGCCTTGGCCTCTGACTAGAGTCTGAGGGTGGTGCTGCAGTGGGGAAACATAAAACGATCATCTCCTTTGCATTTACTGCATCTGTAATCCTCATCGTTAGCGGCTCTTACAGTTGTGCCCCAGACCAAGTGATGGAAGAGAGACTTGCTTCTCTTGAGAGTGCTGAGGTGAGAGGTGCTGGAAAGATGACAGGGGAAAAACAATTGTTAGAAATTTCTTTTACATAGGGGAGAAATTTTAAGTAATTTCAGTGAGCTGTAAACATTCCTGCCATTTTGCTTGCTTTCAGGTGCCTTTGCCCCATTCCTAGAGAGCTGCTTTGTTGTTTTTAATGCCTCCAGTCTCCAGGAAGCCTGACGATAAGAACAGCATTTAGAGGAGACATTTAAAGCAAATCTTAATGTATCTGGACTGACTGTGTGCATGCTGATACACTTGTGAGAATTTGACTCAGATGCACACGCGTTCACAATAAAAATCAGGGCCTATAATTGCTTAACCTAGAGAAGTGAGTGTGTGGAGGGTGAATTAAGGTTCCTGTGAACTTCTTGTGGTTTTTCTGGCACAGTGAGGATGAAACTATTATTATGAACTAGAACTCCAATTTTATTAATGTTCTGAAGTATGGAAGGAAGCAACAAATCTGATTTAAGTGAAGACATTTGTCTTGGCAGTGTGATTTACTCCAGGGTTGTAAATTTGACATGATAGAGACTAAAATGTACTGAAACTTAAATTTCTCCCATATCTCACTCAAAGTCAAATGATTTAAATAGCAAGATATGAGAAATGACATGTATCCTTGGACGTAAATATATTTTTGGTGCTGAAGATTTTAATTTCACGTCTGAGGAAATCTATCAATTTGAGGACTAAACTTTTAGGAAAACAAGGGTCAAAGTTTCAGGGCATAGTGTGGGATCAAAGTTTCAGGGCATAGTGTGGGATGCAGCTATCATGCGTGCATCACCACATGCTGCAGCGAAGGTTTCCTGCCTGAGAGCCTCCAGTACAGGGTCCAGTAATGATAAAACAGGTTTTAACAAAGGTGAAATCTGCTTTGCTGACACAGATCCTGATAATGCTTCTGTCCTGCAGTGCTTGCCACGCTCCTCTCTGGCACTGTGCCTCCACTGTCTCCTGCACAGTAAAATTCTGTTCAGAACAAAACATTAAAATGTGTTGAAGGTACAGAAGTGTTAATAAACCAAAACAGGGGCTGGGGACTGAGCTATCCTTGCAGGCAGAAGGCCTCCAACATGGCATAGCACTGAGCATCCTGCCTGACCTTGAACTGGGGGAGATTTTGTTGCTGGCTTTTTGTCATTTTAGGACCTGTTCAGGTAGGAGGATCAAACCAAGGTCCCTAGCTTAGGACTCCTCACCCTGGGTTTCCTCTTCATTCAGTGACAATTTGCACCTTCCCAAGGGTCACCAGGCCCTTGGGATCATTTGTCTTCTGAAGGGACCTTCTCCTTCCACTGAGAATTATGGCCATTTATCGGAACTCCAGTCCTCACTTTCACACACGTCAAAAGTGCCTGAAGTTAATTTTCAGGCTTGACTTTTTGGTCATCAGCACAGGGACTTTTTTTTTTCCAGATGAATCTGAATCTAACCCAAATGCTATCTGGTTGATTTAGCATAGCTCTAATTCTCCTATTCATTTCCTGAGTAGTGTCTTTTAAAAAGTCCCCATATTCTGGAAGTAAAAATCAGAGCTTGAGTTTAATTTTTTTTTAATGATTTTTTAAGATAAACTAGTAACTTTTATGGCCTTGCTCTCTGATTCCGTGAAATGGAATTAATGTCTTAGCAACACTGGACTTGCTCTGTCAGTTCAATAAAAGTAATGTGGACAATTTCAGTCTATTACTTTTAAATTAACTCAGCCCATATGACTCTTCCTAATACACTGCCACCTTGTGAAAAACAGGGTTGCATTTTATTGATTCATGTGATAGATGAGAATATTAAGTGTTCCCTGGCAAACAGCACCCCAAACAATACGAGGCTTTTAGGCATGCCAGGACTGGGGAACTAATTACACTGAGACAGAAGAGGTTATTTTACTCATATGTTGTAAAATGGAAAAAATATTAAAGTAACTTTTTAACTTATAAAAAACACACCACTTGTATTCCATCCCCCCCCCCCCCCAGCCTTGCTGATAGTTTTTTGTCTTGCCATATTTTGAGTCCATTTCTGAAAATACAGAATCTAAGAAGGTCATTGGGGAGTGAATAAGAAAGAAACCGAAGCAGGGAAAACCTTAAACCAGTGAAAATATGAGGAAATGAAAAGAGGCCCTTGTAACACCTGGTATTTCAGTGCATCTACTAGCCCTGTTTCCCACAAAGGGAGAAGGATGAACAGGTATTGCCCCTTCAGAGATCAAAACTTTTCAGGAAGGTTGCTTGTTAAAATTTCACTTGGTGAAAAATGAAGTCTGAAAAGCTGGTGTGATGATCCTTTGAGGACATTTTAGGATAATTGTAACAATAATGCATTAAAATGTCACTAGGGGAAATGATTAATTGGAATTGCCTTCATTTTTCTCCTCCATTTGCTTGCATTCCTGTCCTTAGTTCCTCATATAAAAAATAAAAATAGTAACATCCAGTCTTAGCACTATATATGAAGTCTTTTATTACTGCAAAGTGACATATGTGAAACCTTGCTACTGACATTCATGGACTTATATGCCTATGACTTCAATTGCTTTATTAATGTTTTGGCTTTCAGCATAAAAGCTAAAACACTGAAAACCACTGGAAAATTCTGGCCGTGGCAGTGACATTTTTCATTCTGTATCAGGAAGTGTGGTAGCTTGTGTGCTGGCTCTTGCCTTGCTCTTTACAAGGCAGAGAACCTAATTTTCAGTTATTTTTCTCTCAACTCTTGTCCTCACTTAAGAAGGACTAATCCAAGCCGGCACACTATACAAAACAAAGATCAGAGGCAGAGGTGACCTGTGTTCTCAAGGCTCAAAAACACAAGCAAAGCGGGAGTAAATGACAGACAGATATAATAGGAGCAAGAGAAATTGGGAGTAGGAAGCTATTTTCATGAACTCTTGGCCGTGCTCCCTGAGTAACTCCTCCAGATGATGAGCTTCAAAATAGGCTGCTGGACCAGCATCCTCAACCTAACCTTGTGTGGGTGCATCTTCCCTTTGTGTATTTTCCTTTACACAATCTGTATAGCATTCAGGATTGAAAACCCATCCTAGTATTTAAAAAAATATGTGCTTCTGTATTTCATCATAAGAACTAGAGGAGAGGGGGGAAAAAAAGAAAGCAACGTTACAAATAAGTAAAATAAGTAATCTGCTTGTTGCTTTAGGCATGTTTCTGCTCATTTTAGTTTGTTGTCATTCAGTTTGATTCACTGAACTGATTCAATTTTAATGGTTCACTTATGCATGCAACTACCTGGAAAAAAAGATAAAAAAATGCCCCTAAAGCAAATCTTACTGAGATTTTGGTCAAAAAAGGGATCATAAATAAGCAGAAGCAAGAGCAAAAGCTAAAACAATATGGCACACATCAAGTAAAAAGAAAGTACAATATGTGAACTGAGGAGCAGAAAACAAACATGAGCTACAAAATAGAAGTTAAAAAATAGTACCTAAGGTAAAAAATCAAATTCAATATGTTTTACAATTACACAGGAGAATGAGTTTCTTCAACCTTTATATTCTTTCTTTATTCAGTTAATTTAAAGACAACAAGGCTGGAAGGGCATCTCTTCCAAGGCACCAGCAGTTTCTTAGAGTCCTTCCTGAATGCCGGAAAATTTAGCAAGGGGGAAAATTGCATATACTAAGAATATAACTTGATGAATATGTTGTGTCACATACATACCATCTGTGAGTTATTCTGATAGACAGAACAGCTTGTCTGCCAAATCCTAAAGCATGGCTTTGATTAGTGCATACGTTGTACGATAATCATCTTGGGGAATTTGGGTGAATTAAAGTATGACCTTGAACTTGTACTTTTAAAGGTCATGCCATCTAGGTCTGGAAGGGTAACTCCCTACTCCTGTAATTAGGTTTTTCTGTAATGAGTGCTGTAGAACAGAAGTTTTCACAAATGAGGCTGCCATCAGTTACCAAGGAGAGGAGGAACGACATCGGGCTATACCTCCCAGAGAACAGGGACGGAGGGATTTTTACCTGCAGACTTCACAGTGGTTGTAAAATAACATGTGTTGTATCCAGTGCTTCATACTGGGGGAGAGCAATGGGAAGGGAAGTTTTGAACTCAACAGGGTTGCAGCCACTCAAGGAGAGGTGTCCTGTGCACATTCATTAATTATCTACGTAGTTATGTCAATCATCTGCTTTTGTGGTGGTCACAGTGTTCCCTACTTCTTGGCTCCATCGCAGGCACTTACACGGTGGGAGGATGATCAGCATCTCACAGATTTGGTCCTTGCTATTCTGGTTTTAGTACTGTTGGAAGTTAATTTAATATGTTATCATTTACTTAAAGTTGTTAAATGTTAGCCTGAGTTTAAAAAAAACCCTCGTTTTTGTGCAATAACATGATTCAGCTGCGATGGCTGCTGCAGTAAATGTCTTATAAAAGAGGTCCCTTCCTGAGCTATAGTGCCCATAAATATTAGCTTTATTTTTATAAGTAGTTGCTTTTTCAGCAGCAGAGTAGCTGTAACCATAAAAATGCTTAATAAGAAATGCTTTCTCAGTTGCCGTTTATATTGTTAAACATTAAAAAAAAAACATTTTGCATTTCCTGAATAGCCCTTAACATTAAATGTAAGTTCTAAGCAATTGTTTTTCTGTGGTCTGGGGATTTTCTGCAAAATGGCTCTGAGCATGGAAGGCTTTTTTTTTTTAATTTTGAAACTGCTGAGCAGCTTTGAGTGTTGAAGATTTAGATTTTGAGAATGAAGACACTTAAAAGAGGCTCTGCGCG
>JAOXNO010000003.1:7382791-7403855 GCA_028565335.1 Limnodromus scolopaceus
TTGCCTTTCTTAGTCCTTCCATGGGTGGAGAATCTCGGCACTTTTCTGATGTTCTTTGATAGGTATAAAAAGCTGCGAGTATTGCTGGCGACTCTCTGGAAGCAGGGAAGAATCCTGTTAAATGATTTGTGACTCATCTAGTGCCACTTCTCTGTATTCAAGGTTTAAGAGCTACCCAAGCCTGGAGAAACCTTTTAAGCGTAGCAGAATTTCAGAGTGGGTAGGGCTGGACTCACTAAACTCTGCCATTTGAGTCCAGTCCCAGGGTATGTTGTGCTTTGTATGAAAAGGAAACAATCCGAGTGAATCCTCTACAAAAATTGGATCCTACCTTGTTCTCTAAGTGCAATCGTTTGTAATCTTTTGCAGAGAGAGAACAAAATCTATTTTTAAAAGTTTCGCTCTGTGTGTTGGAATTGTTTATTTTGGAGTCTGCATTAAAACAGCAAAAAAACGGTCATCAGCTAGGAACTTATCACTTGATAACCAGAAGGCATAGTGAAACTGCAAAACTCATTTCTATTGTTTGTTTGATTTGATTCTATAAAAATCGTGACAATGAACACAAGCAAGCGTAATATATTCTTTCATTACGCTTCCATATTTATTTTATATAACAGGCAGATAAGTATGTCTCTAGCAGTTTCCCTTTTTAAGAATATTATTGTTGATTTGAATATATATATATATATATACACTTTTTTAAAAATTATGTATAGATAGTGTATTTTCATTTTGGAGGGTTTGGTTTCACACATTTGTGTTTCAAATCAACACTGTATTCATCAGAGCTTGTGATCTTTCCTGAATAACACCTTCAAAGAAAAACTTTACTTTTAGTGTCTTGCACAAACGTCTAAGTTTCTTTCAGGCACACAGGGAAACACTGTAGCTCTCCTGAGTAGGAGATGCGATCAGAACAAAATCATTTCTGATGTACCATTAGGTTTCATTTGCAGAACACCCAGAAGATCACCACATAGAAGCTATGGTTGCTTATGTTCTCCATGGTGACTTTTATAGCATCAAATCAAATAGTGTAAATGAGTTTTGTGGTTTCATTGCTTCTATATTCCCCCCCTGTTTTTTTGTGGAGGGTGCAGTAATTGCCACAAATTCTGCAGAGAATTTGCAATCAGACATATTTTCTGTTAGAATAAGGTGGCCCACATTGAGTGCCTTTGCCAGCAATAGATCTTGGCAGCAAGTCCATAGGGAAAAAGTTGTTCCTGAAGCTCTTCCTGGACAGGAGACCAACTCTTAAAATGAACAAGCAGCAAATGCAGATACAAGAGCATTAGGGTCATATACCATAATCCAGTATGAAAAATGCTACAGCTCTAACTTCCAATGACTTTTAGATGCTGCCTCAGCCACAGCACAGTGTAAAAGAAAAGAGAGAAAAGGTTTAACATATTCCAGTTGGGACAGCATGGGAAATGTGAGTTTCCAGAGATAGATCAAGGTGTTAAAGTTAGATCCAGTTACACGGGAGACTAGTTCTGTGGAAGACCATGTGTTGGGAGAAAATGTTCTAGTCCAGAATCAAAAAAAAAAACTTTCTAAAACTCAGTCTTAAAATATGCACTCAGCTCTAGAATAGCAGATGCTCTCTGCTCCAGATGCAGTATATTGGAAGAAGTCTGCATTTTTTCAGTTGCTGCTAAAATAACGTCTATAACATTTCAGACTGGAGACACTTTGCAACTCAGGAAGAAGTTCCCCAGATGGAAGAATGTGAATTATTTATGCAGTGTTTATCTCAGGGTTTACTTCCCATCACAACCAATTAAGGCTATTTCATTTCATTAAAACTAACATTTCCACATTGGGGAAATCATTTATCTAAGGAAAATGTTATAGTATCCACTACTTAAAAGCTGGGAAGCTTCCATCAATCATATAGTCTCACATTCTTCTAAAAACTTTCAGGATGGGAAAGTAAAGACATTTTCCTATATTAGGTCTTGCCAAATTGAATTATAATTAATTGGATTTTAACAAATTAAGATACTCATTCTTTTCTTCCTACGTAGTAGAAAATGGGCTTCAGAAGTGGTGCCCTGTCACCTCAGTCTTGCAGTCCCTGGACAAGCCTCAACTTATTTTTATCTGTATTCACAGAGCAGAGAAGGAGCATTTGCTCCCACTGAATTGTCTTAAGACGTTTTTGCATGAGCAAAGACCAAGATCAAGCCTCACAGAAACAGAATGTATTGTGAAATAAAATTGGCAGCTTGATATGTAATTCTGCATTTAAAGCGGTTGTGTTTGCGTGGCAGTGGGGAATTTACTGTAATTCTTGTCTTTGTTCCTCTCCTGCTGCCAGTGTCTGAGTGTGCACCATCGGGTGTCTGTGATAGCCACAGCATTAAACTGAAAGGTCGTCATCTTATTAATTTTAGAACTATTTTCCAGTTGAGATACTGCCAGGTCTCACTGAGGTTTCAGGAGATTAGATTAGATGGTCTTCTGTATAGACCTGCTCTAAATGAATTGCATCAGGCGTAGGGAAGAGGGGAAGGGAGAAAGAGAGCCCATTACTGTCATTTGACAACTTCATTTCAGTTCTTGCCCCCAACAATTATAACTCCTAGAAAAGCCAAATTTTGGAATCTGAGGAGTTAAGGTCTGGTCAAACAAATCACTGCCTGTCACTGCTTTTTTAAAAGCCTAGAGCGACAAGGATGCCAATCTTTGAAATATGCTAGGAAAACATGGGCAAAAATAACCAAAATAACAGGTATACAGTTTTATCTTGGTCTGTGGTGGGTTTAAAATTATAGCGTATGCTGTAGCTAACTTTACTGGTGGCTCTTTGTGTGGTCTGGATCAACAATATTGCTGTAAGAATGTTAAAATATCGATTTGTTCTTGTGGCGGGAGGGATGCCCGCATTATCTCCATCCTCTCTGGGGACAGGCATTAACAAAGGCCTCCGGAAGTCATTCAAGACTAGTTTGCAAACAGCTAAAATTTCTCAGAGTTCTATAAGGAGGCTGCAGTGGTCTAACAATTAGTTATTGTAATTTCATGCATTTAAGGGAAAAATAAACATTGTTTTTCACAGCATCCTGCTGAAAAAAAAAAAAGTCTATTGTTTCCCTAAGCTTGTGGGTGCATGTGTGTGCTTGTTTCTGTGGAAGCCCTGAATCTTTTAAAACCATATGCATAGAACTACTATTTCTTGGTGAGATACGACAAAATTCTGCATGTAATAAAGAGAATTTAACAGTGGGTGAAATTTCTTTAAATCATAAACTTAGTAAAATGCCTGACATTATTACTGTGGAGGAAAAGTTTATCCTTATTTATGCCTTGCTGCTGTTAACATGGAAAAGAGCAAGATGATAGTGATTACAAACTCCGATTTGTATGTGACTGTAATCAGGTTGTGATGTGTAAGGAAGGAGGAGGAAGTGTCACCTATGTTAAGTCGGCTCCAATAGCTTGTTATATTATGCATTAGGTCTTTAAACCATTTTCCCCCAGAAACATTTTTGTGTCTAGTTATGCCAGAGAAAATCCAAGTAATTTTTGCCTCTTTTTTTAAGGTTCTTTTATCTCAGCTGAACATACTGTGCAGAAATCCTGTGGTTTGCTGGCTTCTGCAGTTGTAGCATCTTTTGAAGCAGGCTCCATACCTGTCGGGCTGGATCCTGTACAAGCACCGAGCGAGGAGCCCGCCCCAGGTCCGGGTGCTTTACAAGCGGGTGGCTTCAGACTGAGCCTCCCGCAACGAGCCCTCCCTCTCACCGACCCTTGGTTTGATTCTCAGCATCCAACTTCAAAGATTCAATCCCTGTCTAGCATAGCACTGGTTTAAATTGTTTTATCTGTGTGGGGGTGAAAAAAAGGAATATCTAAGTGATACAATTAGGGCAATGTACCCAAACCTATTGATTGTGCTGTGTTACTCTGCTTGTAACTTATTGCATTCATCTGGCAGTTGTCAGGCAGCACTAGGCAAATACTTTACATTCTGAAAAGGAAATTTAATAGAGGCAGGACTCAGTATATGTGTCCGTGGACACTCTTGCATTTGTCTAGAAGATTAAATTTGATATCACATGCTATAGCTAGCGTAATTTTTTTTTGGTGTGGAGGCTGTTAGTGTTACCAGCTTTTGAACGTTTACCAACGGGAGTGTGGCTTTCTGAGGAATGGCCTGTAGCTACAGAAATCCCAGGTCTGAAACCTCACAGGGTGAGTCCAGACATCAGAATAATAAAGTCACTGTTTTCATTGAGGATGTAGTCTTCCTTTATATCCTCTCTTACTGATCCATCATTAACTGAAATCATAAAATAACATTCAAAGGAGACACTATCTGTACAAACGTATATCTGAATACACTGGAGCTGTGTTCCAGCAGGTCTCAGCACAACGGCTTTAGAAGCCTCTTCCACATCAGGCTCTGAAAATTACTGTATGTATTTATTAAATCTCAGTTAATTTCAGGGTGGGGAGACACGGGGATTTGCTTCTTCTCTTGATGACTTACTGACCCAGAGAAACTGAAGCTAGGTGTAATATAACTGTTTGGAGGGAAACCCTTCACAAGTCAAGGTGGAGGGCATATTTTAAGTCCAGGACACATAATTACATCATGCAGTGGGAGTCTGCTCTTGGGTGGCCGTATCCCTCCAGTTCTATTCCTGTAGTGGCCATAGAGGAAGTGTTTGTGATTGAACCTCACACACAGACTGTTTTTCTTATGTTTCTCAGACCTTCCTTCCTTTCCACAACAGGACTCAGCAGAACAGCCATGCGGCTTTATTTAGTATTCAGCCGGGCTTCAATTGTCAGTGAGATACTAATGGAAATTTATCGCACGCTGAACCCAAAGTGACATATATATATGTTAAGATGCTGTGTTTTATTGCACACCTAAAAATACTTCACTGTCCTTACTTTTTGAGCTTTTTTTATGTAAAGTCCTCAATCATTGCTTAAAACCTGGCACTTATGTATTAATCTTTCTCTTTTTTTTTTTTAATGTAACTTTTTCTAATGAGGAAGAGAGTAAAATGGAAATTTTTGATCATCAAGTTATCAAATCATTCATCTTATTTTCATTTGTCATTCAAAGCAGAATTAAGTACAGGAGCATTTCATGACGCACTGTCAAATGATGATGAAATTATTTGATACTAGGGGTCAGACAGTCAGCTGCTACAAATTGGCTTTATTGCAGTCATTTTAATTTCTGCTTTCTCTGTATAAGGAGGTGGCCTCTCCTGTGTATTATTGATGGCTGCTTTTGAAATGCTTTTGAGTGAACTACCATGAAGGTAAATGCTGTCTGACATGGTTTGCTTTGGAGAGCTCGTCATCTCTAAAGGCTTCTGAATGCTCCTGAGAGGTAAAATGGTGTCACGATGAGGAGACGAGTATTTTTATGCCTTTTGCTTCGATCTTTTTGCTCCTGACTGTGAAGAGGAAACCTTCTTTTCTATGGAGCGACTCGCTGAGTCACTCTATTCAGAGACCTCTGGTGACCAGAGAATGCAAATTTCTTTCCCTAGGCTGTTTTATTAGCAGTAAGTAATATGCAAGCAGGCGGAGTTTTACAAAAAACATCTTTAGGGAGCATGAATAAAGGGCAGCATTTTATATGAACAAGAGGTCTGCGTTTTCCTGATATTCTAGAGCTTTGTGTGTTACATAAAAGCAGGTTTATCTGAAAACTCTCTCCCCAGTCATGCCTCGGTTCGCTGGTGTGAGTTTGGATTGAATACTCTTTCTGTTGCCTGTATTTTCTCCTCATCAATTCTTCCATGGAATGACAGAGGGATGTTCTGGAGGGACAGACCAATTATTTCTCGCCAGTTAATCCGTAAGGATTATGGCATTTTCAGGAGTTCCCACTCAGCTATCCCACCCAGTTATTCTTCCTCTGATATGTTTTTCTAAGACAGCTTTCCCTGGGAGTGTGAGTATTAATTTTGCTTGTAAGAAAGCTTTGCTGATGTCTGGAAGAAAAATTTGCATACCCTGCCTTATTAGAGCAAGTAGAAGGGGCTACCCCCTAATTTTCTAAGGAGCTGTCTTTGAAGTCCAGCTAACAGGTGAGAAAAAAACGGCCTATTCCTCATCCACATGAGGACTAAAAGGGGAGTGCAAGGTATTTATCACCATCTTTGTTACGTTTCTGAGAGATTTAATAGTCCCCAGAATTGTTCATTTCTTAAGAGCTATGTGCTATTAAACTGAGGCATTATTTAGCAATTGGTGCTGTCTCAAGAGGATAATTACTCAGAAGTATCTATTTGAAAATTCATCTACTGCTAGTTGTATAAATGTCTACAGTGCCTGAAGTATTTAAATACTGAGAGGCTTTATGATTAAACTTCCATATTACAATATTTAACAGAATGGTGGATTTCCATTAATATTGTGTGTGCTTAGATCCAAATGCTGGTATATTCTCAGTGACTCATGGGAATCTGCACCTACTGATGTCAATCCCACTGAGTAAAGGAAAGTAGGTACATTGTGTGTCATGGTGCATCCCCATGGGCAGGAATGAATGCAGTACAGCTCTCAAGTCAAAAAAAGCCCCAGCTTACCTGTGTACAGCACTGCTGAGTTTGGGGGGAACAGGACAGTGGCTGAAGTTTTTTTTTGTCAGTGTTAGGTTGAGATGGGATGCAACGATCTGAAAGTTCCCTTCCAACCTAGGCGATTCTATGAAGTGGCTGGTGCCCATGCTAGGTGTGATGAAGTGCTTTGTGAAGGAGGACAGGGAGAGTCTTCAGTATGCGATCCATTCTTGTGAAACTAATTGGGTCTCTCTTTATCGTCACCTCTTCATTGCAAAGTAATTTACACGGGTGTAAAGTCTTTGAGAACCCGAGTGAGCAGTCAGGTTTTGGTGAAACTGGTCAACCCGCTCTAAACTTATTACAAGGGACTGGCATGTCATATGCAGACACACACAAGGCAGAACTGTATCAATCTCAATTTCTAGTTTAACTAGGTTAAAAAGAAGACTCTGAGTTTGCACATATAGTAAAATGAAGATTAAATTAGTTTTTGCCACTCAAGAAAGTGTTCCTGGAATCCTTACACATGTGAGCTCAGTGTTCAGCAGCCCCAAAAAGGCAAATAGGAAGATTAAAAATTGTTAGGAAACAAGTACCATCAAAGGAGAAATCTTTACTCTATGGTATATGTAGCTTGAGCAGCCCTGATTGCCCACCCTCAAAAATGCTTTGTATGTCCCCAAAACCTAGAGGACCTTCAGTGATACAACACAGCTTCCATGAGACAAGAAGCTAAATACTTCTTGTGATATCTCAGCTTGGAAAAGGTGACTCTCAGGACACATGATTACAAAGGTCCTTGAAATCTCAAATAAGTGAAATGGATGTTATGCTTCGCGATATAACAAAGGGTCTGAGCCCCAGGTGCACATTCAACAGAAAGGAACACTTCTCATGCAGTAAATCAAAGTGCATGAATTGTGGATTGATCTTGTAGCGGGCAGCAGTAAATACCAGTTGGAAAGAGGATTTAACAGTTTTGGACAAACCAGTCAAAGGATGATCCCTGTGCAGCTCCCAGCTCAGAAAGGCCTCCGAGGCTTGCTGGAAGCTGCAGGGGTATAGCTAAGGGGACAGTTGCCGTTTGTCCATGTAAACACACACTGTCTTGTTTTAACTTTCCCTTAGTGCTTGGTACTTGAGACAGGATACAGAGCTCTAGATGCACCTGTAGCCTGAACCAAGTGCTTTTATGAGGGCTCTCCAGGGCTGTATTAATGCAGCCTGGAGTGTCAGACAGCATCCACGGCAACACTGCTCCAGACAAGATCAGTGTGTGGCATTGCTAAGAAACTCTGCAGAAAAAGGGCAGATTGCAATAGTTTAAAAAACATCAAGATGCCTTCCAAGATATGTGCTTAAATGAGAAGGGAATGGAGCTGGAAAGTAGCAGATCAAAACTGATGTTTTGTAAATCATTGGTGGATGTAATTAATGGATACGCTCGTGCCACCCGTAACCCTTGCCTGGCAGTCTGTGTAAAGGAACCTCTTGAGAGTGAAAGGGCCAAATGATATATTAATGAAGGGAGGGAGATGAAATACAGTGCTTGCAGTTTCACCATCTCCTGGGATCTTGGGACCCTGTAATACCAGCACACCAACCACCACGTGACTGGGTGTTCTGGGAAGACAGTCATGATCCTGAGAGTGCTTTGACCTGCTCAGAGCAGCAGTGTGGGAAGCTACTAGAGCTGCCACTGACTTCACCTAAATCTTTGACAGCCCTTTGGTGTGAGAGATATGGATGCTGTCTCTTCTTTGTTTGACTTTTTCTTCCCCATCCCACTTCTTTTCCTTCCTATCTCTTTCTTCCTTCTGTTTAATGCGAGCCTGGCATAGTGAGGCCTTTCCACTGCACTGCTGTGATCCCATGACCAGTGAGGCAGGGAGAAGCTGTGCCCTGTGCCATCTGACAGGAGTAACCAGGTGTTGGAGTGGCTGATAACAGCCGCTTTCATTGCCTGTTTTCCACGGTAATGAAGTTGCAAGTATCAGTCACAGAAGCTGCGTTATCTGTCTGTGCGCCTCTTCTTTTCTTTTTGTTGTTACACTTTTTTTCTGCAGAAACTAGGACTGGACTCCAGAACTATGCTAGATTATCTCACCAGTTTTTCTGAAGAATATCTGTCACCGCATTTAGTACCATCCAAAGATTGTCCTTGTTAAAAAAAAAAGGCCCATTTACTAACAGAGATAGGGATAAGGAACATGATGATGCTCGAATACTTAATTGTTTATATTTGAAATTCTTTATTTTTCTGTACTTTTCTTAACTTTTATCCTATATCTTTAATAAAAGATTATAAAGATTTTAAATCATTAGTGTTGCCATGGAGCTGAGCAGCCTGGGTCTGTGCTCTGAACTCAAACCAAGTCTGACTGCTCAGCATTACAGACAGGGTCGTGTTAACACCTTAGCCTGTGACTCTTTATACTCCATTTTATTAATGTGAGTGAGCCAAGCTGTTGGATGCCTTTTCCCCTGGAGCCACAGGCTGTGCTGCTGGAGGGCAGAATGATGCTCTGGGTCACTGGTGAATACTGTTATATGAACAGGGTTCTTCAACTCCCTCAAGATCAAGCAGATGACATTACAGCTGTTGGATTCAGGTCGCATTCACCACCTTTTCTCTACAGTTATGACAGTGAGATGCATGCTTTTATTTAGTGAATGTGGGGATTATTAAGTAAACACAAGACTTTCTTATCTAGGGCTCTGATTACAGACCTGCAATATTTCTGTCATAAATTGACCTGGAAGACTTCTCTTAGCGAAGCATTAGCATTAGATGCTGACAGCCTTTGGAATGTTTGTGTTTGACAGGGGATGCTGTGGAAGGAAACCAGGCACGCTGGATTAAAGACTGAAGCTAGCCAGGGTGGAAGAGGAAAGCTTAAAAAAAACTGAAATAGGACATGAGTCATTTATCAGAGACAACCGACCCTCACCTTCTGCAGTAAGCACTGCTGCTCCTGAAGTGTCGACACAGGAGTCAGGAGGTGGTGCCTGGACATAGTTTAAGAGAGAAAATATTGCGATACGGGTATGACCTTTAAAACATGTTGGGACATGATTATTTTGTGCATCTGGTGAGGAGGACTCTGTTGTTCTTTTTCTGAAATGCCCCCTAGTAACAAACACTAGCTTATTAGTGACGTTCGCTAGTTGAGTGAGGAGAGTATTATTTTCTTGAAACTGGACATTTTGGAATATCCTCTGGCACTGCACTCGTAGGTGGTGGGTTATGATCAAGGCCGTATGGTTAGAGCACCATTTCCACCATGTCTTGTTACTGTGTAGTAAGTTAGCTTTAAAATTCTCTTTGAGATACCATTCCGGGTTTAATCTCCTTTCAATATTTCAGTGCAGCATATGCTTACCTTTTTCTAAACCTTTATTGCTATAATAGGAAAGTTTAAAATTTAAATCAAGGCTTTAACTTTAATTCTGTTCCTTGAGCCGTGGTGTATTTTAAATAGGTGGTGGTATATTTGAACAATCTTTTTGGCAATACCTTGCTGACTGAGACTGAGATTTATGCAAGTAGTTTTACCTCAGAATTGTGATTCATAATGTATCTTGTTACAAAAAGGTTAAACAGAAGAAATATAACTTTTATAGAACATAGGCTATAAACAGATTCTTAAATGAATCAGTGATTTGTAGGTTAATATTTGAATTTTTAACTTCAGTGCCACACTTTTAATATATTTCAGGCTTCTTGATCCAAAGCTTACTTTATATTCTGAAGGTGTGCAATTGTTTGCTGTAATCTCAAGAGAAGATAAGCATGACATCTGGTTCACACCTGTGGTTTTAGGGATAAGAGCATAGCTGCTTTATGTATTATTCAGGGCACTCTGTTGAAACTGCAAGGAATTTGACTCTTTGAGGCCCTTTGTCCCTAGGTTTTATACTTGCTGAAAGTAAGCATGAAATATAGGAGTCTTCTCTCGGTAGGTATTGAATAGACTATTTATTCTAACCTATGCCTGCTGCCAGAAGGGAAATTAGTTATGCAGGTTAATTATCAGATTTATGATAAAGACTTTACTTGTGCAACTCCCATATTTCATAAGTTCCATTGAGGCATTTCGTGCTGTGACACAACAATGCCAGGAGAGGCGAACGTACTGGTAACACCTACAATGGTCTGGTTTTGTATGGCAGGTGATACCTCCCCTGCCCACCGCAGCCCTGGCCCTGGGTGGTGGGAGACATGCTCTCTGTGTTATGTGACAGGGAGAGGCTGCACCATTTTGCAGCATATCCAGTTTCCATTCGTGGTCGCAGGCATAAACCAAGGGTCTGGGCTGGTGGGGACAGCGAAAGAATTAATTTGGTTGGGCACATCTAGAGCCAAAGACACCAGCAGTCTGGAGAAAAGCCAGCAACTGTCATACAGAAAACTGGAATTTAGATGGTGCCCATTACCCAGGTGAGTTGTTCCAACATGAGGTGCTGAGGCAGAAGAGGTGCTTTCAGAAATACCCAGGTGTGAGCCAGGGTGGAAATGTGACTCTCTGGTTTGAGACTCATTTCTATTACTAAAATGCAGAGCAGAAGGAAGGGACGAAGCTGGCACAGAGCCTGGCTGTGCAGGGACACAACTGTGCATGCCTCCCATGAGGAGTGTACGCTGAAAACTGTACTGAACCAAAGCCTGTCAAATTCGGACTCAAATGCCAATCTGGTTGGACTGTTGTGTTCATCAGGAGTCCAAAGAAGTTCAACATGCTTTAATTTCAACATCAAGGGGCCCTTAAAAAAACTGGAAGTGTTAAAGCTGAGAGGTTGTTTTATTCACATTCTGTAAGGTGATGCCACGAGCGAGCGGCAGAGTCAGATGCACCAGGGGAGTCTCGACACGGGATCTGCAGACAGGTACCAGCGTGTGAGCGTGGGAGGGGGTGAGAGATTTGTGTTTCTGTTTCATAGGCATGGAAGAATAACTTTGACATTTAGCAAAGAACCATTACAGAATGTGTTTGCAAATGGGTTTGCAGATGTGACAGTGGACAAGGTTTTAACTTCGAAAAGGCTGCACAATTTCTAGCACCTTAACCTTTCCGTCAGTTTTGCTGCTTACTTGAATGTTTTGATTCTTGCTGTGCTGAAGTCCAATTCTTTTTGATTTGTTAGTGTTAATACAGAATCGTGTCCTTAACAAGCTGGTGCCATTAAGTGGTGTATTCAGCTGCTCTATGCGTGTGTCTGTACATAAAAGTCAGTAAGGCAAGAAGTTTACAAATTTCTCAACACTGCACTTCAGATATGCGCAGACTTCACTTTCTATTCCAGTAAAACAGTCAAAGAATAAGGGTAAAGCAAGCTAGAAAATAAGAGACACAGTACAGAATTATTACATGCAAGGTTTTCCAAGAGACTGGGGAATTTGGGTAGGCACCCCATGGTGGGGAAGGATTTCAATTTGAGGTACTTATGAGAGATTGTGAGTTTTAGAAAGGATATCGGGTGCTTGCTCCTTGCCTATTAGGCCCTTTTGAGAAACTTGAAGTAAAACACCCACATTAAGCAGTTGCATTGGAAAAATCCCTCTTGTGTTCAAGCGGGAAGTCTGTGGCAGAACTAGTGCTGTCCCCACGGTGCAGGGATGTCCCACCTTCCTCCAGTAATCTCCAAGGTGCTGCTGAGACCTCTGATGCTGAGCACCCTGCTTGCTTATCTTTGGGATTATGATGCTGCCTTGGATAGATGTGTATTCTGCAATATATGGGAAAGCCAAAGTAAGCTCTTCTCATGGGCTGGTTCTGCTGTAATTGCCCATATACTTCACAGTTCATAAATAAAAATAACTCTGCAAGTGTACAGCCCGGAGGATTTCACATCCCCTCAGAGATAGGAATGGCCTTTCGCGCAGCAAAATGCTTCTGAAATGTGCCCCATCTGCTGCATGGCTTTGAATCCAGAGATGCAACAAAACTATAAATATCTCAAAATTTGTTCTGAGGCATTTTGAAGATCATTAGACCTCATGGAAGAGCTCGCCTTCTCCCATTTTATAAACAAAAACCAGAAACAACCCACCACGAAAAAAACCCAAATAAACCACACAGGACATTCTGAATTCCACAGTACAAAAAGAATAATTTGCGCTAAGATGTGAGCTCTCAGAGGAATGAACACTTGTGCTAGTGCATCTTTAAAGTGAATGGTATATGAAATTGTATTAATCACACATGCTAGAAAAAGTGTGCTTTTGTAGGGTTTAGTTTTAAAGTGCAGCTTCTTTCTTTTCCCTGAAGAGCACTGGAGTGTTTTTGCTGGGAAATCCCAGCAGTTCTTTCCATTCTGGCAGCACTTCTTGGTGTTTAAAAAGTAAATGGATTCTTGAAAGACAAGCTGAAGTAAGGACAGTTTGGGTATTTTGAAGTTTAAAACTCTTTCTTCAGTAGTTTAGTTCTTGTGGGAAGACCATGGGAAACAGATAAAGACGACAACAGTCACTTTTGGGTTGAGTTCAGAGCTATTCTGCTCATACAGCCAGTCCATCTGACTTGTTTTTAGTTGCTGTGGCATTTTGTGCTTAGCCACTTCCTAAATTGCCTGTTTCAGTTTTTCACCCCTGCCAGCAGCTAAGTATTGCTTCTAATTTTTCTGTTTGGACAGTTTTAGAAAGCAAAGTTTGTCTCTCGCTGAAATGGGAGTCTCAGCGTTGTGTGTTCCCACACGCATGGGCTTGCTCTCTTGTTTGGAATATGCCACGATTAGACAAAGCCGCTGTGGGTGAGACTCAGAACTACTCGATCAATAAATCAAAAAGTCTCTGGCAGAGTCAGAGTCTGGTAGTGGAGCTAAAGACCAGTGAAAGACCCCAGCTGACCTCCAGGAGCCTGGGAAGATGCCCTCAGGGGTATGTGGATGCGGTGCCTTGCAATAAGCATCTGTCCTGAACTCCCAACATCAGCTCTATGTCAGTTATGAGCTGTTTAGAAGTGGGCACCAGTGTTAAGAGGCCATACACTGTCTCCATGAGGTACTTTTCACTGAATTTCACTGAATTTTTTTTTAGTGTTGGAAGGGACCATAGGGATCATCTAGTCCAGCTCCCCTGCTGAAGCAGGATTGCCTAGAGCATGTTAGAGCATGTTACTCAGGACGGCATCCAGGTGGGTCTTGAAAATCTCCAAAGAAGGGGACTCCACGACCTCCCTGGGCAGCCTGTTCCAGGGCTCTTGTGTGACTCTTCCTTATTGCAATATTAAGCAAATGAACAGCAATTCCAAAGTTTTTTCCACAAACACCACTCCAAATGGTAGATTATTTCACACGTTTTTCAATTGCTTATCTTTCTTCCCATTTATTCCCAATCTTTCATAACTTTCTTCAAAAAACATCCAGTTAAAGGAGGGATGGCTAATGAACATATTTTACACATGAGGAAACGAGGCTCAGAAATGGGTAGTGATTTATGCAAGACAGCAGAAGTAGTAGACAGTGGAACTCTCTGGTAGTCTGGGAAGATGCGCCTTTGCAATCCAAGGACTAGTAGATTGTTGCTTCTTCTCAAGTTACCAAAAGACCTGATTCATAAGGAATACTCCTACTTTTACCCAAAAATCAGAATACTGAGTCTCTCATTTCGTTTTATGGGCTTCTTAATCTTTTCAGGAGGGAAGGAGCTTCACATTTTCAAGGTTTTTCTCACAGACTTGAAGGCAGCAGTCACAGTGATTTTTAAATTGCAGTGAAGGTCCTCCTGGAATCACTTCATTCCAGATCCTTGGACTTTAAGTGAAATACCGTATGTCAAGAACCCTCTGATGGAGGAGTATGAATAAGCAACACTGTGTGGTGTAATCTTTTATCCTTTTTTTATTTTTACCTCCTCCTCTTCTTGGATCTCTTCCATCCCTTGGACATGTGGTTCTCATCCTTTTTATGAGCTGACTGAGCACCCTATTGTACACTTACCACCCACGTTTCCAGAAAAAGAGCCTCCTAAATTTGTGAGTCTAACAAGATGCTGTGATGTATCTGGTTACACAGGTAAAATTACCACAGGATGAAGATATTTAAACATTTTTAGAAGATGAGAAACGGAGGAAAGGTTCAAAAAAGCCTCCTGCTCATTATGTTTCAATTCTTGTTTACATCTTAGTAGTAAAGTGTTAGTATTATAATTTCCTGTGTTTGGAAGGAGGTCAGATATGAAACAACATTTGTAACAAGGAAGAGGATCAGAAATGAGAGGCACTGCATGGGGAGGTAATAACCACGGCTCTGTAATTCAGGGGTCTTGTGTGTTGTGAAAGAGAAGACTTACTGCTGATTTTTTGTTGGTTTTGAATGATTTATAACACTTTACTTGTGGCGGAGTGTTGCAATCTATGTTGTCATGGAAATTCTATTGAATTTATAGTTCCATTTATCCAAAACGATTTTCCAGACTTCATTTCATGGTGAATCATATGGCTGTTACTTGGAGTACAAAGCAATTGCAAGAAAGTTTCATGTTATGGAAAGCATAAACACTGAAACCGTTATTTTCATATTATGGAAATACAAATGAATGCAACATACAGCTTTTTAGCATCAAATATGCCTTCGATGTGTAATGACTCAGTGTACATACATGAGGTAGATTGTCTTGTTTGGGATGGGAGCGGGCCTAAAGGGCATTTATTTCTGGCAGTAGAAATGAGGGAAGTTTCTGGCTTGCCAAGGTACTTCTCTGTTAACATTCAGGGCTTAACACTCAAGATACTGAGTGATATGGCCGTGATCCAGCAATGCATTGAAGCCCAGGGCAATCCTACGAGCATCGTGTTGCCTCGCTGTTCCTACTGGGCTGTTACTGGACCACTGACAGGTTTAAACGCTGTTCAGAGTTAGGTGCAGAACGTGCAACAACTGCCAACTTTCAGGTTGAAAATGACTATGAAATCGCTTAGTCTCTACTTATAACATAGCTACACCCACTGTGTTGTTTGTAGACAACAAAGCAATAATTAATGCTTACTATTAAAAAAGATTAAAGGGAAATTTAAAGGGAAAATGTTCTAAGGCATGCGAATGTCTAAATTGAGTTAAATTCTTTTATATCATTTGTATGATCTTTGCTCTTCCTGTTGTTTCAACCCCTTCCATTTGTTTCAGCCCAGCATTGTATTCATTATCAGGTTGCGATTACTTTAGGGTGAAGACTCTGTCTGCCTCTTTGTTTTGCAATTTACCCAGCACGCTTTTAGGCACTGTAAAATACTAAGTTATGACATTCAAAATACATCTCTGTACCTGCCTAACTATAGTTAAAATTTCACTGATGAATAATAGACTAGGCAGGAAAAACATGCCATTATCTGCTCCTGTTCAACTTTATCTTTTAAAAAGAATGCAGTATACTCTGTGTTATTACATCAAGCTCTAGTAGGAGAACTGGAAAACATCACGATTCGCTCTTCCCCCCCGCCTTTTCTAAGCAGATTTAGAATATGTTATAAATGATAAGTTTCATGGGTTTTTTAAAGAGAATATAATGAGGAGTCAAACATCAGACTTTATTGTCCCAGTGTACATCTCACACTCCAGTAAACACACAGACTGCAGGACAGTTATTCTGAATTTTCAGTGCTGCAGTGAAGATTACATTATGTCTGTAGAAAATTTTTATTCCAGCCAAATGGATCACATCACCCAGTTTACTAGAAATCTATGCACATATTTTAAAGCAGAAGTAAGTTACATACGGGCTTTCAATTAAGAAAAATCATGTATGATTCATAATCTTAGCACAGAATTTGTTTTTGTGTGAGAGGTTTCAAATCCAGCTGTAAAAGTGTCTGAGAATAATTTCTTTTTACAATATAAGCAGCAAAGGTACTAATTAAGAATTAGTATGTTCAGTGATTAACTCCATCATTTAAAGCAAACATTTCAGAATTTTTTATTTCACCACTCTGCAAAGATTTGCAATCTACCTGCAATGCCTGTGTGTTTTGCTCCTTTGAAAATACTCTGAGTCTCTAAAGCAGTACATAATAAACCACGTATCTGTTGCCTCTGCATCTTGCTGCCTGATTCATCAAAAAATTGGCTGGCCTATAAAACCTTTCTTTTTTTTACCTTTTTTTTTTTTTAGCTTTAAATTGCATGGTAGTCCTTGGATTGCTGGAAGGAAATGAGCAGAAACCTAATTCTGATGATCTTTTCCCTTCCACCAGAATTCCTGATACTATTGAATATTCTGTACTCCACATCTGTGAAAGCACAATGAGCCTTTGTTCATTTTTTAATCTAGAGAGAAATCTGCTGTAGGAGGTTGCGCAGGGTGATAGCAGTCCAATTTAAAAGTCTCAATTATTTATTTTTAAAATACTTGGCATCTGTCTGTGGAAAACGTACTTGCTTGGTTTCCAGTCTCTTAGAATTGCTTTGAACTCGCTTACATCTTCTGGGATCTATCAAATGCTCATTGTGGCTTTTCTCTCATAAGTGCTGAATGAGTTTAGCCGTGATAGTCTGTATTGGATGTAAACTTTCTGTCTTTGTAGTGGGGTAATAAGAGCAAAAAGATGTCATGCACAGGAATGGTGATTTCTGTCTGGATGCCTGTCTTGCCAAGCAGAGGAGGAGCATCCGAGCAGAGAGCTGGAGCCTTTTATTTGTGGCAGGGAGAAGTCATTCACTTGAATCAGGCTCAGTTTTTGCAAGCCAGTGACATTTCATAAAGAGGGTTTAGTCATTCAGCGGCAATTGGACTTAATGAAATCACAACTGATCTCTGGTGGGCAGTATTTCTCAGTAACACACACGTACATTTTGGACAGCCTGTCCTTGCAAGATCAGCGTGGTGGTAGCCCAGTTTTCCGTCAAAATCTCTTAAGCACGGAGCGGGGCCTGACATTTTGCCAGCTCTGGAGAGCACCAGATTTCTGTAGAGGTTGGAAGAATGCGGTTGAAGAAAAGTGTCTCTGCAGAGTGTAGGTTGACTTCAAAGAAGAGAGGATTGCTCGCTCCATGGCATGGTGGAGGGTGTTGTAGGTGGTAGGAGCATGGAGGCAAAGATGCTCCAAGTTGGGGAGTTCTTCAGGTGTTGGATGTGTGTGGTGTGTTCATTTGTGTAAGCCTTGTCAGCTGGAAAAAGGCCTGGAGTGCTTGGAAACTGTAATGGTTGGGCACTGAAGCTTCCTGGACAGAAGAGACTGGAAAACATGACATGGTTTTCCAGGGTGACTGGCAATTATCTCCTGGGTTATGGCAGAGTGAGGGTTTTCGCTCTAATCCTCTATTTTAAGGCACTTGTAACATTCTGAAGATTTTCGCTTTCAGTGAGGTTTTTTCAGGCTTAATCTGTGCTGTACAGCAAATCTCTCTCAAGTTTGAGTGAAAACAATTCTACTGTTTTAGAGTGTGAAGAGTGTCAAAGCATAAAGTTTTTCCATTAAAAACAGACTCTAGCCCTCTCCCTGCCTCAATAAAGCTGTGTAGCTGCAGTAGTTGTTGGTAGCATTTTAGGATGGAGAGAGTCTTCCTGTGAGAAAGTGCCATTGTGTTGCTGGGGACAGTTTGTTCCAGCTTAGCTTTATCAAAATACTGCAAATTTCAAGTTGCTTGGACACTACACGTGGTTTTTTTATAATAGATGTCTACAAGGCACATGCAAGCATACTGCTGTGTTGCACATCTGAGATTAAGGAAGTCCATGTAAGCCTTTCCCAGCCTTGTTAGTTGTAATGGGGCTAGATGTGAATGACTTATAAATCTAGTATATTGTGCCCTAGAGAACAGGACTCTTACGCCCTCTGGGACCTATGCCACCAGGATGGCTATTTGGAGTGCTCTCAGCAGGCATGTCTGGAGCAGAGCATTCTGACTGCAGACAGTGTCACGCTAGAGAAACTATAAAGGATATTTCAAGCTTTTCCATTGCTAAGGGATTCAGAGCCTTTAAAAAATATATATTTTTTAAATTTTGCAAAATAGAAGCTGCTGTGAAATCACATGCAACAATGCACAAGAAAATGATGGTGTACGGTGCTGAAGTCAGGCAGTGCCACAGTTCATGTTGGATGTGCAAGCTTGGATGATGCTCCATTCTGCATTTCACAAATAACATGTCATAATAAGATCCAAATTTTCTATAGCTTAAATGCCCCTTTGTTGCATTCTGTACAACCGCTTTGTACGTACCAGGCAGAGACAGTAGAAGTCATTTACATGCAAGATGCACCATATATTGTATATACTAATTATATAATAAAGAGTAATAATGAAAATTTTCTGGCATGTTTAGGCCACTTAAGTATGCAGTGAAATTAATTTTATGGTTAACTGTCTTATTCCTGAATTGTACATCAAGAACATTATGCCATCCATTGAAAATATTAAATTAAATATCTACTGATAAATGCATTCAAGGTTATGTATATCATGTATAAAAGAACAAAAATACTTTAGATACATTTTGTTGTAAATTGCAGGGAAATAGATGAGACCGTATTATGGAAGAGAACAATATGTGATCATGTAATTAGAAAATTGTCATAATACTAATGCTCAGCGGTGTCCAGGTGTGGTTTTATGATCAGCCTGAACCATGCAGCTTTGAGGATGTAACTTTACCATCATCTTAACATTGTTTTTGCAGTTTATGTGTGTGTAAATTATATAATAGCAACTCCTGGGAGATTCTGCTCCTAAAATGTTCCTTCTAGCTGTATGAACACATAAGGAAGCTACTGTATGACAGATGACGATAATTTTTCATACAAGACAGTTCCCCTTGACTTGATGGATGCAGAGAGAGGAACCACGCTCTTTGGAAAAACACCAGGGAGCAGTGGGAAAATGTTTCAATGTGTATGGTAATCAAGGCAGAGTGTGGTTCTTGATTAGTCTGTGAAATTGCACTGCTGAGACGAGGGATCTGAATTAAGCACTTTTTTACCAAAGCCCTTTGCACTGCTATCCAAAAGTGTATTGTAAAAATTAATTTCCTTAAAATGCCGTGAGCAAAATTGATCCAAAATGATTTTGGCATATGCTGAACTCACTCAGTGATACTTTTCTTCATAAACTCCTATGAGGACTATATAGTGAAATGTTTTATATAACGTATACCTAATTTTAGGCTTCATTTTGAAGGGGAGTAGAAAGTAATTTGTGAGTGTTTTGTGAGCTTTGTCTGTGCTGGCTGAATTGAAGTTTAAGCAATTCTACCTGAAACAAACTGTTTCTAATTTCTACATCAATGAATGGCTGTACCTTGGTCTACATTTGTTCAAAGCACAAGTTGTCAGAACCTGGAGGCACCACCAACTTTGTGAGATATTGCCAGCATCTCTGTATGTGCTGTGAATACACTGGGAATAGGAAGGCCAAAATAGGGGAAGAAAATTGCTTTCAAATTTTATGAAGCTAGAATGTGTGCCAGACAATTTTTTCATTTTTTGTGAGCCATTTGGAGTGTGTGTTTTCTTGCTGAAAAAAGTACCTCTACCTCTGAAGAGACTGATCTTCATCTTGGCATTTTCTCTATATGGTGATGTTTTATTAGATGTATAGGTACTTTGCCAGTATTATACATTACAGCCAATATATACAGTCAGAAGCCTGGGAATCAGTAAATATGAGTAGGAACATATCTGAGCAAGATAAAAGGGTATCATCTCATCTGGCAATCTACAAAATTTCAGAATATTGGAAAAATACTTGCATTTGTGAATCCAGTAGGGTTTGTCATGCAGCACAACCTTGGGAAAACCCAAACAGCCCCAGACAAGTTATCGGTGCCAGCAGAGCGTTTGCCTGCAGACGGACTAGCAGGAGGGAGCGATGGTCAGACCCCCAGTGTGTCAGGAGGCATGGACAGCCTCGGTTAGACCTTACAGCTCCGTTTTACTATGTACTGGGTGGCTGTTTCTTATCATGCAGTAACACTGTGAAATGCCTGAATAGGTCAGGTAATGGGCAGCAGAGAAGCAGGAGTGAACGTGCAGGTTCAGGCAAGAAGCCAGTGGCAGAGAAGCCGGATGGGTCCATTCCTCTTTCGTAGCCAGGAACTGATTTTTTTGCCGGAGTCAATGTGCATGAGTGTTAGCTAACTGTCCTGCAGTAGTGTTGCCCCCACAGACATGCCAGTGCTGGATTGTGGAATCCATCTGGGAAGATCCCTCACTGGCCCCAAGAGCAACCGCTGCAAAGACCAGTTCTTGTGCTTGGCTGTTACCATCAGGCACAGGTTTTTAATTTGTCATGTGTAGAGCACGCATACAGAAAATGTCACTAATACTGAATTTATTCTATGGAAATGTACACACCTGCATGGTATAATGTTGAGAAGGGAGCGTTGCACGTTTTAGATGTAAAACAAATCCCTTGGAGCAAGTCAAGGCTGATGCAGACGGGCTGACACTGGGGGCTTCTTTGGGAACAGAGAGGTTGAAGAACTGCTGGAGAAGCAGCAGGGTGTTAGGAGGGATGGCAGAAGTAGGGGCTCAGGTAACGTGGTAAATGGAACCAGAACCATAGAGGAAATTAAGAGCAGTAGC
>JAOXNO010000003.1:7403955-7452569 GCA_028565335.1 Limnodromus scolopaceus
GGAGGGATGGCAGAAGTAGGGGCTCAGGTAACGTGGTAAATGGAACCAGAACCATAGAGGAAATTAAGAGCAGTAGCGCCCTCAGGCCTCTGTGCGTTGCCCTTATTCATGGCATGTGTGTGGAGTACAGTGGGATTGTCCACCAGCAGAGTGTATGAAAGCAGCAATTTCTCTCTCCTCCTGTACTTGTGTAACTCAGGACATTTGCTGTTTTGGGGTAATTATTGTTCTCACCTGCTTTCGCTTTGGGTTTGCCTAATTATTGATATTTATTATTCATCCTAAAATGACATAAAAATATCTGGTTTTGGCTCACACTTTTTGCCGAGTACTAACTCTTTGGAAATAAAAGTCCTGAAATTTAACTGAAGCCAGGGAGAAGGCTGACCCTAACTGATAGTTCTGGATATCAGAGACTCATAAAAATGCATTGCTACAGAGACAGACTTTTATCTTACAAATTGCTTTAGGAGTAAAGGAATAACTCTAAACGTTGAAATCCTTTTCAAAAATTCTCTATGGTTTTTGAGATAAATATGTTTAGCACATTTAGCAGAGCAGGAGATGAGCCTGCAATGAGCAAAGAAATGAAGAGATCCTGGCAGAAAGCACGAAGTTTACCATCTAAACAGACCGGCCATACTTTTTATCCTTGGGTTTGTTATTAAAATGCATTGCATTGACTCTGTTCCCTGGTTACTGTCCCAGTAGGGCAGTCATGCTATTAATCAAGATGCTAGTTAAACAATATTGTTCGGCAGAATTCCTTTATCTCAGGTTCATAACACTGGGTTTATGTACGACGTGTATGCATTACCTCATTTGAAAGCTGTATGAATCAACGCTAATGTGATTTTGTTGTTGTTTTTAATTTTTACAGATGCAGATTTACTTCTACAATCCTGATGACTTTGACAGTTTTGGAACAGCAGTTCTAGAAAACAGGGTAGTAGGAGCCATGGCCGTGTTTTTCCAAGTAAGTTTAAACAAGGGCTATATCCATAAACCAAAGTGTTCACCAAGTACAATTTAATTCATTGAATTGTCTCAAGCTTAATGGATGCATCTGTTTTCTTGTTCCCACCTGTCTAAGTGAAAGATATTTCATATTGTCTAAGTGTGATTTAAAATGTAAATAAGTATATTTAGAAATGTAATGAAAAATTTTGCGTGAATTGTTCTGATTTTATAGCTACCTTACAGATGCAGATTGGAGAACACATTTATCATGGAACTTCCTTCACTGCTGAAGCACATTGCTGGGGTTCCTGGAATACTAACAAACCGACGTGAACTGGTTCTGTTTAGAGAAAAACTTAAAATTCAAATGTAGCTTGAGAGAAAATTAATCGATGAGTTTCATCAATCTTTTCTATAGCAGCTTCTTCTAAATTGTCATAGTAACAAGTTCTTGAACAAATCTGGCTTCCGAATGAGTGAATATATGCATCCCCTTTTTAAAAATGCATCCTCAAGAGTGTGACTGCTCGATAGCTCATTTGTTGGTTCGACACGCTTGAGAACTGCCGTGCGAGGTAGAGACTGCTGCTTGCCATGGCTGGCGGGTCAAGCCACGTGGCAGCGGTGTGCAGCAATGTGGGCTTTTTGTCATATTGCATCAGAAATTGAGTTTTTTCATTTGACTGGAGGGTGAATTGAACAGAGTGGGTTGGAGCAACTCCATACCACCACGCTGTCACAAGCAGAGAAGTGGCTAATGAAGATTTTGAAGTATCTCAAGGTGTTGCTTTTTCAAAGGAGAGGGAAGGGAGGAAGGAAGAGCAAGGGAAAATGGTGGTCCTCTGTGAGCTTTCATGCTAGCTTTTACTGTGGAAGAAGATGATCTTACTGTTATCTTTGTGAAGCCAGATAAAAAAGAATATGCAAGTACCCATATGTAAATACCTCCCTTTTTCTTATGATGTTAGAGTGACAAGCCTGACTCTGCTGCTCAAATTAAGTAGGGTTGTCTTTTTCCATGTCACTGATTTTGATCAACTGCTTTGATAAGGAGAAAAGGACAGATCCTTGTATTGCATAATTTGCTGTAACTCTGCTGACATCAGGCTAGTGGAAGTCAGCATGTTAAATTCATCACTGCTGAATTCTGAGCACTTCCGTGGCATTTCATGTTAGGGTAAAGTTGGTGGAGCTGTGATAATTTACAGTGGCATAGCGGGATGATTCCCCAGACTTCTTAATCTTGATGTGCTGTGGGAATCATTGGGCAAATTGAATTTGGCCTTACAAGACAGAAGTTTAGAAACAGAACAACCAAAGGCGCTGTTACTTGATTTATACCGCAGAGAAGAGCTGCGCATTCTGCACGTGTGCCGTGTGTTACACCGTGGTGTAAAAGGAGCGTGTGTTACACCGTGGTGTGCAGGACATGTTTTGGCATCGTGCGTCTGAAATTTAATTGCTAAATTACCCTGATGTGTTTCACATAAGCCATGTGAAACACACTGCCCCATGTCGCACCATTTCCTAGTCTGTATGTGACATTTATTCCATAAACCCTGTTTTTAGAGGATCTTAAAATTGTAGTGGGACTGTGTTTTGTATTCCCCACCTGCAAAGCCAGGTGCTGCACTTACAGCAAGTCCCACTCTGCACAATTCCGAGGGAGCCATTAAACTCACTAAAAATAACCTAAAATAGTCTGTAATGCCGTTAAAAAAAAAACCAAAACTATCTTTGATTGTAAGAGACCTCAGGCTCTTTAAGACCACAACTGAGTGTTGCGATCTCCTCAGGGAAGCAGAAATCTATACTTTTCATCATTTCTAGCCCTGCAGGCCACAGGACATTAGGCTGTAAAGTCTGGATGATGGTACAGCTGGGCTCCTCTGCTCCAGGAGCCATGAAATCTGAAGCCATTACTGATAAACAGTCTCTGATCTCTTCCAGAGAGTTGGGGGTAAGATAATTCTTTGGCAAAGTGACCCAGGGCCAACCTGTTTTGTGGCTGCAAGGAAATAATTTTCTTTTTTTTTGGTGGGTTTTTTCCTTGCCTTTGGGTTGAAATGATAAATCCATGGCGTGTGTTAAATTTCTGTGTGTATCAGGTCTTCCTTCTGGGTAGCTCAGCTCTGAGATGGAAAGATGCCAAGGAAGATTTGTAGGGCCCAAAGTCCCCATTCTGGAAGGGCACATGCTGAATTCTTGCTCGTGTTAAGTAAACTCAAAGGACTTCAGTGTGGCAGCTGCTCTTTTGGCCATTATGAGTGTTTTCTGGAGTTTGTCCCTTAGAGCTTGAGTTTTTGTACATGAGGTTATTAATTGGTGGTGATAATCCTTTGCAGATCCAGACTGTGTTTGACCAAGGTGCCAGTTTAGTTCCCTCAGCTGCATTCCATGTGCTGGAGCTGGTGAACTACGACTTGGAAAAACCTTTGCAGGGAGTTTTATTAAGAAATAGTTGGTTTTTCCTTTTGCCTTGCTCCCCGGGACACTGTGAGGATAAGCTTACCGTGGTTAGTATTTCATGCAACTAATTTAAAAGCTGTCTTTTAAAACTGATTCTTAATAGCTTTTGAATGAAATGTCCCTAAGATGTCCATGGCCACATTTTTGTTGGCAGCTTTGACTCTTCAAGTACTAATTTTATAGTTCGCTACTTTCCAGAGCTGAAGTCCCATCTCTAACTCATTTATCTAGAGCACAGCTTTAAAAAATTGTAGCAGTAGAGGTCATACTGTTTTTCACAAATACATCAGAAAACTGAATTGTGCATGCTTTTCTATGTAAATATTTTAATACAGAAATTATTGGATAGATTTGCCATTAAGTCAAGACTTGGATTGTTGCTAATGCGTTAATGCTGTGTTGGAATGAATGTGTACTGCACTGACTGAATTTATAGTCTGGCAGGTGTTTTTTGTTTGACTGATGTTCACAAATGTTCCTTTGGAAATCAGGTTCTCCAGCGAGTGAATATTATACTGAACTATATAATTATTGGTGAAACATTAAATAATTAAGAACCCTCTTTCCTCCTTTTTAAATAATTTAACTTGAACTATATAAGAATTTTCCTTATTGAATTCACTGTTTCAGGGGCAATTTCCAGGTAAAGTAGATTGGTTCTGAACTTGGATAATTAAAGTACTTGGAACTTTTTTGTAATTGCTAATTAAATCTATGCTTTTCTCATGGCTTTCATTGTAAACTCTCTAGATGAATTCTATTTCTGTTTGCATGTTGCAGGTCAGTTGACCTGACAAATAAAATAAAAAAAAAATGACGAGTTGAAATCAGGAAACAATTATTGCATATACAAACTGCTATTAATTGCTCATCTCTGTATTTCATTGTGGATAGACGCTCAGAGGGTCTCACATAAAATAGCACTGTGGGAACTCTGTAGCGGGTATTCTCAATTTGCAAATGAGATGAGCCGCCTGAAATCTCTAGCTGGGCTATGAAAGCTGGGGTTTGCATTGGAGAACAAGTTGTAAAGTGAGCGGGTATGTTGAGGAAAAGGGTCCCATGATACTTGGTCCCTTTTCTGACCGTAGCATTGCTTCAGGCACCGTGCTGGGGACAAGCATCGTACAGGGGAGCGCTGCTGAAAATTCCTGCAGGCTTTTCTTCTCTAGCTGTGTATTTGGGGCAGAATGAGGTGTCTGGCTTTGTAAAAACCAAACAGTAAACAAACAGAACGATGCACCCTGCTGTGTATTTCCTTCAAGATCCCCTCTTGCCCTCCTTGAGGCCACAGTGAGAGTAACAGAGAAGCAAAGTGACTTAGGAACCTCTGATCTTTTTAGTTCAGATTATTTTAAAAGCTATTCATCTGGGAAAAGGGGAGAAAGGAACTCCAGCCTGCTGATGTCAGGTATAATGCTCTTAAAGCCCATAAACATGCTTCACTGTGGGTGGGGTAATCAGTGGGAAAAATGGCTTTTTTCTTAAAGTGGGAGTGTCTGTGGAAAAAAGGCAGTATGTTTCAGGAGGGAGAGGGGATCAGAGTATTAAACAACCATGTGAGTCAAAAAGCTCTTGGTTTTTGTTGTTAAAGAGAACTCACTAGTTATTTTAGCAAAAATCTAAGTCTTCTGGAGAAGATGAGATCATGCCAATGATTTCAAGGCCAGGCTGGATGGGGCTTTGAGCAACCTGGTCTTGTGGGAGGTGTCCCTGCCCGTGGCAGGGGGGTTGGAACTCGATGATCTTTAAGGTCCCTTCCAATCCAAACCATTGTATGTTTCTATGATTTCTCTTTGCCTCCTGACATGTTTTTCAGGAGAAAACAATGACCATTCCTGTCAGTATTGGGGTTACTTGGTGTTTCTGAAAGGGAAACTAGCGCTAGTGGAAGATGTTTAACTTCACATACCCATTACCTCCCGCCAACAGTATCCTCTTGGTCTGCAGTGAAGGCTTCTGGCTTTGCAGGAACAGTGACATGGTGGTGGTGACACCCGTCTGCTTTGGGGACCAATTAACAGTTGCCTGTGGCTGTGGGGTTAGACCCGCCGGTCTGCTGGAACACGTCACAGGTCCCAGTCCAGCCAGGGCACTTCAGCCTCAATTTAAGTGATCCGAATTGGAATAGTTGGTGCCCGTGTTTAATTTCAGCCTGCATAAGGTTCAACTTGTACTTAATGATACTCTGGCTCTGAGCCTCGGTTAATTGTCAGGCTGAGCCGGTTTTGAGGCAAGCCAGGAGTGGAAGGGAAGGCCTAGATCTCTCACTGGTTCCCAAGTCATCCGTTCATATATATACGTGTAATACATATTTAGAAGTCGCATTTAAAATGAGTAGTTACTTGGATTAAATGCATTCAGACATATTGCATGGCTCTGTTTTAACCATCTAACAATATAATTCATTGCACACTTCACTACTTGCTTTATTAAAGCCAAACTTAAAAGTGTTCAAAACAAACATATTGCTTTTGCATTTGAAATATTCATCTTTTGGGCCTGCGGTAGATTCATTACGGGAGAGAATACTTCATTTGTTGATTACTGCTGTGAAAAGACACAATACTGATTCCCTAAGCACTCATCAAATATTCGATAGCTCAGAAATTCAGGAGGAGGTGATGGAATTCTTGCTCCTACAGGGAGGGCATATAAATCTATTTTATTATTTGCAAAGAAAACCATCAGTGATTAGTTACTGTATCTCAGGTACTCAAACAAATCATCTCTAAAGAAGTTAAAGTAAAAATGAATTTTAAAATAACTTTTAGCAATGCTTTCATCATTAAAATTATCTTCATAATGATGAGTGATGTCGATACCTCGATCACTCAAGAGCTTTAGCAGGGCAGGGCTAGATTTTTAAAGGTAATTAAGTACTTGGCAGGAAATATGCAACTAACAGTATTTTCAAAAGTAGATGGGATAAAAATCAAGGGTTTTACAAGTCTTTTACTGGGATGCCATTCTTAATTTTCTTTTCCAATACTAACATTTTGAAAGTACTAACATGTTGAAAAAAAATACTGTGTAGCACTTTTAACTTTTAGATCTGTGTGTGTGCTATTTGTGAGTAAGTATCTTTATATTTACTACTAACACACGTGTGCAGAGATTTGTTCTTCAGTAAAACAAATAGTAATTATGAGCTTGTTTTTTATAAGATTTTTGGGTAGTAGTTCTTGGTGTGCTTCGTGAAGGCCATCAAGAACTCATTTTTCCCAGGGACCTAAATGAGCTAAACACGGAAGAAATCAGTGGAACACCGTTGAAGCCATTGAATATTTGGCAGAAAAATGCTTTTTTCAATGTATGTTTCTCAAGTAGCAGAACTCAGATTTTCACTTCCCTAGAAGCCTTTTTCTTCCCTCTTCTTCCCTTCCATTGTTTTATGCATTTGCCATCATAACCAAATAAATTCAGCGAGTAAGTGCTTAAAAAACAGTAGCTAATGAGAGAACCATATCTGGTAGGGGACCAGGTTCCCATGTCCCCATCTCAATCCTGACAATTACCCTAATTCCACCTCTCCCTTACTATAATGCTTTTTGAAAGTCTATGCAAAACTAGCTTGATTTTAAAATGAGAATGGAGAGGGACGTGTGTGCTTTTCCTGAAATATTATATCCACCTACGTGAAGCATAATCAGTGCTTCAGTGTTTAGGCAATATCTTAAAGGTGATTTGCAGTAGTTCAAATAACATGTAGCATCATTAACATGCAGGGCATCATCCAGAGTCATTGAGAGTCTTTTCATTTATTTTAATAGACTTCAGATACATGTAAAGACCTTAAAATTAAATTACAGTATTAATTCTTTTAATGGTTACATTAAAACCCGTGATGTTCTATTAATAGTAGCTTATGAATAATAAAACTGTTATTATTGATTAGCAGTATTATTTAGTAATTAGTACAGGTATTTTTTTTATTATCTTCATAACATGAAAACGCATTGCAGGCTAAAGCTACTCATTTAATGCCTTTGGAAAGTATGATTTGTATTTGTCAAAGGGTATGCTTATGTCCTAGTAACTCTCCATTTAACAGAAGACAAGCAAAACAATTTGAGATGTGTTCTAACTCAGTCCAGTTTCCCAGCATTTTGAAATTGTCACAGCTGTTTAAAACCATGAGTTGTTATGAATAAAAGTAGTACTAGGGCCTTTAAATTGTTGAAGAATAATCTAGAGGTGCAAAGTGGCTACCCTGGCATATAAAGCCAAGTCAGAATAGGTAGATGTGGTCAGTACAGCACCAAGAGTATATTTTTCCAAGAGACATCCTGTACAATATATGTAATGACGTACAGTAATATGAAGCATCTCTGGAGCAGAAAAAGATTCTCCTAGTTTTCCAGGAAATAAATGGAGATAAAATTATCAAAAGACAAAAGTGATTTTGCATCACAGAGAATTTAAATATAAAACGATGAGAGTTTCTTAAAGTCTGTTAGATTTGAGTTGAGTTCAGTAGGTGAATGGTGCTGAACAGCCTCCAAAGATGGTCTTTAGCCAAAACACGCAAGTTTGGGTGCCTAACAATAAGTATTCATGTTGATCAAAATAACCTGCCCTGAAACCCTTTTGATTGGAAGTTGATTTTGGGTAGAAGACAGAAATTCATGGAAAATGTCTGTTTCTAAAAAATATATCCTACCTTTCGATTAAAGAAAACATAAATATTTTTTTTAAACTAAGCCCAAAATTCAGATTTTTATTTCAACTTCTGTTGAAAGTTTCTTTGGGAAATATGAATATTTTTGAATATATTATGTAAAAGAAGAAAGAAAGGGGAGAACAGATGGGGAATAGCTCTGTGAGTAAAATATATATATCTATCCAGTTTCAATTTTGGTGCTTATTGAGTTTCAAGTGCTTAACGATGAGAATTTAACTTTGGTCTGATCCATACCTTGCCCAGATTGGTCATGTTTCAGATGTTGTTTAATAGTAAAATTTTCGCTGTTTACTGCAGAGATTTTTTTTCAAAAATAAAGATTTCTTATAATAAGGTACTTCATTCTTTATTTTAGTACATAAATGAGTAGGCTGGGAGTACTAAACAAACAATTCCTAATCAAGTCTTGAGTTTAATAGAGAAATTTCAGAAGGGTTTTAGCAGTGGAGTGAGGTGATGCTGTGAGATGGGCAGAGCTGCATCCCTTTCTTGAAGATCATTGCTTGGAGCAGGGCAGAGGAGGAGGTAAGGAAGCGTCAGGCTGCCGGGGTGAGCTCTGGGACTTCGCTGAGCACATGCTGGGAGCACTTTGGGGAGCACAGGGAGGTGGGAAGGGGTCAGGGCTGTGAGCCCAGTGACATTCATCACTCACATGCTTCTGGGCTCAAGAGATAAGGAATTTGTTAGTGAGCTGAATTGCGCTGAAGAAACACTGGTCCTTTCACCCGTGGGGTTTTTTTGCCAGGTAATCTTCAGTGCTCCAAATTTTCTGTCCATAGACAACAGCACCGATACACACCTCTGCTGCTGGGGTCGCTGTGCAGAGCCCCCGCTCCTGATAATCCTCACTTCAAATCCCACACAAACACCAACAAAGTTTCTCTCGATTTGCCGGGGTACCGTGGGTTCAAGCTTTCTCGTTCACACGGCTGCCCATGTTCTTGCTCATCCATGAGCAAGAGCCCACCTGGCTGAACCTAGGGCTGCTCAGAGCAGAGGTGTGCTCACAGCAGCCTGAGCACCCCCGGCGAGTGTGCCCGGAGGAGCCAGGGACAAAGGCGTGAGCGAAAGCGGGGCTGGATTTGGAGGCAGACAGACTGACGGGGTGGCTGAAACAGATCGTTCTTGGAAGCAAACGCATCGTTCCGCTTCTGCTTTGCCTGTGTTCTGCCAAGAGGCATTTGCAGTCTCTAGATCATGATGGCTGCAACCTGCTGTGTTGAAACTTTTCTATCCACAGGCTGACTGTGCAGCGTAGAAAGATAATCTACCTTATGTGCACTTATCTTCCTCAGTGCCCAGGCAATCGTCTTCCTTTCTCTTCTTCTCTTCAGCTCTATGAACTCGTTCATGGTATTTTTCCAATAAGGCAGAAGAGCCTGATTTTGTCAGATGACCTCCAAAATGCAATACTTTCAATTAAAGCCTTTTTGTGAGGTTGAGTTTTAAAGGATAGGGGCTGTACAGAAAGCGGTGTCATGCAGTTCTTATTACAGTGCAGAGCGAAATACCAGAATGCAGAGAGAGTCTTTTACTTTATTTTGGTTTTAATCTCAGATACATCTAACGAAATGCGACTTCCAAAGTGCCTGAAAAAACACTAATTGAAGGTAAAAATTAGATCTTTTTTTTTTTTTCCCCAAATGCACTGTAAATGCTTTCTTAACTGCAAAGTCTGAGATCGTAACTTTTAACTTGTACTGTTGCTTCTCTGGTTTGGATGCAGTAGCAAGGAGGGTGGCCAACAATGGTGGTGGGTCCTCGAGTGACTTTTGCTTTTTGTGATAAATCATATTCCTTTGCTCTGCTTTATTTAATGGAAACATCATAATTATTGATGCTAGGAAGGGACTGCAAACTTTCTTGCTGTTGGGAGGACTTGGACTCCAAAGTTGTGCAATGCTACAAGTTTGAAAAACACTCTCTGTATATTTTATGGGGGCTCTCCTCAATACCTTGAGCTATCTGTCATAGCCATTAATGAGAGCTGGTTGTGTGCATTGCACGGGGAATAGATCTCTGTGCCCTTCGAGTTTAATGTTCATTTGAATGTCAGGATGACTATCTTTCAGTTTACAGCATTATAAATGCTTTTGACTTGCAGCTTTTTTTCTTTCCCAATGCTTCTTAATTGATTAATATATTACAATTAATCCCAAGTGGGATGCCATTATTAACTTGCTTCATTAAATTACATACCAATTTATTAGCCTTATTTCTCATAATTGTCCCCTTATATTTTAGCGTTTTCATTTGAGTAACTTGCCCTATGATCAGCATGCATTTGTGTATTCTTTTGCCTCCCTTTCCTTCCTCTCACCCTTAATGTTCAAAAGTGGAGTCAGTTTAGGAATATTTATCATGTCTAGTGTCAGTGTCTTAAACACAGTAATTTACTTGTGTGTGATTTTAAAATATCCTGTCTTTAAAAAAAAATAATCATTTTTGTAGCCACACTGTAAAAATCTTTAAATTGATAGAAAAATATCATGTGGAGTTTTCATTACCAGACTCCTGAAAATGACACTTAGATGTCTAATATGTAAAAATTACAGTTGTCAGTCTATAATCTCACCCCCTCTGTGGTTCAGGAAGATTGATACTCAGGAAGTCTGCTGATTATAACCATTAGACTAAAAAACAAATTAGTTCCCTAACTACAGTAATGCTTTTTGCATTTTACTCTCTGGTGTGCTTTGTCGATGCATCACTTTGTCACTTTGTCACACACCACAAAGCGGACCTAGAGCTGGATGCCATGGGAGCTGGCTCAAAGTGTGGGGACCCCCAGCCTTCACTTGCCCTTGTCTGCTCTAGGGAAGGGAAAACAGCCTTTGTAGAGTCTCTCTTTGTGTCTTTGAGCACTGAGAAGCCATTGAAGGTGGCTTGTTTTCTTTGCTGCAAGTACCTTTTCTCTTCTCTGTGTTAGCAACGATTGCTTCATCCCCTTCCTTCTTACATGTTCCAAATCTGCTGCATTTTGCCTTGACCTTTTTTGTTTAAGAATAAGAGCGAGAAAAAGAAGCTGGAAATAAAGAATCTATTTTTTGCTATCCAAGTCTTCGGAAAGTTTTGCTAGAATTGGTGTTAGTTACAGAATCAGAGAAGATGTAAAGCTGTACATTTGTCTTTTCTTTCTCCTTTCTCCCGAACACAGCAGCTGCCTCTGATAAGTCCCTGTTTTCTCCCTGTTGTCAAACATCCAGCCTGGATTCCAGGAAGATTTTTTTTTTTTTTTTTTAATGTCTGTCTGCCTACCTCTTTTTAAAAATTAACTTGTTTTCTTTTTCTACAAAAATCATCCTCTGTAGCCACCCAGGACTCATATCTCTTTGTCTCTCAGAGGACTAATCAGGTATATTACATGTGGTTTACATTCATGGGACCTAGATGGAAAAATCTAACATTTCAGTCAGGAAGCTACATCTCACCAGTCCACATATTGCCCAGTTCTGCAGGATTTTGCACAGGATTTGTGTACCCCTTAGAAAAATTACACTTGTTTTCATCCTCTGTATCTTCCATGAAACTGTAGAATCTTCATATGTCTCTGGTTACCAGTTAGTGTTACGGCACTTCTTAAGTGAAGGTGAGCACAGGATCTATTCATAAATGATTGCCTACTTTCACTTTGTGTCATAAAGGAGAGATTGGTTGTAAAGTCTGAATGTATTAAATAGATGGGCAAAATTGGGGCTTCCTTTGCCTTTAGATCTTCTGGCTCAGATGAAAAAGTTATTCTTATTAAATTTAAGCTGTTCTGCCTGAAGAATTATTACTGTAGTTCTCAGATATAACAGTGCCAAGTTTCTCCTGGTATTGGCAATAATAAACAATGCAAGCTTCAGACAGAATTTCCTGGGTAGCATACCAAATGTTCTGGAAAACCTTCTCGGACAGCAGCTAATGCATTTTTAATACAAATAAAACATAATTCTTTAGTCTCGTTTCAGCTTGATCCCTAAGGTAGAAAAAGTATACTGACTATGCATAATTTATGTATTTGTTTGAAATGTTTACCCAGATACTCCATTCACAAAGTCTCTTTTTGTTAATAGGTTGCTGTGAGACGTAAGAATCACTTAGGGCTCGCGTTGTACAAATAAATGGAACATGTTGTTTTTGTACAATCGGTGCGGTGGTTCCGTAGTCACCCTGTTTCCGCCTTCCTTGGCGCTGCCCACCCCATCCATCCTTAGCACAGAGCAGGTCCAGCTGAAATGTCAGTATGTTTTTTTCCCAGATCTATGTGGTGCACGTGAAAGCACGGACACGTGCAAGGGAGGGAAAAGACGTGGTGGGAGCAGAGGGTGCCACCCACCCTTCTGGGGACAGCGTGGATTGGTGTCAGGTTGGCGTGTCCATGTAGCACCAACCCCAGTTATTACCAATGATATGTGTGGTTTCCTGTATAATTCCTAAATGTTATACATGATGCAGAGCAAACAAGCAGGAAAGTATCCCTCAGTAATTTAATTATGATCTATCTTAAATTACTGTAAATCCAGTGTTAGAGGTTACTGCCGGAGGGTCGTGTTGCTGGTTTTTGTCATCTGTAGTTTCTGTGCTGCAGGACAACTGTGGGAGCGATGACTATCGAGGGTTGTCTGAGCCGGTGGTTTTCTTTCCAGGGGTCAAAGAAAGGCAAGGAAAGTAAATCAGAGTCTGGTCTGGTCCCTTTCTTTATGTCTTTGTACAGAGGCAGACATTTGTATGTATGGCTGATGGCTTAACTGATAATGCTGATGGCATATCACCCCCCAAAATAATTCTGCAGCCGAGATGGCGGCTTGCCCAGAGCAATCCTTGTATATGATGTTTTACCTCCTGTGAATCTAAATCAGAAATCTTCAGGTTCATAGGGTGGAGATGAGGGTGTGTAAACCTGGGAACCCTTTTACAGCATAATTTTAGTAGCTTTCAGACTTATCTTCTGCATCTGAGATTCACTGAAAAGCACACTAATCCAACTGAGGGGATGAGTCTGAAACGAGCTAAATGGTCCCAGTCTGAGTAATATTAAGCCTCCCTTTGTTTTAAGTTCAGGTGTGGTTGTATCAGAGTTCCCAGAACAAAACCAGCAAAGAAGCTGGGATGTGCTTTTACGCACATTAATCTCTACTGGAGATAGATGAGAGTCAAGAGTGCCAATCACCATCTTCTTCCATGCTGAAAATTGAAATATGTGTTAAATAAAGATTGCTTAAATCTGTTCACAGCACCTCTGAAGAGTGAGTTTTCAGAGGCTTTCAAGATGGAGCAGGATTTTTTCCTGTGAGCTTACGGTGTTTGCAACTGTTTCCCAGCTCTGGGAGCACTGAGAAGCCACAGAAAAGCTGCCTGGCTGATACCATCAGAAAAGCATTTAGCTGCTGATTGTAACCGTACTGTTTCCGTGCATCAAAAATGCATTGTAATGTAGTCATTATCAAGAGTAAAGAGATTTTCTGAAAGAAGGTATTGGTTTTGCAACATCTGTACTGTATCAAATGAAGCCTAACTGGAGATTTGGCAAACTGTTCTTTATAAGTAAAATGATGTACCACATTAGAAAGTCGCTTGGTTATTAGAAAGCTCAGTCTTGCTCCTGATAAAATGGATTTTTTTTCAGCGTAAAATTCATCTTTACTTGCTGCAAGAATATTGCTAAAAGAGATTAACTTTGGATCTCAGTGTATTTTATAGTGTGTCTCGTGTTATTTTAAGGCTGTAAATATATTAGCTGATCTGCAAGCTTCACTTAATTTACTGCTTTCTGGGTTTTTGAAGAAATAGGATTGTGTTATGCAGGAATCAGGGTGATTGAATTAAATCACCCCTTTTGATATTTATTTTCCCTCAGGATCATGCTACCAGATCAATATTTAAAAACAGCTATATGAGTAAGCGTTGATTAGAAAGCAAAGCTCCATAACCCTAGCAGCTAAGCTAGTAATTTTTTTGTGTGTATTTTATCTGTGGTCTGCATGGCATTATGCACATGCCTGTGTATTAGAAGCAGTCAACATAAAATTATTTCCTTACTCCTTCCTCCCCCCTGCCTACCTTGCCACCTGGCAAACCTTCTTTATCATATTTAGATCCTATAAAAACATCTAACATAATTTGAAATGCTCTTGTGTGAGACATGATTAGACTACATCAATCACTTTTCAAAGAATATTTTTTTTTCCTGCATTTTATATTCTAAACTGCTGAAAACACGTGCTTTTATATTCTGCTGCATTTCGTGGAAGACATGAGCAGACAGATAGTTCCCTATCTCGGGTGAACCAGTCTTGTTAAGTACCGTCCCAAAGTGCATACCAGTCAAATTAAACCTTAGGTTAACGTTTTGGAATGCTCTCCTCTTGCCAACTCATTACCAGTGATATGGCTAAGTGAACTATTGCCTTCTGCTGCTCCAGATATCTACAGAGATTTATTATATTTCAGCTAATAAGCTTACCTTCTCTAATAGCAAGCGGCCCACCCTGCCTTATGGCTAGACTTTTCTCATAACTTGGACCAAGAATTAAAGGCCAGAAGTAAAGCTGGCTTTTAAACCTCTCTAGGTAGAGCTGTTTGGTGGTCCCTGTGTTGTGGATGGAAACATCTGTCATTTTTGAGTCTGAACTCGCTGATTCTCTCGCCCTGCTCTGCACTCCCCCTCAGGTCGATACTGATACCTCTCTGTGGACAGATGGTGGTAGGAGAGGGGGGTGATGCCCGGGCAGGTGGCACCACCTTGGTGTGCTGCAGGGCCATATGGGCACTCGGGTGTTAGAGAAACGTGGTCTGTGTGTGCAGTACAGTACAGCTGGCTGCAACCACACCTGTCTAATAGAGTTGCTGAAAGGCTATATAAATTCATGCTGAGCTATGGAGATTATCTCCGTCAGCTGTTCTTGTGTCAGAAGCAATTTTTTTTTAATGCTGCGTTTATCTTGTAAGTGCCCAGCCTATGCCTACAATTTAGGAAATGTCCTCTTTCTTCCTTCATTACAGTTTGCGTTGCAGCTGGTGTTTTACCCCTAGAAAGAGAAGATGTTTTATGCCTTCCTTATCATGCCATATATCAAAATGTTTGTTGCCCCCCTTAAATCTGCGCATAGACAGAGCTGAAAATGCAGGTGTGTCTTCCCAGGGTGCTGGGATTACAGGCCAGTCTGCAGAGAACACGGGATGCTACAGCATCAAGCTTTCAAGCACTGGTATTTGCTGCCATTAGCTCTGGAAACCACCTCGTCCTCACAGCAGCCATCAGTGCTCCTCGTATGCGTGTTACAGCTGGGCTGGAATTCAAACTGTGTTGGGTCTCAGGCGTTTTGGGGAGAAATGTCTGTGCAACCTGCCAGTGAACATGCCTCTCTGTGCCAACCCTCTGAGGATTGCCCTTACAGAGCATTGGCTTTTTAGCTCGCTCCGTACCAGCCCAAACTTTTGGCAGGGGTAAGCCTAAGACAGGTTGTGGTGTCAGTTGCAGGTGGTCATATGAGAGTGGTGCCATGTAGCCTGCCAGGTTTTGAGAAGAGAGATAAGAAACTTTTCTAGAGGTGGATACCAAAACTGGGGTCATGGCAAAGCACGTGCCAGGAGCCTGGATGATCCAGCTGACTGACTGCAGCATTGGTGATAGGATCATAACCAGTGTACGTGGACACCCAGGAGTATCTGTGGACACCCGGCAGTTAAAGTGCTGGGGTGTGAACAGAGAAGGTTAAAAAGAAGTCTGTAAACATTTCAAATTAATAGGCAGGTTCTCCGGCAGGCAGATTCAGAGAGCATGTGAGAGGAGTGGAGATGGAAGACTCTTCCTGAGACATTCCTGTGTGCACCCACCTGCAGGAAGCGTCTTCACTGCTCTGGGTCAGACTAGACTTGTTCAAAGAGAACCTTTTGTTCTAACCATGTTTTAAGTTTTGTTTTAGATAGTATTCAGTTGCATTTCATTTCTTCTCTTGTACCGTTCTCTGAGATTTTTAGATTCTGGCAATTTTGAAGTTATATCCTGTGTAGGAGGAGGGCTTCCTGACCAGAGACAGAGCTTGGAAACCCCCTCCATAGATGGGTCACACTCCACAGGAGCACCGGAAAGCTGTAAGAAGCCCATGGAGCGAAGGCACAAAGGCTAGAGCATCCTGAGGAGTTCTGTGGCTTTAAGACTATCACCTACTCGCAGTGATTGAATAGCATCCACTTTGCCACTGCCGAAATGTAGAACATCTTGAAACAAGCGTACATGTCATGTTAGTTTTTGTATTTCTTTGTATTTCAAGAGGAAGAGACTGCTGCCACAAACTGAATGTTTCCCAGGTTTTTAATGCACTTGTATTCTAAGTGCTTTTTTTTTTCCTGCACAATAATTTCCCCATTTCCTCTAAACACAAGGCATGATACTTGTTGAAATGTTTTTGTAAGGAACTGAGTGAGTTGTTGGGTCATTCTAACCAAGTGAAAAATAAACAGCTTGACATATGATTCTCACTGTGGTGAGTAGCGTTACACCAGGTGAAACGGGGGGTTCAAGCTGTACTTTTGTTGCTGCAGGAACTTGAGTAGCTTAGAAGCAGCTGAGAAGAAAATTGCAGGCCACATCCTGCCACTTTTAACTCAGTGGCTTGAAGGAGATTGAGATGAAGACTGCCTCATCTCACCTGCTTCTCGGAGCTCTGCTGGTACCTACCCTGGCTCAAAGACTTATCTCTTGGTGCACCTTCAATGCGCACTAGCTATGGAGTCCTTGGCAGTCCTGCAGCTCCCACTCACCACCCTCAGTAGCTGAGGTTATTTCTTTTCCCTATCCATGAAGGACATCCAGATGAGGGTGGAAGGGCTTGAGGACCTCCTTGGTGGTGCATGAGGAGGTGGCAGAGCCATGCAAGGCTGCTTGAGGGGGTATGTGGAGCGGTTCGGGAAGAGAAGATGCGGTAGCGTTGGAGGAGACAGAAACAGCTCACTGGGTGGGAAGAGAGAGTGGGGAGGATGTGGCAGGTGGGCGATGGAAGAGGGAGGCAACTCAGAAATGAGAGCGGAGGCAGAAGTGAGGAAACTTGGAGGATTAACTGGTGCTTTCTGCCTTAGGTACCGTGAGCACTGAACTGTGCAAGTTCATAGCATTTTGCAAAGCTGCACCCATCTGCAAGAACTTAAATGTCACTGAAAATTTACAAAAGATAAGTAAAAGTGGAAGAACTTGCTTGAAAGAGAATTACAAATACAAAAATGTACCATAGTCGACAGGCTTGCCTGTCCTTTTGTGCCAGAAAGCTATTGATGAACACCACTGGTCCAACATTGGGTTCTTGCACTGCAAAGATGCCTGGAAGCCCGAGATCCCTTCCAGCCCGTGGCTGCTACATTAGACATGGGGAATTTGCTGTAGCAAAAACTCCTGCAGCAGTTTCAGTAGACCAGTTCATACCAGCCTCCTTAAAAATAGAGGTAAAAGGAACAGCCAGCAAACTACATTGGAGTTTGATGTTTCAAAGCAGGAGATTAAAATTCTGCACTACAACAATTTGCTTTCACTGGAATTCTAATTTAATTGTGAACTGAGGTGTGGTTGTCATTGGGAAGTGGCTGTGTAACTTAATTGACATTTCTGCATCCTTTGTGTTTGTGACTCATAGATGCCGGCTTGAGTCATCTGGTACTGGCGGGCTGGAGGGGGCCGCTGCTATTGTGGGGAAGTAAGCCGAGGGCAATGCTGGGAGAGAAAAGTGAGGACTTTTCACGTGGAATGAATGAAAGATGTTAGGAAGCCGAGATGGCTCCTTTTCTTCACTTTTAAGGGGCGATTGTTATGACCTCTCTCGCCAAAATCCTTTGTGTTGGCTGGAAGAGAGGAAGAAGGCTGGAAATCTCTGCTGCATCCCAGGCAAGCTTAGCTGGAGCCATCAAATTACAAACCTCTGCAAAATGCTGGGGTTCCAGATGCCCATCTGAGCTGTTCCCTTCTGCCCTTTGCTTTGCCCAGCACATTTTATTTTCTTTCCAAAAACCCGCAGATATTTTTTTCTCAGTTGCACGTGTTTGTACCAAATTCAAGGCAGGAGCAGAAGTAAATGAAAGCTAACTTCCATTCTTGGTTTCGCAGTTTGGAGTTTAGCCTCTCTGAATGTGTGAAGCTCTATATCAAAGAGTGGGTGTTGTGGGATGATCTGGTTGTAGTGCTTCTTATATTTTTTTAATTACACCATTTCATTTTCCTCCCTACTTAGGTCAAAATGGTTATTTTTACCTAAAGACTCCCTTAAATTGGGCAGATTGTGGAAACTCTAAAAGAGACCCAACTCTTTTTTTTTTCTCTTTTTTTTTTTTTAAACTCAGATGGTGAGAACAGTTTATAACTGATGGCAGTTTTTATAAAATAGCCTCCATCCTGATAAAATGTTACCCCCTGGTGTGTCATTTTTCCAGCTGAACTGCTGGTAGGATTGAGAGATCTTGCACACTGCTGCTTAAATAAGTAGACTACATGCTCTATGAAGAAATCATATTATTTTCTCAAAGGAGAACAAGTAGGCTCAGTGCACCAAAATTGCTTTAAATAAACTTGCAGCTACTCTAGCCGTTTTTTGCGCAGCTGCAGATGGTACAGTCTATCAATCAAGCTTTTCCAGCTTTGAGAATCTGCCACTGAAGCTGTCTCTCCTCTGTGTTGCAATTACTTTTTTTTTCTTTTACAGAGCTTTGTATCTTAGATACTCTATTGCTGCTAATCAGATTGTGCTTTTGGGCTGCAGATATCTTTTGTTTTTCCTCGGATATATGCGTAGTAAGATCTTTCAATAATTTCTTAGTTGAATGTGCCTATTCACTTGCAGTAAATTAGCTGCATCGTGCTTTCGAAGTGCAAGAATACTTTGGTGAAATTAATGCTTGCTTATCAATGGAGTGAGTCAAAGTTTGGGCAAACAAGCTGCTTACAAAAAGAAAGGAAAATATATTGCTGGCTGTTTCTTCCCATCCTGCTGGTTGCAAATCTTGTGGCAGTGAATGGAAGTAATGCTGCGGGGGGAGGCTGCGAAGTCGTCCTCAGCCCGGTGAGCTGATCAGTCAGCTGCCAGCCTGTGTACTATACCCGATCAATGCTTCTATCCCCTGACAAAGAAACCCACTGTGCACAAACACAGCGTACTCCAAGCTGAGTTATTAAGCAGTAATTAATTCTGTCTTTGGGCTTCGTGCTCTTCCTTCTTTTGAGACAGTGTTTTACATGTTGCCTTGCAACATGCAGATGCAAATTCTTTGGTATGTTCTGAGGTAGCCTGGGCTGCCCCTTCACTCTTTTTATGACACTGATATTTCTCCCAACCTTGGGTGTAAGATTGACCATTTGTGCTTCTTGTATTTTCCAGCATCCCTGCTGGACATAATAAAAGTGGAAAAGTGGTGATCTAGAACCTAGTTTGTCCCATCCTTCTCCCAGGATGTCTGTAACTAGCTTGGGTCCAGAGGCAGCTGGTACAAAGCAAAGGCTGAGAGGAGCTGTGGTTGCAAGTAGCTGCATTGCACTCAACCAAAGATGAGGGGCAGCCAGAACACCTGACCCCAAAGTCAGTTCAATAGCTTTTAAAACCATTTTGGACTTTAAAAAAAAAAAAAAAAGGAAAGAGTGCAGCTTCCTCTTTGGCACTGCTAGTTAATATCTCACTGTAGATACCCTCCAAAGCTGTGATGAAATATGAAGTTAATACATCACTAGCAAGCTTTCAGTCAGAATGATGTATTATTCAAAGTGGAATTAGCTAGAAGGATCAATGCACACCCATTACTCTATTTAAAATAATCATTGGAAGACTCATTAACTTTTTTTCCCCTCTTTTCAAACAACATAGTGAATGAGACATCTAGGAACATCCCTTCCGCCAGCACATGCACCTCTCTGACTTCAGTATATTTTCATTCATAGCAAGATTATTAACACCTGAAGGCCAAAACCCAGATTTAACTCAACAGAATTTGCCTTCAAATCACTGAACCTGAAACCATTTGCTGTAGGCAAAGGCGAACTCAGCTGTAATCCACATTTTTAAAAAATCAAAGGTCATGGCAGTATCTGTGTGAAATAGTGCGTATGCCAGCATAAGGTTCAGTGTCACATCTTGCCTGGGTACCTGTTATTCTCTCCGATTTTACACATGAGTGGCAACTTTAAGTATTAAGGGGGCCGTTTCCATTTCTTGTTTTCCCTTACAAATACATTCTACAGGATACTTACTTTGGGCAGTCCATTCATTACACAGCAAATGCTTTCTATCTCCCAGCTCACCTCTGTCAGGCTGCAGGCTCTCGGCCAGATTTGTCCTTTTGCATCAACTCATATGGGAGATGTGCAATTATAGCACCTATGGGGGAGACAGGAGAAAATATCATCTGTGGAGGAGCAGGAATATATCATTCTTGGATCATTTAGTGCTTGTGAAGGTGAAAAACTTAGAGCCCCAAATCTAGCTTATCATTGCATTGGGAGCTCTGTAGGCATTTTTTTGTCTTCACAGATAGCTCAGTATGCTGTAGTGTTGACCAGTATCCTTTCTCACCCATCAGTTCTACTGAAAAGGTCCAAATAAATATTTCCTACTGTATTTCAAAGCGAAGCACATGTAAACTTTTCATATCTGTTCATCCACATTCCAGATCTGGCTGAAAACTTTCACTTCCTTTTATTCAGAAATGTTTGAGAAATGAGATATTTATGCACAGCCAGATTTTACAACGTGGACTTCAAAAGGGAGAAAGAGAGGTGAGACAATGGACTTTGTGCAGAGCAAAAGGGTGCGTACCACAAAGCCAGGGGTGTGTGTCCTTTCTCAGTGCTGCAGACCAATGCAGGGGTAAAGCACCATCGTTCAGAAGGGTTTGGAGTGGGACCTACCCAAGCTGTTAGATAACTCTGAAATAATTTAGCCCCAAAGACATGAATTTGAGGAGTTACAGAAGCACTATGCCAAGTACTTTCCCTTTGCTGAGGAAAGTGTGTTTCTTTTGATTGTGATTGTCTTGGACTCTTTGAAATGCTGTTGCTGTGATGTTAAAATACATATTGTGTGACATAATGTTTGCATTAATGGGATTCTTCTCATTTCTGTTCTAAAACAGTGAAAATCAGGTCCTTTTCCATAGAGATTGAGGACTGGCATCTGTCCAACACTAGTGAGCTGATAAGAGAATAAATTGTTTAACCATGTTGACTGTCCTGAAACCCTACAGGACAATTTAATCTCTGCAACCTAGTTAATTTAGAATAGTTTTCTTCTTAGTTGTTTGAACAGAGTGTTTGGAGACTTGAGGATTTGGCTGGTGAGCTGTAGATCTTAACCGCAAGCTGAATGGGAGCTGAAGGCACGCGGTTGGGGCAATATTACCCCTGACTTTCACCGTTGTAATTGAAAGTAGAATTTGACACATTGGCATCTCTCTGTGTCAGCCGTTGTCACTGGCTTCAGCTGCCACGGTTAAGTATGTAGTCATTCATCCTTGGCAGACACCGTCCTTTACAGCACAAGAGGATGGTCTCTGGATGTTAATGCCACAGCACTCTGGGAGCAGCTGGCTATATCGCATTCAAGGCATGCAGATTGTCTTGGCCATTTTACTTAGCAGATGGGTAAGGCTTGATAGATTGAAGATTTAGTTTCCAAGTCAAGGGCCAAATGTTGCAGTGGGAGAGGAAAGTAAATTATATCACTATTCGGAGGGGAAAGGCTCAGGTACTGTATCACAAAATTGTTGCCATTCATTTTCCTCTGACTTGCACAGAATGCATGTCATTTCACCTTTCAATATAGCCGACTGTGGCATTCTCCTTCGTTTTGAGATGCTTTGCAATACTGTCTATGAGCCCATTTAATGAGCTTGAAAGCAGTTGCTGCAAATTTATGACAGTTTAATAAGTCTAAATGCCAGATTTTTTGAGGTAGAAATGAGGGAGAAATTTGTATTTTGTATCACTCCAAATAGATGGATTTTCTTCTATTCTTTTTTCCCCCCACCCTTTTCTTCAGTACAACCTATTTTTAAAAGGAAAGTGTATTCTTTACTCCTGAGCTGTTCAAGCTATTAATATTCACCTACTTTTCACAAGGTGGCTGGTACCAGTGAGCATTAGAGAGCTTTGTGGTGCTTCCCCCAGCCCTTGTCCTGTTGGGTGCTGGGAGAATAACCTGGCTTTCGGAAAGGTTGCCCAGGGCAATGGGGAATGGGGGAAGTCTGGCCCTTTGGGAAAGGGTCTAGGAGGTAAGGTCTGGTGTTGCTGCATGACCTCTGTAACTGCCTCAATGTGTATTTGGGGGTTCCCCTGTTTTTCTGGTTTTATGTGTTACTGTTCCTAAAATAAGCATGGTAAGCTCAAAATTTTTGCCTGAGATTTTTTTATAGAACTGTTTCCAACAGGAAGACAGGTCATGGTTTACTGATATGACTTTAGCATATGGTTTAAATTATATAGCAATGTGGTATAAATTTTAACACTTTACAACTCTGCTGATTTTTGTAAAATCAGAGACTTCAGGAGGTTCTGGGTTTGTCCTATAAAATAATCAGACGAGCAGAGAGCTTCGGCTACTTAATGGACAATGAATGATAGAGAATGAGAAGAGGATGAGTTTTTTTTAACTCGCTAGGACATGCTGAGCTTACTATTGCTGTAACGCAGGGGCTTTCTGTAGAGTAGTACCGTGCCCAGTAAAGTCTATTTTTACATGCTATGGCTTGGCGCCCATACTAGCGTGATCAGCCTGGCTGTGGTGGTGTCTGTCCTCTCGTCACACTCCTGGCTCTGCTCCTTCGCTGGAACTTTCCTCTTTGCAGTATTAATAACTTTATCCTGAGAAGGTGCTTAGCTCCCTGGCCTGCCTCCTGCCCTGTCAACTCTCAGGGTAAGGCTGTAGGAACAGCACTTTGAAGCACGGGGACAACAGGTTGTGCTGCTGAAAGGTGTTAATGCTGTTGTCAATAGAGTTCATGACTGATCAACCTTGTTGTTCACTGTGGAATCAATCATTTCTCAGTCCCCGCATTAGATGTGGGAGCTGTAAGTAAATGCAACCTGTCTAGGGTAGTGATTTCCACCATGACTTCACTTGAAGAACATCTCTGTTTTATGATTGCAGAATGGGGTCACTTGTGCATTGCCTTTTCCTACATTGGAAATGCTTGGTTTATTCATTGCATTAAATTCAAGCCATTCATTCTATTTGGAATGGCATGTGCACCAGGTATCGAAGTCACCCAAAGGATATGATAAACAAAGAGATTTTGCTTCTTTGTGTCATGTTCATCCCATATTTACCCTATGGTGAGAGCTCTGTTAGCACAGGAAACTGTTTAATGATATCTCTGTGTTTATTTTTCCCTTGCGCTTAGCACGATAGTTACCTATTTATTTCTGCTGAAGAGGATTACAGGCATTTTTCAATTATAAATGATGCACGCAAGCATTATTTATCCTGTTTACTGCAGACCTATAGAGTGTTAGTCAGTCTTGAGCAAAAGCATCTTGTTCAGGAAACAACATTTGTAGTAGTGGTACTGTGAGTATTTTAGGGCAATTTCAGGATGGTTTTCCATCTGTCCCATTAATACTTGCTGTGCAGCACGCTCATGACCAGCAGCCTAGCAGGTTTCTGTTTGTGCCTGAAATTCCTGTGCTTGAGAAATTTTCATCCATGATGTTTCTTCTGTGTTAGCCTCTTAAAGGCGGAGGGGGAAACTCATTGCTTTTCTCTCCCAGGAAAAGAAAAGCTTTGCTCAGCTTTGGCAGGCGTGTGTTGAGTGAAGCCAAAGTGCTGAGACCCAGTTACAGATATATGGTCTTTCTCTAACTCTGCAGCCAAGGCATCATGAGAAATGTGACATGTAAAGTCAACCTGAAGAATTCACTGGAGTTTTCCTTCAGGATATATTCATAAGATAATAAAAAAATACACTGCTGCAATACAGATTATATAACAGAAAGATAAAAACAGTTTGTAGAAGGATATAAGCTCAAGCTTCATGACATGGACTCATAAAGGAGGTCAGAAGGACACTTCTTTTTCTAGAGATTTTTGTCCCTTTTTTCCTTCTGCTTTTTTTGCCCTTCTTTTCTTTTAAGTATCAGCTGTTGTCAGAGACAGGATTCTTATATGGGTGAATCTCTGATCTCAACCAGCATGGTAGCTCCAGGCCAGCTAAACCAGAGACATACAGCAATGGGGATAGAACTTGACATTTGTGTTTCAGAAACCTCCTTTTCTCTATGAACACAGGCAGAAAAAGGGTACAGAGAAGTGCAAAAAAATAGAGAGGAAATTCAAGTTGGTTTTTTGGGTTTTTTTTAAGAACTTGAAGAAAAAAAGATGTAAGAAAAGTTTTGCTCTGAAGCCTGAACCACAAAATGAGAAAACTTTTGGGCACTTTTCTAATGGTCTTGCCAAGATCCTGAAGCAGTTGTGGTGAGGTGTGGGAGAACAGTGTGTGAGCATAAGGGAAAAAGGGGAGAAGCATCTGGAAGGAAAATAAGACTATATCCCATACAGGTCTGAATTGACATCTCCGCAAGTGGTACTTGTTTGCATGTGATTTTTAAAGAAACATGAAATCCCACTCGCCATACTCTTGGAGAAAACATGATTACAGATGCATGGAGCATTTGCTTTCCAGCCCCCAAAGAAATAACATGACTGTTGATTTCATGCTACTGAAGAACACAGTACATTTGCAGAATATGCTATCAAAAAGATTGCGTGGCTGGATCTATATAGGCATACCACCTCAGCAGATTAAAGGGGCGCTGCTGAGGCTGAGGTTAAGAATTGATCTACTTTGACAGAAAATCCCAAAAGGAAGAGTTTTAACCTTTAGGATTCTTTCCATCTATTTGCTTTCTTCAAACTGATTGCAGCTGTCACCAGAAATAAAAACAAAGTGAACAAAATAAAACTCTTTACAACTTATGGTGAAGCAGCAATAAATAAAACATTGTTCAAGTCCAGTGCAAGTTTTTCGTACAGTCTTTTACTAAATTGCTCGTAGCTTTTTTAATGATTTTTTTTTTTAGTGGTAGCCATGGCTCGGAGAAACCTGAATAAATGTAAAAGGTGCAGGAACATGTCTTGAAACAGCTCTGCATTTTTAGTGTTTACTGTTGATTTGCCAGAAGCCAGACAGAACCTACAAAGTGGGTCATTGGGTTCAGTGTACTGTGATTATTATTTATACAGCATCCAAAGTGTACAGAGCACCCCTTTGGGCATATAAAAGTTCATGCTTCGAAGAGCTTACAGCCTTCAGGGCTAATAATATTATTGCCAGTAACATCTAAGCTGTATATATTTCAAAGCTGCTGTTGCTACTTTCACAATTTTATTGCGTATCTTGCCCTACCTGATCATTGCAAGTTCTGGAGTACTGTGATGAGAAAAGGATCTTCAATTTCCATTTAAAACACCAAACAAAACCAAACCATTTTGTCTCTAGACAAGAGCATGAAAATGTGTCCTGAACACAGCAGAGTAGTTCAAAGGCCAAATAAACAGAAAAAAGAAAGGTGGTTTGTTGTGGGTTTTCTCAATGCAGTTGGCTAAGAAGATAATGAGGTTTCTAAGATTCCTAATTAGTCATGGAGAGGAAGGATGAGAAGAGATGTGCTTGTGAAACTCGGGCAGTGGACTCGGGCAGTTTTCTTCTCAGGCCATTAAGATTTGTAATTTTTTTACAATAACGCATTTTTTGGATGTGCTGCAATCAATGATGTCCTCTTCCTCCAAGCTGGTTCTGCGCTTCACACGACAGTGTGTTGTTCCCTGTTGGGCACAAGGTCCTCTCCCAGGGATTTCTTCTTTTGTCTCCACTCCTTTCCTCATCTGTTAATACATGGCCATAAGGTGATTAAACTTTTTTTCCTCATGACATTGAGATCATGGGCAGGCAGCAAAGTACAGAAGAGCTCTTTCGCATTCAGTGTGTTTGCCCATTGGGAGCAAACACAGTCCATCCAAAAATGATTGACGCTGCTCAGGCTTCTGGTACTGGCTGGTGGCAAAAAAAAAGAAAAACGTGTCACGTGAGCGAGGTACATGCCAGTATTTGTCTCCCAAAAGTAAATTGGCAAGTATCTTAAATAAAGGAATACATTCACAGAAACTGTGAGTTATTCCTTCAATACCTCTGAAGAAGCAAAAGGTTAAAAAAAAAAGCATTATTGGTTGTAAGTTCCTTGGCTGTGTTACAAGTGACTGAAGTGATGGGTTTACTTTGGAAGATGTGGTGCTAAACAGGGTTAATTCTTCCTGCTGCCTTCCCCTCCTCTCTCTGGTGCTGGTCCTCACCATTATGGGGACACGCGCGATTGGTGGGTGATAGAAGAAATACTTCAGGATACCAGGGTTTGGTCTGGCAATGAAGGCAATTGGATTGTCAAAAAACAGAGCTTTCTTCTAGATCCTCTCACAAAGCTTTTTTCCTCTCTCCTTTGTCCAAGTGGCACTAAATGAAATAAATGTAAAAATATGAATAGCAAAGAGATGCCAAGGCCCAACTCCATCACAGCTGAAAGGGGTCCAGCTTCACTGATTTCAGTGGCAGCACCAGATTTATTCCCATATCAGTAAGGGATGAACTGGTCTGAGATAACTTCTGTTTATCACAGCAGTTTTCCTCTATAAAAGCAGAATTAGATGGAGAAAAATCATCTCTGTTTCTAGGCTTTGCTGGGCTGATAATATGGCTAATGTTTTAATGAATTCAGAGGATGCTTTCTTTTGATTTGACCTTCCTTACTTTATTTTATTACACCATGTATCTTTGGCTTTTGATGAAGAGGCATTGTAAATGTGAGAACTAAGCAGCTTGTTAGATAACATCTTTTTTTTTTTTTTTTTTCTGTTTAGAAGATTAAACTGAGACTGTTCTGCTTGTTGCCAGAATAGATGTAACCAATCCTGTATCCTTTGCATGTAGGTCAGTCAGAGGGACAATCCAGCACTGGATCCCATTATCCATGGGTTGAAGGGCGTCGTACATCACGGTAAGTAGCTGCTTAAACTTTCTTCTTGCCAGGAAGGGGAGAAGGGCAGGAATGTTGTCCTTAAGGGATCAGGTCACCCTTGGAAGGACACAGTGAGCCTGCACATTCCTCATTCACTGATGTTTAAGGGCATCACGGCCATTATTTGATTGCTAAAGATCGGAGTCATTTGTTACCTGAAAATGGGTTGGGGTTAACAATAAACAATTTGTTTCTTTTCAGTCAGTGCTCTAGAATGTGTAAGTTATCAATCAAAACCTACTACAATATATCATTCATATTAGTACTTCGAAGGAAGTGTTGATGCTTCACTCCTGCTATTTATCTTCTGTTTGCTCTAAAAATACTCCTCTCTGAAGTTTCTATTTGTTTATAAATTATTTGTCTTTCAAATTTAGGGAGCTGATAATGAAACAGAAAATTAACTATCTGTGAAAATTAATTAAACTTTGCAGCAGATGAACATCTTTCTAATGCTGACATAAATACGATCATTCGGCTGTTCTGATGCATATAAACCTATTATCCTTGAACTTATAGCAGGTACTGAAATAAATATTAATATATTTTATACTTTTATAACCGGTTTTTACTTAGGAATTTTCCTGAAACCTTATCACAGGTAATGCATCATTAGCAATGACATCAAGATGCTCCAGTTCCCAAAGTACTCCTGTCAGGTTTTAATATAATGATTTGTAAAGTTTTAATAATCTCATTGTAATTCAAAAGGCATCTGCTGGAATGGTGCTAGTACTGTAATAAATCTCCGTCCCATCTATAGTGCTGTGATAAAACATCTTTGCACCTTTTCTGAGGATTGTCTTTAGACATTAGCTAGTGCTGTAGAGCTTAACAAACATTTTTTTTCTCTTGACTGCAAACCTAAAACTAGTTGACAGTGTTAGATTAAAACAAATAGGATTTTGGATTAATTGCTCTACTTTCAGAGTCATTTAACATTGCAGCTGGGAACACCAATAAATCCAATGGAAGTGAAAAATAGGGGTTAAATGATAACATACCATAAAGTCCTTCATTTAGAGAATTTTCCATAGGTGTTGCTGTTTATAAATTGCAGTGTTCTGCTGTGAAATAAAACAACACACCGAGCTGAAAAACTGTGTTGTTTTCCACAAAAATAGATGTTATTATCTAGCTCCCACTGGGTAACAAAACACACTAGCAAAAATAAAGTGAGGACGAGTTGGGCTGCAAGGATTTTTCAGTAGCTGTGTAATTTCACACTGAAGTCAAGCTGCCATTTAACTGGACCAGGATCTCTTTTTACCTTTGTTTTCTACCTGCCTTCGATTTGAAGACTCTCTACCCCCTGCAAGCCCGACACTGTTTTAGCCACCTCATCGGGTTTTTGCTGCTCCCTCTCTTGCTCCTCGCTGCTGCAGCCAAAATAGTCACTAGTGGATAATCATACCAGTGTCTCCTAAGGGTATTATTCTATTCCCAAAAATAATTGTTTGGGTAGGATGTGACACGGTCCCGAGGTTGTGATTCCCTGACCACATAATGATTAGTCCATCTTGGTGCTGCCTACCCGCAGCAAAATCTGGGTGGATAAAAGGCATTTATTTTTGTTTTGCTCACAATGCACAGAAGGCTGCTAGTGTTTCAAGTAAAGGAAATCACTTGATATATTTCAATAGCTTGTTTCCTTTTCAAAACATTAAGGAAGAAAAAGAGGAAAATCTGGCTTTCCTTCCTGTTTCAAAGGCTCTGATTAAAGGCCTTTTCTAAGGCTCTTTTGGTGGCTAGAGTAAGGGAATTTCCTCCTACAAAGTAGTTGTTCAAAGAAATTGTTCTCTTCAAGTTAAATATTGATGGAATGCTTCAGTGAAGAATTCTTATATCATATCTCTCTTTTAATGTTATTATATAGCATAATAGTAAAGATGTGAGCTTTTATTCCAGACACCCTCATTTCTTTTCTTGATGTAATTTACTTACATCTTGCGTGAGCACATTTTTATGAATTTATCTGAAAAGGTTCTTCCTGCCTTCCATTTGGCTGCATTCGACTGGGACCCTAAGGCAACACAGACTTTTTGGCTGAAATACAGTGGAAAACTTTTGTGGTTTTTTGGACAGAGTGGTTGGATCAAGCAGGGAGCCAACAAAAGGAGCTGGAGAAAGGCAAAATTGAAACCTTAAGTTTCTTGTGCATTTTAGAACATTTCCATGCCCACGTTGTTTTTAGGTGGTCATCATGATACACAGGCACATGCCTATAATGTAAAAATCAAGAATACATATGAATGTTGAGATAACCACCTAGCTTTTAAATTAGGCCATGTTCATATATTCTCTACTGGCTGGGGAGGTCACCAGCCCTTCAGCTTTGTTTCTCCCACGTGCCTCATCTCAACATGCCTATTTAAGTAAGATTTCCTCAGTTTTCTGAATCTCGCTCCCTCCAACCAGCAGAGCATCCTTCCTGAGTTGTGCGGGTCAGTCACTCCTTCCTCACAATCATTCAGTTTTCAAAGAGGAAATTACACACCCACACAAACACTCATCCTCATTTCTTCATGTGCCTTGTGCTGATGCTAGAAGGACTGATCTATATGGGGACCCCACTCTGTGCCACACAGTATAGGACACCCATGCTGGCCTGTCCCCATGATGATGATGGCTTGAAAGACCCTCAGTTAGAAGCAGGGATGGTACTGATGAGCAGTAAGCTGTTTTTTCATTTTTCTAGCCATAGCTTTTTGTTTTTTCTGTGAAGTTTGCATATTCCTACAGTGCCCTTCCAGGGGTAAGTGAACAATTTAAGTGTCAGAAGGACTTTCTGTGGAAGTGAAAGCGATTTTTGCTTGAGATTTCATTAGGGATTTGAATTACTTACTAATTTGATGGAACATAAATAATTGTGCCCTTCACAGTGTCACCAGCTTAGTAACAATGCTGGAGGAACGCACGCATAAAAATCAACACAGGCTTAGTCGCTGCTCAGAGTTCACTTTTTTCCCTCATCTCCAGGCATAATTTTGTAGAATCTTATTGCCACGTTAAGCTTAATTTTACATGAGCAACTGTGTAAAGTTTCTTAGCTGGAAGGAAAACCAGTGATGTACCAAACAGCCTAACAATGTTTGGATCAATGATAATGCTTTTCGGTTTGCCCCGCATCTTCCCAACGAACAGTACGTTCCCATCACGTCAACGCTCCTCAGCTCCCGCATCCGCCCTCGCAGAGCATTGTAAAGGCACAGAGGAACGCCAAGGAGGCTCTTTTCAGAGCTGTCAGATGCCTGTTGCTGATTTTAAAATTGCTTTTGGTTTTGTGCTCTGCCAAGGATTTGTCACACCTCCCGCCAGCGAGGTGCCTGCTATTCTCGCTCCTGCTTTCCCTGCCGCCAGCGTGCGTCTGCCGCGGCGCCCGCCGGGGACTGACAGCTGGGAGCCTGCAGCCCTCTCTGCAGAGGGGATGGGGAACGGGCAGGCGTGATGCACATCTTCTGACGCCAGCTTGCTGCTATCTTTCAGTTCTGACCACTGAGAGTTCTTTTTTAGCTCCTCCTCAAATGCTCTTCTCATCACCAAAGCTGATGGGAAAAGTCTCCAGCTATGCTGGGGCTGGTGGGATGATGCACGTCCTTAGTTGAAGTTGGATCATTAGGTAAAGTGATAAAGTCACTAGTGCCTGGCTGCACTTGCACCACATGTGGCCCAGTCGTGGTGCTGCAAATCAGACTTCTCTGCCTCTATTTTGTGACTGATGGGCTCGGTGGGTCCCCTGCTCTGAGCCCCTCTGCTCCTCATCCTTCCTCGTGCTGCTGAGGAGCACAGGGCAGGACAGAGCTGCTCTTGTGCAGGAGCTGAGGCAGCTCCTGGGGCCTCAGAGAGAAAGATTATGCCCTTTTGGGAATAGGGGAACATGAAGTATCAGGTTATGTCTTATACAGTTGATTTGCATTAAAATGGCTACTGAAGCTTTTGTCTGCCACATGCTTCAGCAAGATCTCAGAGGAGCACCTAGCAGGATGGAGCTATTGCACAGAAACATTGCTTTTTCCCACCTCTGCTGACTTTGACTTGCCCTTTTTAGTACTGTTTTGTATGTAAGCCTCTCAGAGATGCCTTTTTCTTGTTCTGCCTGAAAGCAGTCTGAAAGGCATTAAAATGAGTCTCCTCGCCCGATGTCCATCCTGAGGGCAGTGCCCGGTGCTGGAGGCTGCAGAGCATTTGCCCTCTCCCAGCCTGGGGACGGGTGCTCTGCGTGGTCCTGCTTTACCCTGGCAGAGGGAGCAGCAGCCCACGCTGCTCCAGGCCCCTGTGAAAAAATCTTGCAGGGTGATGGAAACCATGTTTTGTCACTCTGTCCTGTTCTCTGTGTCTGTCACCACGAATCTACACGGATCAGCAGAAAATTATTAGCAGAGCACAAATAAATTACCACAGCAGAAAAGCCTCTATTAATGTCACAAAAATGGGGCTCTTATTCCCTTTCTTGTCAAAAGTGAGCACTGAAAATCAAAGTGCAGCCAGATCAAAAGCCTAGGTACAAAGTGAATCAATGGCATCTGTTGCTTGTTTGCGAACGTGGGGTGGGGTGAGGGGAAGAGAGGAACCTTTGTTTATTTAAAAGGGAGTTTGGAAAAATATCTTGCTTTTTTCTTCTGCCTTTGTACTATTAAAATGCCATAACTTAAGCTCAGCATGGAACAGAGTGTGATCTTGAGTCTCCCTTGAGGTGGGCGAGAGGTGTTCAGGCAAGTTGGTGGTGACCACCAAAGTTTCAGGGGCTGCTAGGGAGACCGTACCAAAATACAGTGGAAACAGAGTCGCTTTAATAATGAAAAAGGGTAGACAATGAATGTGTTGCACATCTCTCCATTTGTCCTAGGCAAAAAGGCAGTGAATAACCTGTTAAAATAAATCAGCACTAAAAAGGAAACAATCCAGACAGTGTTAGTTACCCTGTGGATCTATCACACCAGAAGGCATAATAACAAGAAAACACCATTAGCAGCATGACAGGTTTTCTCTTTTGTTTTTAACTTTATCCATAACACCACCTGACAAGCTGTTTGCTTTCTGCACCAAATATCTAGGGGTTGCAGAGAAGAAAGGTGGGGGCGAGGGGTGAGGGTGAGATGTGCTACTGTGGGACCCTGTCTTTTAAAGTAGAACTTTGAAAAAAGCAGCAGCCCAATTTCGAACAAGGAAGGCCATCAAAGGGAGAGCAGCGCGATGTGTTAAACTGAGAAGGAAACATGGAGGAGCATTTCTCTTTCCTCGGGGATGATCTGGATATGTTCCTTTGTTTTCTGATCTCTTCTTGTGTTCACAGTCAGAGTAGCCGTGTGAAAGGGGCCAGGACACGATTGCTGTGGAGCAAAGGGGAGGAGGCGGGAGGTGGGAAATGAAGATGAGAGCAGAGGTGATAAGTTCACACCTTTATATAGGGCAGCTCTGTGCATAGCTGCAGGGGTCTGTATCATTTAAAAGAATAAATGATGGAAGCGTTGGAAATCTCTGGTCCTTCACCTCTCTGCTCTGCAGAAAGCAGTGCTGGTCACGGCTGAGTAAAGACCAGCGAGCTGGCATGGAATGAATATATTGCACAGAAAAAACTAATTCAAACTAACAAAGAGAAGATTGCAGGGATAAGGACTCAAAAGTTAAGAATTAAGCTTGATGGTGAATGTGAACAAAGCATCTGCAGGCAGAAGGAGCTGGGTGCTTTGCTGGTGGGTTTCGAGGACGTTTGCTGAGAAGAGAGGGGTGGTGAAGTCTGGGAATGGGTGGTTTTGTTCTGGCTCTGCTGGAGCAGACATGAAGAGCCCATGCTCCTCTGGCCACTTCAGCCTCACCTCACCCTCCCTCTGCCAGGGTCCAGCTTGCTCCAGGGCTCCTCTTCTCCTCTAAACTCCTTATCAGTTTCTTTTGCCTCCAATGACCAGTGCCCATTCTGTGTTTTTTATTTTCTGTGTCTCTCCAGTCTTGTCTCCACATGTACCTCTGCCTCCAGTTAGGTTTTTGCGAAACCTGGAGAAGTCTCACACCAGTCTAGGGTGGCAACAGCCACTCTGCCAAGCCCTGCATCAGCAGTGGTTAAGCATTAAAGGTTCAAAATTATTTTTTACTGTTTTAAAGGGTAAAGACCTCTTCTCCCCAGCTAAACCTTTTCATCCTAAGCTGTTTTAAGAAAGGGAGTGAGAAGAATTAGGCCTGAGACTGACATCTGGCATGGAAATGTTCATCTTCAGTGTTGTTTTTTGCATGGGAGACATGCCTTTTTTTTCTTTCCTCCTATTTTTTGTACCACTCACTGGTTACCTCAGATTAAATTAGTTTGCAGGACTGTGTTATTATCTCATTCCCTTCCTCCCTGCCATGCTGTGCTTTCTATGTCCTTGCGGGTCCTTACATTGCTCAGCAGAGACACTGGGTTTTAAAAAACTAAATAAAAGTGAGAAAAATAATTGCACAATAAATGACAAGAATTACCCTGAGTACAGAGGACTGTCAGAAACTGCTCTTCATGCTGAATTTACACAGCAAGTACTCATCTGCTCATCTTTTCAGTTAAAGGAACATATAATATTTGTAATCTCATCTTTAAAATCACCACCATGAGTCTGGTGCCTGGTTCTGGTGTGCAGTGGGCTGTATCTGGGGAGTTCTGGCTCAGTGGGTGTGCGGCACGGTGTCCTTTTGATTATTTTTGTGTGTTTGCTTTTTAAATGTTTGAATGCAGAAGCTTTAGAATGATTTGGCTCATTGTGAAAATGAAATTGGCAGTAACATTGTTGAACAAATTTGGGAGACTTTCAAAGCTCTTCATATTGGTATTGCAGATTTCGGTTATTCAAAGTGTAGCTGGGTGACGTTTCCACCTATCAGGCATTGCACATACGTTAATTTTGGAAATAAGCTCATTTTAAGATATTGTTTTCAATGCAGCCAAGTTCCTGTTTTCTTACAGAAAAGCGTGATGAAAGTCTCAAAGCATTCCATGAGATATAAATGGACTTGGCATATAGTTATTTTCTTGTGATCTCCAATCCAAGTTCCTGTTAGATTTAAAAGGGGGTTTGATCACAGATAGTTGTGTGCTGTTTACCTGCGTATCTCAAGAAGCCTTTTACTCTGCAGTGATTTGGTTAAAATTCAGGTCTATCTTTATCTACCGTTTTACAGAATGTATTTTTAGCAAGTCAGTCTTTGAACTCAAAACATTCAACTGATGGCTCTTGCAATATAGTATTTGCTGGCATCAGCTTATAAAAACTGCAGTAGTTGATGGAGATCCACTACTGGTATCTGTTTTAAGATCTGCTTTTTTCTTCTGCTTGGAAAAGTATTGTGCATTATTCCGTATTAGTTCATATCTACTGGTGATGCCTTGACAAATTAAAAAAGTGTAAATAGGTCAGCTTTTTAATGCATGCCTGCAATTGCTCTGCCTTTGGGTTGGGTTGTACAAAAAATGGCACGTGCAAAATAATGAGATTTACCAGCCCAAACAAAGAATATACTGGGTGTTACTTTTCACATTGCTATTATGGAGGTAGACATAGATATTGTATCAGAAGGTCAAATATATTACCAGCTGGCTCTGTTAATTCTTTTTTGTGAGCGTAAGAGTTAAAATACAATATTGTCCTTTTATGTTGTGGAACACTCAGTAGTTTAAATGTCACATTCATTGTCTTAATTGTCAACAATGAATCTGTGGTACTTGCTAATTTTTCCTTTGGAAATATTAGGGTGAACAGTTTTTTACGAGTGGTGGTGTAAACAAAGAATCGTTGTTTGTTTAGATTGGATATTAGGAAACATTTCTTCACCAAAAGGCTTATCAAGCATTGGAATAGGCTGCCCAGGGAAGTGGTTGAGGCACCATCCCTGGAGGTGTTCAAAAGACGGGTTGACATGGTCCTCAGGAATATGGTTTAGTGATTTTTATTTCTTATTTATTTTTTTGTCAGAGTTAGGTTGATGGTTGGACTAGATCTTTAAGGTCCCTTCCAACCTAGACAATTCTATAATTCTATGATTCTTGATAAAATTGGCTGTTCTGCATTAGTGGGACATCTGGGTGGATGTTGCAGGTGCTGCTCTTTTCTGCATCACCTGGGAGCGGTGGCTGCAGCAGCACATTTGTTGTTGCTTTCCCAGAGGAATGCTCCCTCATTCAAGGGCCTGTCATTAGGGTTACGATCTCTAGGGCTCCAAATTCATGGTTGTTTCTTTTTTGGCTTGGGTGACCGTCTGTGTTTGGGTGCTGAGATGGGACAAGGAGCAGCAGGAGAGACGACTTTGGTGTGGGGCTCTGGTTTATGTGTAAGAAGGAGTAGGTGGCTCATGGATCAGTTTTGCAGCATCAATTGCAGTGGTTCACAGGTATTTGCATGTGAACGTGTGTTTTCACTGGTGCATTTTATTGCTTTGGTTTGCCAGGTCTTTCCAAGTACCTGTCAGCAAATGCCGCCTGGTAGATCATGTAGTTCCCAGCCTCGTGCGCTTTCTCCCTCCTAGGAACTCCTCACCCTGCTCAGTCCGTTCCCAGCTTCCTGGGCACAACTGGTGCCTGTCCCAAGCACTGAAAACAGGAAATAGGAGCTGGTCGTAAGAGACAGTGAAGAAAAGTTTGGTATTGTTTCCAACCTTGTTCTTTCCCATTTAGATATATATATTATGTATTATATATTATATATATATGTATATTATGTATGTGCTGTTGCTTAATGTGCAAATTATTATCCTTAGAGTTTTAGCAACAACAATAACCGATTCAAGGTTGAAATTTTAAAAGTGACATGACTTCAAAATCCCGTTTTCAAAAATGTCTCAAGCTCTTAGGAATATAACTTCATGGCATTTACTGTTTCTATATGCTCCTGAAGGATATGGAAAGTAGACTCCTGAATTTCTAAGTCCCATTTTCTTTAAGCTTCTTGTGAAGATCTGTTTGTGACTCTGGTTTCTAAAACTGCACCATGCACCTAGATAGAAGTGATACAAATGAATTATCTGTTTTCAAAAGTACTAGGTTATTAAAGCATAATCAATTGATTATCATCTGTTTTAGTAGTCATTTTAATCCAATTATATGTGTTTTTTAATTTTAATCTTTGGAATTCATTACTGAAACTTACAGCATTGCTTGTAGCCATGAAAAATTAGATTGAGTACACCCTGCCCTACTTAAACTGTGTATTAGCAAAGCTACTTTTTTCCTCAAGAACTATTCTTTTTCATAGCTGACTCTGACTTTCCAAATGCTTAGGAAAAAACCCTCCCTAATTGATAACCAAAATTCAATCATAGTCGGATACTTCCAGTTTGCATTCAAATAAGGTATTTCTCTGTCTAAATAAGCTTCCCTTGGTTGATTATTCATATTGTAGTTCAAAATGTTTAAAAATGAAAGACAGAGTTGGATGAAATGTAGACTACTTAATACAGTGTGTATTTAATATAAAAGTCATGCATTATTCATTTTTGCAATTTGAATAACTTTGAATTTAGCATCCCTGTTCTTCATCTTTTCCTTTGATGAACAATTAATTATTAAAATATAATATTGTCAGCATATGGCACAAAAATCCTTGAAAGTGTAAAACGAGCTTCGTTCTCCTGCCATCCTTTGATAAAGGGATATTCCATATTCTTGGTTTCTTACAGAATGTTTGTCCAGCATCTTAAGTGATTCCATCATTCTAAATAAAAGGTTATAAAAGTTAAAAATAGATAAACTGTTAATTTTAACTGAAACATATTTTTTTTCTTAAATGCAAGAGGAAAGCTCTTTTTAAAATGTGCCTCTGCCTCCCATCTATTTCGTATGTAGTCATCGGCTGTTAACGCAAAGAGGATGCTTTGCATGTTCAAATACTTTCGGATTCATAGCGGTCCAGCGTGTGCTCAGCTTCCACACGGAGAGAGGCAGTTTCTTAAATAGCAAACTCGTGTCATTTCGCTGTGAAGATGTGCGTGTGCTGCATTTGGAAACCAAAGCCCGTGACTGAGTTTGCAGTTTTTCTAACCAATTTTTCCTGCATAAAAATAAGCCAATCAAATTAAATACGACCTTTTGCTGTGATTATGACTTCTTGATTAGAATCTCTCTGAACTTTGGCCAATCATATATATTTTAGTATTTATTATCTAAGCACACTTTTTTCCCAGAGGTATGCTATGAAGAGGAAGAAATGTGGTTTATTATTTATTTGTTTCCTTTTTGGAAATGCAGAACTGGTTGATATCTGCTTGGATTAGAAGGAAAGAAATTGTTAATGAAGAGATTGCAGTATTCTGTCACGATGTATACTTTGACTTTAATAGAATTACTCATATTTTGGAACGCTAAAGGCTATGAAGACATTGCACACCTGTTGATATTGTGCAGAAGAATAGAAGATGTCTGAAGCGCATCATGTATTTGCACCTCGCAGCAGCAGCGGAGGAAAAAAATCCCCCTGATTATCAGACTGCTGCTCAGAGGTTTAAGCAACTCTTGATTTGATCAAGACTTCTAGAAAACTGTGGGATGCTGTGGAAGTGAATTCTGCAGACTTCATCCTTTTTCTTTTCCTTCTGATTTTGCAAGATGTGTGTGTCAATCACCAGCCTACCTGCTTCTCCGCTCTGCTGCAGGGGGAGCGGGCTTGCTTAGCAGCTCTGAGACACGAGTTCCTGCTACCCAAATGTGGGCTCTTGTTTGAGGCACAAAGAATATAGAAAGTGAGGAATAGAGATGTATGGGAGAGCCTCGCGTGTCAGCATGCCCTGAGGCAGTGAACACCTCTGCACAGGCTGGGAGGGAGCTTCGGCCTGCGAGTCAACATAAATTGCAGAGGATAAATGCTCGGGGATGGCAGGGAAATTGTCTTGCCTGCAGCTGTTCCCTCCTTTCATTTATTTATTTTTCTTTACAGTGTTAAATATTACCAGCTTGTCACTGTTACTTGAAGCTAAATGCTTTCAGTGTTTAGGTTTGTGTTTCAGGCTGTCCAAGGAGCTTCTCAGAGGCAAGAGTTTGTCCCCAGACTGTTGGACCCTGGGAAGGAGTCTCTTGGACTAGGGAGAAGAGGCAGTGGGTTTACCCCTGGAACATATTTCTGGTGCTGTGCTGACTGCACCCAGCAGCACCCCCAGTGATGCCGGTGTGGCCAAGTGCAGGCAGTCCCGAACGAGCACTGGCTGGGTGCTGCTTGGAGCACCACGTTGAGTTTCAGAGGTGTCCTACAGCCCTGCTCCTCAGCTCATCTCCCTGACAGCTCCCAGAAAAGTTTGGCTGAGCAGCATGGCTTTGCCTCCCCTACCTCAGCAACCCGTGGAGGGATTGACCCCACTCCTGCATCCCTTTTCCCCACTCGTGGGGAAGGGACGGGTATGCTACCCGATGCTCTTCAGTCGGGCAGCAGCAAGGAAGACCACAGGGGCCCAGCTGGGTCTTGATGAACCCTCAGTGCCATCAAGCTGAAGAGCCATTTGCTGAGTGCTGAAGCCACTGAATATGGTGTCATTTCTATGCTAGCATGAACCAGTGGGATAACAAGGGCATTTCACACCTGCATGCCTTCTAAATAGGAGCGTGCGTGTACAGTATAGGTTTGACTAGCATTTTGGCTGCTCTTCTAATAATCAACTCATCAACTCTTACAGAGCCTTCCTGATAGGGTGTTTTCATCTTTCATTTTATATATATATATATGATAAAATATGTTGTTGCCATTACACCTTGTTAGGCTGCCTATCAATGTGATGTCTGTTTTAAAGACACATTAAAAAAAAAGCGTAATTCTGCTTGTCAATCTTCCCCACAGAGAAGGAGACCTTTCTGGATCCCTTTGTGCTGAGGGACCTTCTGCCGACATCGCTGGGGAGCTACTACCGCTACGCAGGTTCTCTGACTACCCCGCCGTGTAGCGAGATCGTGGAGTGGATCGTTTTTCGGAAGCCCGTTCCCATTTCTTACCGTCAGGTGTGTTTCTTTTATTAGTGAAGTCCATCTCTTGATTCGCCCTCTTTAAGACTGTGCTTTCAAAACTCGACGTTTTAATTTTGAGAACAAAAATGTTTCTGTTGACAAAAAAGGAAGTGTCGGTGATTTTTATTTTTTTCTTAAGTAATATTGTTTCTGAACATGAGCCATCAGTCTCAAGAAGACAGTACAACATGAAACCCAGTTTCCTTTCAGTGATTTATTTGGTATTGTTTTTGTTAAGATTAAATTAAACTATGGTGTAAATATTTACATGGAGTTCCTTTTTATTCTTTGTAATTGAAACTTTCTTTTCAAAGTAAAGTGAGTGATTTCAGTTCTGCTCAGATTTAGTAATTTGAACTAATTACATTAGAAAAGACGTCTTTCCATTAATTCTCCATGCTTAACTGTTTTTATAACACAGTAAAGCTGCCATTATGTGCTTAGAGAGCTGGTGCACAAATCTTTAAAATTAGCACATAGCAGCTTTTAATGCAAATAGGCGCGGTGTCTGGGATTTGTCTGGAGAAGAATGCACCCGATAAAGTAATGGCTAGATGGAGTCAGATGTTTGCCAGTTAAGTGTATTTTGACATTGTAAAATTGTTGTGTTTAGAAAGCCATCCTGCTGAAGTTAGTCTTTTCCTTTTATTCATCTGGCGTAAGCCACTAAAACCATACTTTTTAACTGCACTAATTCTGTAAAGCATAAGCAAATAGTTCACTGGGTGTTCATGACCGACAGGTGCCGGTTCTCAAAGATTTCAAAAGGGTGGTGGGCAATCACCACGCTCCTGCTCCAGGATTATTTTTTTTTTCAGGTTTTCTAGATCCCATTGCTTCTCCCGTAGACTCTTTCATCATTTTTTGGAGTGCAGTGTTCAAAACCGGTCTCAGCCGTTCAGCTGGGGCTCTCCTGAGGCTGAAGGACATGGTAGGGTTCATGTGTCCGGCCACCCGTGCTGGCGTTATTTTGCCTTTTTTCACAAAAGCGGGATGTTATTGCCCATGATCAGCTCCTGGTCAGCAGGAACCCCTTTGCTCGAGGCTTTCCCAGGGCGCTCTCTGGCAGTGCTGAGCACATCCCGTGTCCCTGCAGCCCACGGCTCTGGCCAAAGCGTGGGACTCTTTGCACATGGTCCCAGTTGAATCGGACCCTTTGTTTTTATCAGTCTATTTCTCTGATTGTTGAGATCATTTTGAATTCTGTCCTTGCCTGCAGGATACTTGCAATCCCTTGTAGCTTCTCACTACATCAATAAGTTTACTGTTTATTATTTGGTGGCTGCGAGGGCTGGCCCACGCTCAGTTTTATACCCTCTGTATGCATCAGGTGGGCCATGACTTCATTTTTTCTTTTTTTAACAAACGCAAATAAACTGGTAAATACCAATTATGGCCATTCTTCTAATGGTAGAAAGGTACTTTATCCTGGCATAGCTCCTTTCCTTTGCTGTACAATAGTAACTGTGTCAACTCAAGCCTTTAAAATTTGGCGTTGCGCTGCTTTATGCATGCATGTGCGGTTGAAGGGCTGGGAATTCTGTGTACAGACAGACTTTCATTGATACTACAACACATGTGGAATAAATAATAGTATTCTTCCCCTTGGCAGCTCTAGATGGGTGTATTTTAAGAGGCTGCCACCCTGCCATTGCGATGATTATTATTTGTTCCTCTGACAGAAATGGTGCAACATAATCCATTGCCATAGTTTAACCTTCTTTATCACAAACCCCGTGAAGCAGCCTGTAATCCCAGAGGAGGAAAGTGAGATTGTTTAAGCTTTGTTGCTGTTCCAATTAAATCCTTGCTTTTGTGCAAAATACCTTGCTGTGAAAAGGACAGTACTGAAGAGGTCCGTTTGAGGAAGCTTCTCTATTTTATTCTCAGAGCTCCATCATCGTCATCTTTCCCAATAATTAGACATCAAAACAGGACAAGCCGTGTCACCCTGCAGATGCATTGTAAAGCTAAGTGCATTCAATGACCCAAAGCACGGCATTATCTCTTGTAATGCATACCTCAGAGTATCTCATTGTGCTTATAATGGTTTCAGTATTTTTAATTGCGATTTGTATATCCAACCCTTAGAAAACTGTGCACATCAGGCTTTAATGGTTTGTAATTACATGACTTGGAGTTTTAGATCAGGTTTCCCTGTATCTACAATAGTCTTATAAGAGCTTTTCATTTCTTCTTCTGAACGGGAGCTCTTGTACTCCTTGAAGAGCATGAATGTAGCTCCTTGACTGCAGCTCTGATAATTTTTTTTTCTGGCAGCTATAGATAAATTAATTTCTCATTTGTGGTAGATAATATTTTTATAGTAAAAATGAAGTTGAAATGACTTATGTATGTAACACATAAAAAGGGGAAGGTTAAAAATCATATTTGAATTGGCAGTTTTTAAAATGCAATTATATCTCCCCAAGGTAGCGTGGCAGAAGAAAATATTTTAAAAGTTCTCTCTGAAAGTTTAAAAATTCAATTAATGTCATGGAAGTGTAAGCCTAGAGACTTGACTTCAGAGGAGAAGTTGCTACCCAAGTTCTTGAGCTTTTATAAACTAACCTTAAGCCCTGTTAGCTGGCTTCATCAAAACTACTTCCAGTGTGTGAAGCGCTAAAGATACATTAATATTCACAAGAGTTTTGGTCTGTGCTTTCATAGAAGGGCATAGTAGGATCATGTGTTGGGTTTTTTCTTAAGACAAAATTGTAAGATAATAGTCCTTTTATCCCTTTTGTAACACATCCGTCAATGCTAAGAATTGGGAAACAGGTTCTTACAGGGTTTCAATATTTTTCAAGATGTTTCTCTGAAGAATCAGAGAGAAAATTGCAGCTGGAACCAGGGAATAGGGCATTCATCTTAAGATTTTTAAAAAGTAATAATACGATCCAGATCCCTCCATGACTGGGAGTCCCTGGGGACCCTGGGAGTGGTACCTGAGCTCCCTGCCTGCACTGGGAACTGGTCACTGGCTGTCACCTCCTGTCCCTCTGGCTCAGTTTCCCTGCTTGTACAATACAAGTAGTTGTGATTAAGTCCATCCTTGCTCCCTCCCTCTGTCCTCGTGCTGTTCTCAGTGACAGCATTCCTATACGTATCTCCATTAGCCGGCTCAGTGCACCACCCACTCCAATGGGACTTACTTTTGAAACGAAATGTGTAAAACTCAACTCCTTCCTGCTCTGGGCGTCAGAGAAGTTTTACAGATGTGAGCCTAATAACCAGGACTGTCAAGCCCAGCAGACAGGGCGAGCTGGGCAGCAACAGCAAAAGGGTGCTCATTACTGGTTTGAAAGGAAATTAAATAATGGTAGTGAGCGCCTCTTGGTTCAGTGGAGGATGCTTAACTGCTCTGTTAAAAATAATCCTTTGACTATTTTTATCAGTACTGTTAACTGAGGCTACAATGATAATATTTCCCAGTTGCAAGTTTCAGGATGCTTACATGCTCATGCTGCTCCGTAGCTTTTAGAGCAGATGCACTTAATGAAAAGGGTGGAGCTTTCAAAGTGACCTGTCATTAAGCTATGAGTGTAATTCAAGTCCCTTTTTAAAGTCTTGGGCCAGATTCTGTACTCCCAAAATCCATGCTATCAATATACGTAATTGATGTTGATGTAAACAGTATCAGGACTGAATCCTTCTCTGCTCTGTCTTGCTCAGTCTTCCCAGCAGCAACATAACTAATTCTAGTTCTTGACCAGAATGATAACAAGCTATTGGTAAATGCTATGCTGACCTTGGTAGCTGTGAGAAAAACATTAGCTGAAAATATTTTCACCTTAGTTTGCTAGAAATTTCTTTCTAAGAAATACTAAGATATGAAGTAACAGAAAAGTTTTCCAATTACAGTTCTTTCTTACAAGTTAATACATTTTATTAAAAATAGCTCAGATCTGAATCCAACAGAGGAAACTTATTCCCAGAGGAGTATGTGCTAACTGTGCCTAATACATTTATTCTGTGTTATTTTTTTCTCACCCTGTAGTTAGGTATCAGAGGGAACAGGGGTTGGTAGGGAGGTCAGGGCGCTTGGAGCTGGCTGTCCTGAGATTGCTCCTGACCTGCTCCTGGGCTCATGGGTTTGGGTGTCCATCCTTTAAAGGTGTGACAACTGCAGTAACCTTCCTGTGGAAGTGCTGCAGGAGCTGCCTGTGAAGCTCAGTCTGGCAACTAAACTTCATAAGGTGTTTGGAGATAAGGTAGCATTGCCCTGTCCTGGAGAAGGCTCTTGGGGTGGAATGACCTGGAAGCACTGTTTGGTGTGATACAAAACGGTGCCAGGGGTAAGGAGGGTTTGACATGGCGGTGTCACACACAAAATCCTTCCAGGCAAGGGGTCTAAGGGCAAATGTTTCCTTGCCCATGGCAGACGTCCACAGGTTGCTAGAAGGCCTTGTTGGACAGGATAAGCACTGTGCTGAGATAAGACGGTTGGCAGTGATTTCAGTGGGCAGCCGGACTTCCCATGTGGTTTATCAGTCTTGGCATCAACATTTTACTTCCTGCCATTTTACTTTCTTATCAGCCACCCAGATTTCACCACATTGTTTTTCTAACTGATGTCCTTTCTCTCCCCTGCCATGATGGCCGCCATCAGCTGGAGGCATTCTACTCCATATTCACCACTGAACAGCAAGACCACGTCAAGTCCGTGGAGTACCTGAGGAATAATTTCCGACCACAGCAAAGCCTGAACAACAGGAAGGTGTCTAAGTCTGCCGTGAAGGATGCTTGGAGCCAAGATCTGACAGACATCTTGGAAAATCCACTCGGCACAGAAGCTTCGAAAGGTAGATTACACTTATGAATTTTGCACTTGATTAATAGGAGAATTTTTTTGGTCTGCTTTGTCATCAAATGGTGTTGAGGGTAGCTGTGAGCTACCAAAGAAATAACATGGGTTATGCAGTCATTCCTTGTTGGTATGTGTCCATAAATTAACTGAGTGCCTGTGAAACTCACTGTCACAAGGTGCCGTGGCAATAAAGCCCCAGAATAGGTGGGTCTCGAACTGCCAATGTCCCTGTTTCTGCCAACTGGCTGTAGGGCCTTAGAGATGCCTGACAAAAGGGAAACAAGAAGGGACAAGGCCAGAGGTAAAATTTCATCCCCATTAGCACTGACTGATTGGATGTTTGAATGGGAAGAGTGTATCCAGATGTGGTTATGGGTTTCATTTTTACAGTAACTAGACTTTTGAAGAACGATCGACCTTTTAATTCAATGTTTGTATCAATCTGTCGGTAATGGTGACAGAGGAAAAAAACCTCTTCCTTATAGGCAGGTGATTTTCTAATGTCTTGCTGAAGTGTTTCATGTGCCTTTTTGTAGAGCAGCTGGCGCTTGCTTCTGTCAGACACTGGATAATGAGCTGGATGGAGGGGGGTGGGAGGGAGCTTGCAGTCATTGCCTTGGCACAGACAGCCCTGGCTAGAGGAGCACATCAAAAATTCTGAGAGAAATGTGTACTGGATAAAATAAGGCTAGAAATAAATATCATTTACTGCCTTTATTTGCCTTTATTTTATTGAATGGTGTTATTTATAGGTAGGAGGAATGACATGTACTTCCCGGTCTTCGGTCTGGAGAAGTGCTTGGTGCTTAACCAGTTCTGGGGAGAGGTAAAGAGGAGAGGGGCAGTTTGCCAGAAGGAAGCAGCTAAGCGGATTTACAGGCTTCCCTTTCATACCTGGCATTTTCACCTGGCCAGGCACAGAGCACGTAGTTTTTAGAGGGCGTGAATCATGAAAACAGCTGCGTTCAGCAACCTCACCCTCCCAAGAGAGTGCTGGGAGAGTGTGTTTCTCAGGGCTCATTATTCTGTGAGCGTGCTTATTTAGATATATATATAATATACACATACGCAAACCTCATGCACATTAAAGGCAGCCTTGGGACAGAGAATTTACATCAGAAGTGAGAAGGAGATCTTGGGAATGAAGAAACCCTGCTACGCTCTGATGCTCTGGCCTGCAGTTTTCAATCGGTGTTTTAACAGCAACATGTGTCAATATTTATTTCTTCAGTTACATGCTGTGTACATATTACTTACCCAGAGCAGTGATGAAAGTTAATGGGTTACGTTATGTTAAAAGTGACAAAACTGACTAGTTTTTATTCTGAGTGCAGCCAAGGTACCTCTGGTACACGTGGTGTAATATTCAAGAAGATTTTACTGTTTTGGCCACGCGCCTGCATATTCTTCGCCTCAGTGGATGGTTTTTAAGATTATAAAAATGCTTTAGGTGATTTTCACCCTCATAGTAAATAGCTGAAACCCACAATTTTGACAGAGCATTACAAACGCTAAGGTCTGTAGTTAGCGGGCCAGTCTTGAAGTTGGAAGTGTTGGTACTGAAGGAGGACTTGAATCACTGGAAAGATTTGCATTGACTTTGATCTTCAACAACTCTAAGGCCCAGATTCAACCAAGCACACATGGCTTAGTTAACACGATGTGAGCCACTCTACAGGAGCAAGGGAGCTGCAGAACCATTAGTCCACATTTAGGTAGCTTGGTCCCTGGGTGCTTGACACCTTACAGGCTTGGGGACTGGTTTCCTGAGCAGGTTCTCTCTGGGTCGTCTCCTATCAAGTCCAGGTACTTTAATGCTCTGTACTCGTACCTGCCTGGAAATCTGAACTTACGACATGCTCAAGACCCTCAGGTGGGGGGGTATGCCTTTCCCATGATCTGACAGCATTCAGCATGCCATCTAATGCCAGGGAGGATGCTAGAATCAGTGATTTATTTTTTGTTCCCTTGAGCTTCTGCTATCAGAGGCTAATGGCTGGGCAGCCAGTCTTTTTGTACCGGCTCTGTCAACTTGTCACTTTTTGGGTTGTGTGCACACCAGGGGACACTGAAAATAGGTGCATTTTTTCATGAACTTAAAAATAAATAGGTTGTTGCAGTGTTGCTAACACAAAATGGATTGTAGCGTATCCTCCAAAGGTTACAGGGATGAGTTATAGCTCTTCCAGAGATATAACAACATGGATGTTTCTGGCCCCTTCTTTGACAAAGGTGAACAGTGATGATGTGCCTGGTCCACTGCACATTCTGAACTACTGACATATAAATAAAATGAGTTGAAGTCATAATACTTGAGTGAAAGCAAAACCTATTGTTTATTCAGCTAGTAAATACAGTACCTCTTTATATAGTGTCATTCATGCAAAAGTACTGAGGAGCCGAGTGCACAGAGCGCTTCTCAGCCAGACAGTCTAGCATACAAATATAGGAGTGTAGGGTTAGCATAACAAATTTATTCTATGCAGATTCTTCTGCACACCTCACGGCTGCATCTCGATGCTTTCCACGTTGCATTAAACAACGTGACCAATGGCTGTCACATGTTGGCTCTCGTCTACCTGCCCTGTGCTTCGATTTGTGTGTTGTAGGAAAAGGCAAGGTCACGAAAATATGTCTTTTACTTACCGCAAGGTGATACGGTTTGTGATGGTCTTCAGCTCTGGAGGGGAAGTTTGGGGTTGTTTGTCGGTGTGAATTTTTGCAATTTGTTTCCTCTGTCGCACTCTATTAAGTCTGTGGGCAGTGCTGCTAATCTTGAAAACAGTGTAGCATTCGTTATGTAAGCCTTTCTTATTTTGGAGGAAAATGTGCCCAGAACAATTTGCATAATGTTCAGAATAATTTTCAGAATTCCCCGGTGAAAAGGGAATTTCAGATCAGCACAAAGCGATGCAGCTCTGCAGTTGTCCACTGACAAACGTGCTGTCCTGAGCTGTTTGGCACCAAACAGGAATGTCTTTTCTCCCAGCTATCAAAGCTATCTCAGGTCACAGAACCGTGACCAGTAGCATAACCTGCAGATACACTGGGGGAAAACTGTTTCTCACTTTAGGCCAGTCCTCTGAGTATTTCCTTTGCAGAGCCCTGTAAGTGGTGGCATTTGGTAAATAAAATGTCTTCTGGGAAAGGCTATTTCAGGTCAACCAAAACTGTCAGTGCATTTGGTTCCATTTTGTTAGCCAATACGAATGTTATCAGCCTTTTGTTTTGCAGTTACTCTCCTCTCCCTCCTTTTTCTTAATTTTAAAGGTGTTTTCAGTCATCACAATACAAGATGGTGAAAATGTTTCAGCTAATTTGAAGTTATGTAGAGGGCTAATTTTTCACTTGGGAGTGAGAACTCCAGTTTTCCTTTTGTGTTAGTATTTAGCAAGAGTTTTCTTCGGTTCCATTATCTCATTTCTTCCTCCTGTTGGCAAAAGCTGATTTAAAACAGTTCTCTTGAGGACCGCTCGTATGCCTGGAATAAAAGCATACGCGTAAGACCTTTGCTGAATCAGAGCCCATGAGCTGAGCTTAATTTGTAAGTTGACCCTGGAGCTGTTTCAAGAAACCATACAGATCATCTTTAAATATCTTACGTCTGAAATACACCGTTCAGGTTAAATACTGTTCAGCTATGTAATTGTAGCAACTGGTGGATTGATAATAAGCCATCATACAACAATATTTTTAAAGAAGATTGAACTTTCAGATATTCAAATGGATTGTGCTGTTAAATCATGCAGATCATCAGGCCTGTAAAATTTAACAAGAGGGCTCATCAGTGTTTTGCAAAGTTAGAGGTTCTCTGTACAGGCATATTAAACTGGGAATGTATTTGTAAAATATTCATCAGATACTGTAAGTATCAGTGGCAGTGTTTGATTTTTTGCACATGACCATCTCTCTTAAAATTGCTTCCTTCCTTCTGTGGCCTGTCCTCTGTGGCTCAGGACTGTGTTGCTCTGTCACATCACATACTGTGCTCATGCCTTTTTGTGGGCTTCTTTCAAGCAGCTGTGCTACTGGCATTCCTAATTATTTATCAGCTTAATAGTGTACCTTGCTCTTCAGGGACAAGTAGACAGAATTCTTACATAAAAGTCCATCCAGTTCAAGGATCTGAGTCTGCGTGTTCCTTACTACTTTCACATGTTGTCCCATTAAGCAGAGATGTATTTACAAAACATTACCTCCTTCAGTAAAGGTGTAGGCATTGAAGCTCAGGAGGAAAAGGTGTTTCATTTCCTTATTTTAGGTTGTACCTCATGTGCAACAGTATTTGCCCATTTTATTTTGCTGCTGATTAAGACCATCAAACATTGTTTCTTTCTCTCTATTTTTTTTAATGCTGCGGGGAAAAAAAAAACCAAACCTTTAACCTTTCTGTCTCATTAAACGTGCTGCAAGCCTCACAACACTTAAACAAGCATCCCATGTGAGGGGCTCTTGACATCAGAGTTTTCTTTCACAGATGCCTGATTACTTCCCCAAAGGTGTCTGATTACTCTTTGCTGGAGTCTCAAATGATGCTGTTTCCCATCAGTGGGAATTCGCCTTAGAGTACCATCTTTAATTATGATCCTAGACTAAGTTAAATAATGAGCAGTCATAAATTCATTCTAGTAAAACTTACTTAGCTTTGGACTCTAGATTAACAGCTGGGACATTTCTCTAGTAGCGTACAGGCAATCATTTTCCTTACTGTTCTTTGTTAAGCGGTAGTGAT